>CM067890.1:10935900-11469085 GCA_034621355.1 Mycalesis mineus | reverse complement strand
TGAGAAAAATCTAGTGATTGCAAACTGCCCCGCCGGGAATCGAACCCAGGACCTTCGTCTTATAAATCCACCGCGCATACCACTGCGCCACGGAGGTCGTCAAAACTTAAAAAAAACAATTGTTTCTTGAACAATGGTGACAAGAATTATAGTATTTTTGTTGATAGGTAAGTACGGTAGGTACATACTCTTATTTAGCTACTACATAACCTCCAGTATACATTCTCAATAACGCACTAAAGAAACCGTACCGTAATGCAATCATGCGACAGTAAACAGATCTATCAAAAATAATTCATGCATAAAAACAGTATTAATAAGTCCCTCTGTACATTCGTTGTTTCACATCGTGCATTTTCGGGTTACGTCAGCTCCTATTAGAAGCTTTGTCTACAATTCTGAACAACAGTTCCACTTATTGGAGGTACCAATGTCGCACTTAGAGATTAAAGTGTAACAGAGTGTGAATAAAGGCTCTGGCAAGGGAAAGGTCGTAATTATACGAAGCGTTTAATTACGAAATTCGAGGTAACGCTGAGGCTTCACGCCCCCTAGTCTTTCATGGGATTCTTATTTGGGCGCGGATACAGTGTTGAGCGAAGCGAATTATAAAGTCAAGCCTCAGGCACATTGACGCGTTGTCGGCGCGATGCGCATGCTCGAATCCTGCAATTAACCAAATATTGGGCGCGTTGGTTAATCATATTGTACACTACATAATTTCTGTATATTTTAAAGAGTCAGTTGAGTACATTTTGGTCTCTATAGGGGAAGAACAAGGGAGGGTTGAATACAAAAGATCTAAAAGAGTCACAGTGCATCCGCTCTAGCAGACCCCAACTTTATAATAAAAAGTAATACTCTTTTAGATCTTGCACAGTGCATTCGCTCTAGCAGACCCCAACTTTGTAATAAAAAGTAATTAAATCTAGGAACTACTTCTACTTGTACGTACATACAAAGGCGTCTATGCTATACTGTAGAATAACAGTACAATTAAGTACCTATAACTAAAAATATTTAACCCATAAATACTGTTATTACATTTTCGTAAAATCATTTTTCTTTGATTATACACACAGAAGCGTGTATGAAACTGAAGAAGCGTTAGCGCAGCTGCACTTTTTTTTTACAAATTATCTTTTCTCTGAGGATGGAAAGCAATTAATTTTGGTAAATGGGTTTCTATGCACACGACTCATACTGCATCAGTCTAAATACATTTAACAATCAGTTATCATTGCACTGAGTTATACTTGGTTACAGACACATTGAACTTACTAGTATAACCCTATCTAATAACTATACACAAAGTTAAATTAAGCAGTTTAAGCTGCAAAATTCGTTTAAAACGTACAGTTCTTACTAGCTTACACAGTTTGACGGTATTATAAAGAAATCTACAGAGCGTAGTCAAAACGCTTCTCTAAGTCCAATGTAGTCTCTACCTCATCCATCTAACCTACGCGTATCTTAGGGTTGTTTGTAACAGTATACTGGTATTATCATCGAACTTAATTGTTAGGGCACCGCGTACCGTTACAGCGGAGGATTGGGTTTTGTAGGGCTGTAGTGTTGGTTACTTAGAAATATAACACTACTTACATAATCCGTATCATATCTTGACAGTTTACATACTGTTATAAGTATATCTTAAAATAGATTTTGTACGTCACTTCGTCGTGTGAAACACTTACAATTATTTGAATTAGAAAAGTAATTCACCCAGTTTTGTCAATTTAATTAAAGGAAGGATAATTTAGATTTAGGGTCTGGCTGGTAGGAGGCCTTGCAGTTACTATCCTACCGACAAAGTACCGCCAAGCGATTTAGCTTTTAAGGTTTTATCCCGCTTCTATCTTAGATTGTACCATCACTTGCCATCAGGTGTGATTAAAGTTAAGGTCTAACTTGTTCCTAGATACGGAAATTGAACCCCAGGACCTCATAACCCACAAGCAAACAGGGTAACTACTACTACTAGGTACTGGACTAGGGCACTTGTTAATTCTAATAAGAATAACTTAGGTTACGATCTATGTAAATATTATTGATTAGATTATGTAGAATAATAAGGATTGTAGGTAACAGTACTAAACAATGCTTAGTAACAATTTTGACGACCTCCGTGGCGCAGTGGTATGCGCGGTGGATTCATAAGACGGAGGTCCTGAGTTCGATTTCCGGCGGGGCAGATTGAGATTTTTCTTAATTTGTCTTGGTCTGGCTGGTGGGAGGATTTCGCCGTGGCTAGTTACCACCCTACCGACAAAGACGTACCGCCAAGCGATTTAGCGTTCCGGTACGATGTTGTGTAGAAACCGAAAACGAACTGAAAAAGAAACCGAAAAATTTTCATCCTACTCCTAACAAGTTAGCCCGCTTCTATCTTAGATTGCATCATCACTTAACATCAGGTGTGATAGCAGTCAAGGGCCAACTTGTAATCAATAAAAAAAAATGCGAAATGAAAACAACCAACTCCTTAGATTAGTTCTTCTTCGTTCGTTCTTCATTAATTCCAAACACCAACCTAGGCCGTAATAAAACCACCATACTCTCAATACATACAATACATCAACCAGATATGGCGTCTATTAAACACGCCTCTACAGGCAATCAAAGCATAACATCCGTATAAAGTTTTAATACCGACCCAACAATATTTAATGCCCATCCCAACATTTCTAGGTCGCGTATGAAATACGGGCATAATACAAGTAATTACTTTTAAACGTTCCGATAGAGCTATATCAAAAACGCTTCTCTTACATCGAAAAAGCTGTTATATTAATAACGTTAAATTGCTAAACTGATAGAATAAACACAAAATTGCTTTTTAATAAACGCCCTCATGGCATTTGGTTGGGACCCTGTTATTACGTATCTTCGGTTTTATTTTTTGTTGTGGTCATTTAATTCTGACAGCGGTAATGTAAAAGATTGACCATAAAGTGTGGACGATATAGGTACTTGTAGTGTATGATATCGTCACCAAAACATTAACTAAACCATAAAAAACTTAATATTGAATAAAAATAATTGCCAATACTTAAAACCACTTGCTAAAATCTTTGACAATAAGTGTGTTGTTTGAGTGAGTTAAAACAATGAATAATTTTAATCATTGCTTTAAATCCCATATTCTGTTAATTACAAGAAAACTTACTTTTAAGCGCAATTGTCAGGTTTGACTAAGTATATGTAGTGAATCTACCACCGGTCTGGAAAGAGCTGTTATAATATAGTTGCAATCGCAAAGCTATAATTTGAAAGCATTTAAAATCATCTCAGCTACATGTACAATATATTTTATAAATACACTAAAAAACTTTAAATCATTTGTAAATGATTTTGAAAACAGCAAATGCTAAATTTCTTTCCGGCCTACTGACAAGAGCTGTTATAATATAGTTGCAATTGCAAAGCTATAATTTGAAAGCATTTAAAATCATTTCAGCTACATGTACAATACATTTTATAAATACCCTAAAAAAATTTAAATCATTTGTAAATGATTTTGAAAACAGAAATGCTAAATTTCTTTCCGGCCTTTCTCTGTAAAATTTTCTTTTTGAACCTTCTTCCGGTAGTAAAGCGATAACTTTCGTATAAACGAAGCTATACCAATGTGGTTAACTACGGGTAGTTATTGTAGCCGTATTTTAAACATTCAAACAAGGTTTTTAGGACCGGTGTAAATTTATGACGCCATTAATGTTTTTCGATTTCGACTAGAAAAAGGGTTTTATAATCCTTAAAATACAACTAATAAAAAGGATATTCAATTAATAAATGTCGCGAGCGTTTAACCCGTTTTACTGCCCCATTTTACCGCATACGTATGGTTCTTTATATAATACTAGTGGAAGCCCGCGAATTCATTCGGCAGAAAATCGATTTTGGGTTTAATACCCTATTCATTCATGTTACATTTAACGTTATAATAATTGTCAATATACAAATTGCCGTAAATCTATCTTACAAAATAAGATATCATAATATCATAGATTTTATCATATCTGTTAAACACATGAGTAATCGAAATGTGTAAAAAATAATGTAACAAAATAAGCGTGATAAACGTCAGTTTAATAAGAATAAGTTAAAAAGTCCATTTTTCTGTACAATCTTCCCAAACCCGAAAGTGTTGCTTCAAGCAGACAGACTTAAAGTTTTAAGTTAAGTCAACAAAATAACGACTTCGAACTTAAAAGTATAAATAAAAATAGAACCGACTCAAAATGCACTAAAAAGTAAAAAATAACTGTGTCACTTAGTTGCTTTAATTTACTTAAGCATATCTATGAAGTCGGTGCCAGTCAAGTTTAAGGAACATTTATTTTACGTATTAAAGCAGTTTGTGGGTTCTAGGTAATGTCCTTAAAGTATAAACCTTGGCTGGCACCGACTCCTAGATAGGCTTAAGTAAATTTAAGCAACGAAATGACACAGTTATTTTTTACTTTTTAGTGCGTTTGGAGTCAGTTCTATTTCTTGTTAAAAAATTTTATTTGTTACTCTTTAGTAATTTATCGTCGCGTATCGTACTCGTACTATACTGTTATAGTATATTATACAGTACTAGTTGCCAAAAAGCTACCTATACCGAGACAAAAACCGAAATCACTGTAAGCGTGCCTCCAAAATTTAAAGAGTTCCTTCAATTTCCCCAGGATACCATCATCAGATCCTAACATGATGATAATGGGACCACTTTGGGTGTATGCCCTTTCTAATAAAAAAAGAGTTATCAAAATCGGACAACTCTGTAAAAAGTTATGCGTGGTCATACATAAAAAAAAATATACGTGTCGAACTGAGAACCTCCTCCGTTTTTTTTCGTCGGTTAAAAAGGAAAACTGTAAACTCGTAGTTTCACACACATTAATAATTATTAATATTGTATCAAAGAACACGTGAAATCAATATAATTTTTAGAAACAATATAAAAAAGTATACTTTACGCACAGTCGTAAAACACACTGTATACCTATTTTATGTGACTTTAAACGTTGCCTTGAAGTTTTCGAGAACAAGTGTCGTATTTCTCTTTTTATCAGAAGTAAAGACGAGTACTAACAAATTATCGCTTTAAGAGATATCTCAGGGGCCGCTCTTATCTATTCGACGCCCACACGACCAAGTTTTACTGCGTGCTTTTATCTTTTACCACACTCGTGCTGAAAATAAAGCGCCGCATTGCTCTACTATCGGTTGTTTGATTTATCTTTAAATCTAGTTTAAATCTTTCACTCAATGTTTAACTTCAAAACTACTTGAGTATTTCCTGCACGTTTTATTTTTATTCTTATTTCAATTTTTGTCTATGGGTGAGTTAGACAGCGTATATTTTTATAAATTATTTAATATTATTAATTTTAAGTATATCAGTCTGTATGTATATATACACTCGTCAATGTTTCGACACATACTACAATCTTATTAAATAATCACCCGACTTCATAAATGTAACAAAATGTACCAACATCGTAATTATGATATCTACAGATTGGTTTAAAAGCGGTGCCAAGTCAAATAATTTAAGCCGTATACCTTCCTTTTCTTGAAGTATATTTGTTTTCTTAGCGCCACTTTTGAAACTGCAAAATATTTTTTTTGTCTTTTATGAGGTCTGTTGAAATCTTTCACACGCCCGTCCCCTTAAGTTTTCTCTTTATTTTGTCTTTCCGCGTATAATATATCTATAAATATAGTAGATCTATAAAAATAATAATAATTAAAATTCACCCGAGTAACATCTATTATACAAAAACTACGATACAAACTAAAAATTACCATACAAAAAGAATCACAAACACTGCGATTTAGGCGAGAAGTCAACTGTCCCAGCGTCGACAGATCTCGTAGTGACTCGGGTTATTTCTAAACCGAATCACGTCGCACTCACCGCGACTCAATGCTTTGATGTTCCTCTTTTTGCGAACGATATTTCAGTCTCGACAACTAACTGGATGCTTTCGGGAACGATCTCCACTACGCGGGTCCTTATTCGGCGAGTGATGTTGTCATTGGGTTTGGAGCCAAGCTTATTAAGTTGAGTACATACATGCCACATATACATGTCCACTGCCGTGTCTGTTAAAGATATTTGTCTGTCTGTTTCTACTTAGCATTTTTTTGACGTGACAACGTCTTATAATTCGATCGAACGCTAAATCGCTTGGCGGTACGTCTTTGTCGGTAGGGTGGTAACTAGCCACGGCGAAAGCCACGAGCCTCAAACTATAAAAGTCCTGTTTATAGTATTATATTATATATAGTAGTATAGTGAAATAGAAAAGTAAACTGAACTAAGCAAGTTTGCTTGGTGCAGTTTAAGAACCAGGCCTTAGACCTGCCTGGGTATACAAGAGACGCCGTCCCAATTAGTTACATTAAAATTTCAAGGAATGGTTTGATGACTATTGTTGGAATTTACAAATTAGAATTAAAAATAATCATTGTAAATTACGACAATATTTCATGTTTTTTTATAAACAAGCAACTTTTGAGTTTCTTTCCCAATCTTAGTAGCAGATTATTGTCGTTAGGACCAGTGGTAGAGTCTTTATAGACAGACGGACCTGATTTGAAGTGCTTGAAACTTACTTGAAATAAGCGAATTTTGAATTTGAAACTTGAATTCAAATATGAGAAGAGGAAAGGAAAGAGAACTCTGAAGTTATATGTCACGTAGATACGACGACAAGTTATTGCATCAGATCTATCAAGTCCCGAGTCCTTGTTTAATCATTGCACGTTGCGCGACGCATACAAATGTATTGCGGTTGAGCTATTGACGCCCTTTTCGAAATAATTACATGTTAGCAGTTCCGAAAATTACGAGTTTCCCCCCTAGGTGCGCGTAGCGAGTGCGAATGGCTCGTTAAACTTGATGAGAGTCGCTGCTTCGGCGCCTTACAGTGCTAAGCTCAGGGCAGACTTATGCGACTAAAGAAGATAAAAATAGTACGACTTGTACCATGAAAGTTCCCAGACAAATGAATGCAAATTAGTTTGATTTTTGTCCTTAGTAGTTAAAGTATTTAATAAAGCTGTATACAATTATCAAAACCCAAAGTAAGTATAATTATGACACTAAAATTAATAGGAAGTAATGAATTTTGTGTTTCATCTAGATATCATGGCAGGTATATGCCTATATCGGGCTAATTTTTTGCATAGCTCAGGTATTTATTAGCATTCTGTTTGTTATGATGAACAAGATGCCCAATTCAGTTTTAGATCTGCCATTGCATAAGTTTAAGCAATTTATTAAAACTCACTTACTGAGTCAAGGTTATTATACTATAGATGAATTTTTAAATGACAAAGAGGTTGAGAGGCAATTGGATCAGCTTTCAACTTCACACAAGTAGTAGAATAAATAATTTTATGTAACAATACAGTTAATATTGTAAAAATTAATGATTTCAAAAGAGCAATTGTTGAGTTTCTTGCCGGCTCTTCTCAACTGCCTTCCGAGCCGGTGGTACAGTCACTACAAATAGTCTAATTTGACGTTTCAAAAGTGCTTATAACTGGTCTACTTAAAATAAATGATTTTGAATTTGAATTTGAATATGTTTTATAAAAATTTGGTCATATAGATTTGTTATAAAAACCGACATGACTTATAAAAAATCTTCAACTGCACATTTCCCGCTTGTGTATACCAAGCGGTACGCTAACAGGTAAATATTTTCAGCGAATTATGACACTTATTCCAACGAAATAGGACAGTCAGGATCGCCAGTTTAGATTATATACGACGCTATATTCTTCCTGCACCGTAAAACAAGTTTGATCCTTGCAAAACGCCGCTGTCAGGACGTTACCTTACCCAATTGCCGTGAAGTCGAAACACCTTATTCAACGTGATAGTACTTTGAGTGTAACATTGAACACCTTGATATACGGAACAGCTTAGAGTTTAATAAGGTTTACGTTATTACATTGTTGTACCTTTTTAGTACGGTAGTATATTGAGACTATGTTTTTTAGTTAAAAGTTTAAATCAGTCTTAGGATCTTTTATGGATAAATGCTTATGGAGCCACGAAACTCTCTGTTTATTATAAACTTTCTTGTTGTAAATGTATTTATCACACTATACACAGTATCTACACTTTACACTTGAAAAATGTTATGCTAATTAATTTTTTTAATGGCTGAAAGGTACAACAGATTTATTTTTTAGAACGTATTTATTTTGAGCGTTGTCGATTAGAATCTTTAGATTAGACTTTGACTTCAGTCAATCCAAAACCAGAAATTTTCTTAGTCTTCAGGATAGCTTTGCCTACGACTTCTGTCTTATGCATGCAATGCATAACTTTATAAAGTTACGTATATTCAACTCACACTGGTTCTACGTTCACATCGTACTAGAACTCTGATTTGTTGGATCTGTATGATAGAGAGAGAGAGAGAGATATGTATAGCTAGTAAACTAAGCAACTTCGTGATTGTCATTTTATAAAATACTAGCTGTGCCCGCGACTTCGTCCGCGTGGAATAGTTATTTTGGGCATCATTCATTTTGCGAACAGTCTTCTCAGCTTT
This sequence comes from Mycalesis mineus, assembly GCA_034621355.1. Classification (NCBI taxonomy): domain Eukaryota; kingdom Metazoa; phylum Arthropoda; class Insecta; order Lepidoptera; family Nymphalidae; genus Mycalesis; species Mycalesis mineus. The sequence goes on along the minus strand of CM067890.1, from coordinate 11,460,518 downwards.
ATAAATTATTAATATTATTACGTTGATAGAACTCTTAACAAATGCATTAATTACGACCAAATTTGATTACCATAATGTCGGTTTAGTGAGTTAATCTTAAAAGATAGACATATACTGTCGTGGACATTTTTTTAGATCATTTCAAGAGAAATAATTCTTTGATACATATATTTTTATTATCTTGAACCGTTTTCGCAGCGCACGCAACGATGAATAATTCTCCTCGTTTTTTTCACATTTTCCATTATTTCTTCTCTCCTAATAGTTGCAGTGATGTGATTGCGTGATGTTATATAGCCTAAAGCCTTCCTCGATAAATGGTCTATTCAACACAAAAATTATTTTTCAATTCGAACCAGTAGTTCCTGAGATTAGCGTGTTCAAACAAACAAACAAACTCTTCAGCTTTATAATATTAGTATGGATTACTTAATAAATGGAAAAAAATTAATACTCCAAATTCTTGGTTTTGATGCATACATAAAAGCTATTAGCTAAAAGAACATCTTAATTACATATGTATTTATCTGAAAAGCTTAGAAATACGAAAATAAAAAAGCGAACTAAAAACGTGTCACTCATAATAAAAACGTAAATAACAAAGATAACCTACGTCTTTACACGAGAGTAATTCGGGTGCCTATCTACTAACGTGAGTTAAGCGATCGAAAAAGCCCGCTCCGCCGAAGTCGGTGACATAATAAATGTCAGCGAGATCAAAATATCGCAGGCGGCGAGCGCTATGCAAAGCGCCAAGTCGGGCCTAACCGATGCCGCTAATTATATCTAACGGACACACTGCCGTTTACACTGAGACATTAAAACTAACCGTACAATCCGTTTGATCTTTCCATTAGAGCACCACTATAAATATAAAGTAAAAAGTACACGGGAACAAGAGTATTCCGAAACGAGATAATCTATGCTTTTAAGTTTGTAAGCTTTTGAAGACAATACAAGTTCGACACGCGATGGTTTGATTCCATTGGCATTTTACCGCTTAAGCACTCTAGTGTGAAATCTCTAACATCTATCAAATTGATCGATGATGTTGAATGTAATGGGCACAGTCTTTCAAAGGGTGGGTTGTGTAACTTACTGCGGCAAGCCAGTGATAAAATTAAGACTGAATTTCGGCTAAAGCGGCTAATCTTATCATGAGTTTTACCTATGAAGAAAACATACTAGAGAACAAGTCTATGCTCAAACGTAAGAACCTTACCTTTCATTCTTTTATATTGACAGAATAGTACAACGATACGACTGGAACATATTCTCTTTTCAACTTTTAATAAACATTTTATGTGACGTCATACTTTATTCTTATAAACCGTCGTCATACTTATCATTATTATTGCAAACTGGTCATAACAGTCTATCAACTATATCACTCAGACAGGTCAATGACATAATCAACACAAGTAAAATAAAATAAAAGCAACAGTTTAAAACAAGTTAATCTAACTGGTTGGGGCATTCAACATTTTCGATTGGTGTGACATTTTTAAATATTGCCACTTTCGAAACAGCGGGCATCGTATGAAAAAAGTATTTTGGAATATGCTTACATAAACCAATATTAAGCAATAAAATAAAAATATAAAAACAAAACATTTATAAGGAAAGTAATCTAAAAGTTTTAAGTGTTTAAATTCCAATCGGAATAAAATGCGACTTTGTTCGATCCCATTGGCGTTCCACGAACGACTTAAATACATTTACTTTCGAATCTTGAAGAGCCAAGGAACAATCGGAATAGTCTTTAGAGGTAAAATTGCGGGTGAAACGGGTATAGCCGAGAGAAAACAAAAAGTAGATGAGATGTTTGTTACGAGATAAAAGTCACCTCGTATTGTTCTACAAATGGTGAGGAAAAACAAAGGATTGGCTGCACACAGCCACGTCGGCAACTCGGCAGATTTAATTGCACAATCGTATAAATATACAAATGCTACGTATTGAAGTAAAGGTAAAGACCCAATAATCATCATCATCATCATTATCAGCCTATTAACGGCCCACTACAGGAGAGGGGATATGGAGCGTACACCACCACGCTGCTCCAATGCGGGTTGGCGGGCTTAGGGTGATAATGTTTCATTTATTAACGATCACTATCAGATGTTGATGATACCACCGACCCAGACACACCAAACCAACCAACACCAAAGACCCAATAGTTAGATAGAATATAATGTAGGACAGTTACCTAGCCAAGTTGGTACAAAGATAGGAGTCTCATGGATGTCCAAATTATCTGGAAAGAATTTGAAATATCCAGATAATTGAAAATTTTGAAGTATACAAATAATTTCTGGGATAAAACTAAATATTATGGGATTTTATTTAATAACATATTTTAATAGAGTCAATGAGAGTAAAGTTAATATTGTGTTCAACAGCGTAGGTAAATTAATAAGGTACAGGAAGTAATGAAAAATATATTTGAAATGAAAGTACACCTAATGATAATATCTTTGCAAAATAACAAAAGAATTTCTTCGTCAAGCAAAGCAGTTTAAATTATCCTTTAGAGTTAGATACAATTGAAAATGAAGCAGAGCGAGAAAAAGCAGAATAAAACAAAAAGCCAACGTGACGATTGCTAAGAGATAAAAGTCGCGTCGCATTGTTCTACCAATGGTGAGGAAAAACAAAGGATTGCCCGCAAAGAGTAACATCGGCATAATTAATTACAATGATTCTCGGAATTACTCCACAAACGCAGCGGGCGCTGAGAAGTCGTTTTATCACCCGCTGTCGTATTCATAAATAAATTTTAATATCAATAATGTTGTTTCGCAGTCGCATGACGGAAATGTCTTTATTACGCACTAAAACGTTGGACACTCCACTAATGTAGGTATAACAGTAAATTAGCATTTGAAAGAGATACTAATTTCGCGCGAAAGTGTTAATTCAATTTACTTTCGCCAATGAGGAAGTCTTTAAACAGGTTGACACTAATTTGTATTCTGTTAGGGTTGTTGATTAAGCTTTTATCAATTAGTAACTTATGAAATAATCAAACAAATAAATCAAAGTAGAGTATTCTCAAGTTAATACTAAATCTTACAGTATGTTCTTCTATCCGTGATTACCTACCTAAGAAGCAACGGTATATTATTAGTTTGCGGTTGACATTTTTAAAAGCTAGTTTTCGCAGCCAATGCCGCTTCTAACGCAATTTATTTTCACTACCAACAGTGTACGCATCGACGTTAGTGGCCACTAAAATTCGAGCGTTATGTTTTTGTCAATACAACTAACTACGCCATTAAGAAGCCTGTTGATTTTCATCGGTGTTGCTGACACGTATTAGCACAGTACGCGGATGTGTAAAGATGAGCGATACAAAAGTCTTGATATGAATATTAGATGTGAAAATTCGTGAACCATATATGAATTTAAAGCTAAATTATTGATAGGAGTTTGTTCATGATTAACTTTAACAAACCTTAAACTTTTCTACAAGTGCAACCGAAGTTTTTATAACAAACAAAAACACTCTAATTTCAAAACTGCATGACAATTTAAGAATGTATTTCTTTTCGGCATTATTGTAATTTGACTCAATTTTGAAATTGAAAAATAACAGATGAAATTGAGATGGAATTCGCGGGATCACGCATTTAAAAGTTTACAAGTACCTATCCAATATGATCAACTACAAGTTTTGATTGTATGATTGAATTTGTACCTTAAATGTTCTATGATAACCGAATAACCTATTATTTAAAAGCATTTGCCTATTATCAAAACATCAAATTGAACTTTAACGTAAATACAATCGAAGCACAGTTGGTAGAAATCGCGTATGCATCGGACGCCAAATACCTATAACAATTCCTATGTCGGTCGTTATGTCCTCACTGCCATCGGCTCAATTACTATGGTGTAACCAAAATGGCGATAGCTAAAACCGAACACTGGAAAACGATACCAAAGGAAGAGAATTAGAATTTTATGGTGCAGAGAATGGCAGTTAACTTTTATGAAAGCAATTTCTATCGATGTACAAATTTTCAAGTCTGCGCGATCTTAATTATTGGATTCAGTTTGTTTGTAACGTAGCTTAGATAATTTCTTTGTATAAATAAGAACCTTATAAATTCAACTATGGTATGTACCGCCCTGTATGCTTAAATTTTTAATATTGTGCAGCAGGTTTTAAGGCGATTTTGGTCTGTAGATGAGTGACTCAAGAGAAAGGTTTTGTACTGTGGCTTGTTTACTCAATGCTTAATAAATAATGTCATTATTCAGGGTAGCCGCTAGTACATAATCAAATTAATAAGTATCATGCTGAAATCCAGTTATGTCATAAACAAACACAAAAAGTTCCGTGTTACTATTTTAGATAACCAATTCATTTTAATTGTCCGTAATCTCAAAGGGGTTATAAATATTACCGACTTAGCCTCCGTATAGCTCGTCGGCAATTCATATAGGATAGTTTATTATTTTCACAATTACATGTTATTTCAGACCATCTACCGGGTTTGCCGCGTCTTCAAACAAGGAGATAAATTCTCATTTATAAACAAAATTCTACCATAAATCTCAAAGGTGGTCTTAAACACGTTGAAGTTTATATTGATATTAGTGGTTGAGATCCAAGTGAAAGACTTTCTTAGACCCTTTTGCTGTCGAGCTAATAAAAACTTTAATAACTCTACGGAAACTTTTAAAGAAACTTCAAAGATTTGGAAACATCGACTGTTATGTTTGGGCTTTTGCAATGTCTTTTTTTCAAACAATGGAATTACAACTGAAATCAATGTAAATCAATCCATAATTGCAATATTCCGTATGGAAATATATTTAAGGTATATATATATCTTTCATCTCAACCTATTTGTTAACATATAACTTTCATCTTACCTAACGATTAGAATGTTTTGACTGAAATTGCAAATTTTTTGCTCAATAAAGATTAAATTAACAAGAACAATTTAATCTGGCTTTCAACATTGCAAAAAACATTATTTTATTACAAAAATTACAAATAGGTATTACACAAATTGCGTACGAGTAACATAAAAAGATTCAATGTTTAGTAAGTACCCCACGTCACGTCACCTATCCCGGTCTTATGTTTTGTACTGCCCTCGTATTACGTCCTATTAATCCTTCGCCTGACATTTTTGTCCTGACCCAATTCACGGGAATGTCAGGGAAAATATGTTGCAGGAAAAACCCCGTATCACTAATGCGGCGTTACTATTAATCATATTACTACAATGCGTGTCAGTAAGGCTGCATGGGGTTACAAAGGCCTCAACTTATTACAAGCTGAAATTGGATGAACTAAAAGGGTATATTTTAAATGTTGCTGAACGTTGCCGCTTTCAACACGTTTTTATAAATTCATAGCATGGCCTTTGTATTCGTAATTATGGGTATGTTTCATAGCTTTTAGTCATACAACTTTGGATGCAAATGTTTGGGGGAATTCGTTTTTGTTTTGTTGTATGCGGGAAAGTCAAAACACAGGGTTTGAGTATTTTATGTTATTATACTTATGTATATCTATGCCATACTGCTTGGAAGCCACTGGGATGACTATTAATTGAAGAATGGTCAATAATGTCCATATAGGATTAATTTTTTTTATTAATTATTTTAATTTTACAATAATACTCCTTTAATTTATATTTATTAAGAAATTTTTTTTTACCCTCTAGCTTAAATGTTGTGTCATATTTGCAACAATTAGAATTTAGAGACGCATTTAATAGTTTCCTCGTTTCTGTGAAGGTTAAAAAGTGATTTAAAGTTAAACAGGCTTAAATCCCGTTCCCGTGTGAACATGGGGATAAAAAGTGTGCTATTCCATGTTACAATCTATCTCTCTATCAAATGTCAACTAGATTAATTCATCCGTTCTGAAGTTATAAATGATGTGAACCGGACTTGCACAACTTTTTCTTAAGAAAAAGAAGGAGATGTTAATGAGTACTAATAACTACCATAAAGCTATAAAAGCTCTTGTAATTCCAATAATTTTCTTAAGAACATTATTGTACACTAAAGTACTTTACAATCGCATTACGAATGCTGAAACATAAAACACTTGGAAAGCGATGGCAGACCAAGCTCAGGGATACACTAGAGACTTGTACAAACTCTTTTGCATTGTCGCCTTTCTGCAAACTGCTGATTCAACGTTGCATAAACACAGGTTTAGTGAACGAGCTAATAAAATAAATAATTTTCACAAAATTGACTTCACTTTTTTTTTATCGACTACAAGTTGGCCCTTGACTGCTATCACACCTGATGTTAAGTGATGATGCCGTTTAAGATGGAAGCGAGCTAACTTGTTAGGAGTAGGTTGAAATCCACACCCCTATCGGTTTCTACACGACATCGTACCGGAACGCTAAATCGCTAAGTCTTTGTCGGTAGGGTTGTAACTAACCACGGCGAAAGCCTCCCACCAGCCAGACCAAGACAGATTAAGAAAAATCTCAATCTGCCCTGCCGGGAATCAAACCCAGGACCTCCGTCTTATGAATCCACCGCGCATACCACTGCGCCACGGAGGTCGTCAAAGAGTAAGTAGTATGAAATATTTTAAATCTAAAAGTAAAAAAACTGAAAAATCTTAAGTATTATTTTATTACAGTACCGGGGTGTCTATCACCATATCAAGTTAGGTTTTATGTAATTGAAAATACAGACAGTAAAAAATCATTTTTTATTATTGGCTATATAATTTGTATCATATAGTAAAGTAATTAATTGTTATTGTGTTATAGTTTTATATGACTCTCTTTTAGATTTGGATTACACGTAAACATGTATCACAATAAAACTGATGTCTGAAGAAATGATGTCTCGACTCTATTTAATTTTAAACTTTATTTGTATAAAGTTAATAAAAAAAGGAATATATAAGGGATGGGATAATAAAATAAAATAAAATAAAATTAAAATAAATTAAACAAAATAAAATAAAAGAAAATAAAATAAAATAAAATAAACTAAAATAAAATAAAATAAAATAAAAATAAATAATATCATGCCTATTTCTGATGCAACGAAGAAGACTATTTAAAGGATCATATCGCAACCATACCCCGTCCAATCATAAAAATGCAGTACAAAGGTCCAGAAATATAATCGATACGTGTTTATTACAACTAAATCCTCATACATATATTAAAATTAAAATTAGACTTTTTTCATTCATTACAAGTTAGCCCTGCAATCACACCTGATGGTAAGTGATGATGCAATCTAAGATGGAATGAATCCACACGCCTTTGGTATCTATATGACATCGTACCGGAACGGTAAATAGCTTGGCGGTACCTCTTGGTCGAGTTTTTTAAAAAATAAAAATGTGTGCGTGTACTAGCGTACACTCACTCGTAAGAAGTGAAACTAACTAAGTAACTTATCAACTTTCAAGTATTAGAAAAAATTGATACCATAATTACAACCACGTGTTAGAGTATTGAAAAATACAATCAAAAACTGAGGTTAATTTTAAATAACGTGGAAAAATAAATACCATAATTACACCTAAGTATTAGAAAAAGAGATGTAATTACTTACTTTTTTTAGAAATTCACTGGAATTAGAATTAAAATAAACCCATTGATTTTGCTGATCACTTCAATATAACATATATATATATATATATTTATCACGTCACTTCCATAAGTCAAAGATGGCGCGTAACGGAAAAATGTGACGCATAACGAAAAAAGTTACACTAAATGTTTTCGTTCACAATTACACATGTACTTTTTCTTCATCGTAACATTAAGTCCCCAGTATGTCCTTACCCTAAGCGAACGCAGGGTGAAGGTACAAATGTAAAACAGCGCATTATGCGTGTCACAGCGGGTCGCTCTACGCTGCGGTCGCGACAGCTCAATTATACGAGCCTAAAATAACAGCTTGAGCTTGGGTGGTCGTACCCAGAATAGGACGCCTTAGAAGGTAAGCGCATCTTCGCTTTTAATGACAGAGGTGAGCGATCACTGATGTTGGTCGTAATTGGGATAAAAATGATTCAACTTTGTAATTTCTGTAGATATATTGTACTAAGTATAGTTTCTTATTGATAAATGTTAATTAGGTAAGCCTGACTGCCTCGTTGGTCTAGTGGTTAGCCTATGTGGCTTCGATCACGAGGTCACGAGTTTGGAAGTTGGTGGTGTTACACCCCCGTGCCTTGGAGAGCACGTTAAGCCGTCAGTCCCGGTCACTATCATCAACATTTGATAGTGATCGTTAATAAATGAAACATTATCACCCTAAGCCCGCCAACCCGCATTGGAGCAGCGTGGTGGGTGTACGCTCCATATCCCCTCTCCTATAAGGAGGGAGGCCTGGCCCTGTAGTGTGCCGTTAATAGGCTGATAATAATGATGATGATGAGGTAAGCCTGGAAAATATTTGGTGTAAATTTTTATTAATTAACCATACTAAGCAAAAAGACGTTTAAGCTTAATACGTTTTAATTAGCGGAATCCCATAAGGGCTAAATAATTTTGATTTAAATAGTGACTGATTTTGAATTAAAGTTCTGTCGATGAGTTGGAGACTATTTATTACTTTTCTAAATTTTGTTTTGTAATAATAATATTTATTTTAACTTATAATCAGTTAATGTTTTGTTTTGAAAAATATTATTTTAAGAATCTTATACAATGTAGGTATGAATTATATATTTAATTGTAGTTTATGTCAAATTTTCATTATGACTATTTTCTGATGGCAAATCACAATTTTAAGAGCACATTCTTCATTGGCATATTTCATCATTTCTATGAAATGTTCAGTACAACCCAAGCCCGGAGTATGGAAGTTGGTGGTGTTACACCCCCGTGCCTCGGAGAGCACGTTTAAAAATGAAACAGGCAGCCAACGATGAAGTGGTGAGTGAAGAGTCATTAAAAAAATATTAGGGCGATCAATCGCTGCGAGTTACATAAACAAATTCTACGTTTCTCTATAGGCCAATACAAGCAATTTCGCGGCAAATGGAATCCAGCTGATATAGTGGTGCAATGGACGCCGAAAATCACAGTTAACTGCAATATAAGCCCACCGTACAATTGCAGCTCTCAGCCGGTTGTGTTTGAAATTTATTTGCCGCAACTCCTGTCCGCTTTGGAATCGGTTGGCTCGGGCAATTAAATAGTCAGCGATTCTAGCCGTATAGTATTAAAATTGATGTTATTAATTAATCTCGTTGTTGGAATACTAAACGCACGCTATTTTATGGGATGAACTCGTGACTCGTTTGTAATGAAAAGCTGCTTTTAGAATCAGGTATCTAACTGTTTTATATCATTCCAAATGAAAAAGATCCTACATGAAAGATACCTATCAAATATAACAGTGAAATCTCTCTAAAATTAAAAAATAGGTACGAAAATTTTAAAAATAAAAAAATATGGATGTTTTGTATGATATGATATGAAAAACTAACTTTTTTATTATGATAGAAATAATTAGAATATATAGTTAGGACATTAGGAAAGAGGATTAATTGTAAAGTACCTACTAACTAGACCTCCTAAGTGTTAACTAACTCTTTTTTAATTAAGGAATATAATTTTATTTATATAAATATTTCTTTTTTATTTTGTAACCGCAAGATTTCTTTGTAATCACAAAACGACAAGATTATGCCAGTAGCTACTGCAGTAGCTGCCAGTAGCTGGGATCAAACCCTTGACCTATTAGATTATTTATAGTCCAGTCCCTACATTACAGGTATTTTTATTTATGTTTTTGAAATATACTACATTTTTATGATGAACAATATCAATTTTATATAGTGCTAGTAATAATTATAGGTAAGTGTTGTTATAGTCCCTATTCCTATTTGATTTCCGAACTGTTTGTCTAGAGGAAAAAAAACTATAGTCGTGAACGCAAACTGATGCCAGTCACGCGCGTCATGAATTTCTGATGTATTTTCATAGTCAACACCACACTCGAAATCACTTTCGATTTCTAATTCTGCTTCGAGGGTCTTAAGCGTCATAGATCGAGAGCCAGTGATCGCTACACTTTCGTCATTTTATATGATGAGCGTGGTAGCATGTTTTAAGGGCATATAATGTAATGAAAAATGAAAATACACTTTATTGTACCCCATATTCACAAATAAAAGTAAAATAACAGAAAGAAGAAAAAGAGACAAAAAGTTAGCCTTATCGCTAAAAAACGATCTCTACCACACTAAGACTCTTTACCATTTAAGTAAAAACCGTATTTATTTTACATTTCCCCGGCACATTATGAAAAATTATGTCACCATTAGCCAGTTACTAATCTTCGTTGAAAACCTGTCGACAAATACTATTAAACCTTAAACGTTAAGATTTCCAGGGAAGAGTTGCCAATAAGTGCCTGGTAATCGATGACATGCTTTCTCGTGACATTCGTATACAACCAATATGTGTTATACTTGAATAACATTGAGGGTGTGTAAACCATTAAAACCTACTAACTTTCAAAGTTACCATGGTCCAAACTCTGAAAGGAGCATATAGTACTTACCTACTATATATACTCGTATGCTCTGCTTGTGTAAAAATTGTGCAATTTTTATTAAATGACGAAGTTCTGATTGTTAACAGACTCTTAGTCTAACAGCTATGCTACCGAAACTTGTCTTTCTTGTTTGTTATCTGCATTTATACAAACAAAATAATATTAAAATTTTTCCATATTTACATTTTAATGCCTGTTTGTTCCTGTATAACGAGAATAACAGAAGTGCTTTTTGAAATTGAGCGGTTGATAGCGAAGTAGAAATGCTAATTGCGAAATAAAATGCCGATAATATCGGTAAATCTTTCGTTTTATTTTAAAGTACCTGGTTTTGTTGTGATATTAACATTTTTATCTCAATCATCTTTTAGATATTCTTGTTATAGTGTCTTTTGATTGCCTGCTTTTACGCTTATCGTGTAGGCATTTTCGAGCAAGTTAATTATTTTATAGTTGCTGCAGGAAGATGACTCTCCTGATCTTAAGTGGGAAACCATCGCCTATAACGGGGTAACACCTTACAGAACTTGTAGAAAACACGTCCTAAGTTAGGTAGCCTTACGCCCGTCAACTTAAGGCATTAAACCTCATGCAGCCATACTTACACTATTAAGCATATTATTGATTAAACTTTTGCTCAGAACGATAGTTTATGTTTGGCGGTGGTACTTACCCCCACCCCCAGATGGGTTCTGTCATAAAGAGTTTATTTAATATCATAAAAATAATTTTTTTTTTTATTTTCAGGATATTAATTTATCCTTTAAAAATGATTTGAATTATAACTAAGTTTGCCATACAGTTTTGGCCTTCAAAACACTAACAAAAGATATACAAAATATAATTTTAATTGAACCGGTACAGTACAAATTAACAATTATACACGTGAGAACGAAAAGCGATAAAGCAAAACAAATTAATATTTGAGCAATCATTTCAAATGAATTCGTTCCATACAAAACCGCACGAACGTTTTGGCACAACTAATTGGTATATGCAGCGAAATTCATTGAAACTAATAAAATAATTAACCCCAACAAATTGTTATGTCCAATACCAATTAAAAGCCATCCAAAATGCAATGCTATTTATATTTACCAAAGGGAATTTGTTTAGAATATCGGTAAGTAATTTAATAATAAATTCTCAATTATTTTAACGATAAAGGTGCAGAATAGTTTTTATGAGGTTGATAGTTGTTGCATGTCCTTAATTTCTTAAAACTTATTAGTTTTGAAATATGTGTTTATTCAGACAATAATAATGGATGACTATCACTACAAAAAGACTTCGAAATGGCTTCGCAAGAGAGATAAATATAAAATACTAGAGAACGCTTGCTCTCCGCTCGCGAAAAATTTTATTTTGTGATAGTTTGACTAAAAATAGCCTATGTCCTTCCTCAGGTTCCAGACTATCTTTATATCAAATTTAATTTAAATTGGTTCAGTAGTTTAGGCATCATTGAATCACAAACAGACATTCCTTCCTTCGATTTATTATATTAGTATTGATATTACCAAGCGGTTCTCGATCGCCCAGATAATTTACTTGACGATACTACTTTTTATTTATTTTTTATTACCGTTTTACACCTTCAAACGTTTCTTTGCCAAGCCCAAAGACAACCATATGAATTATTTTAAATTTCTACACTTACACTTACCTACAGGGAATTAAGAACTTTTAATTATTCCATTATAATTTAATACTTTAAAATATAAGGTCTCTGTAAAATATAAGTTCAAGCTGGGACCTCACAATCTTCAGAAAAGAACACGATAGACAAATGGGACGCTACAAAGTACAGTAGATGACATTTATTTTGTTGTAAACAAATCTCACATATGGATGTGAGAAGAGTAACAAAATAAAATCAAAGCACCGAGCACTCTGTCGCCGGGCGATTTATGCCTGTGATTCATTCGGTACAGTTGCAATCAGCAACATGTGCGATGCCAAGATTTTATACCAACTTCAGAAAATGAAGTTTTCTCAACAAATTATGAAGAGTTCTTGCTAGTTATTGTATCTTAAAGAACAACATTCTTTCAATTATATTTATCCAAAAATTGTATATCCTTATTGATGCTTATTAAAGTAAAAGTCGGTTTACAAACACATGGAAAATAACATTAAGTTAATAAGAAGACTGATAAAGAAATTCGGATACGAATACAATGAGAATCTATGACATTCATAATTCGATGAAAAAATATTTAAACGAAAATAAACCTTATATAAAGTTTAAACTATTGTAGTGCTTGCACTTGCTTTTCAAATTTGCGTTTAGGAAATAAATTCAGAATACATATCATACACTGTTTCATCGCTCGTAAAAGGATTTTAATATTGTCATGGATTATATTATATTTGATTTGACGATAATAGGAAAAATCAACGTTTTGATGTATACATATAATTAGTTAATTTATAAGGACAAACGAATACTTTGCATAAAAAGTACCATTAACGAAATAAATAGGTAGTGAATTCAATGCCAAAAAATATTTATTCTTTTTTTGTCACGCACTGTACGTGAAGGCAGATCAAGCATATAATATGGCAATCTAACGAAAGAGTTTAAATACGAGCTTGCTTCTGTTTAAAAAAAGTTATAAAAGCTTTATGTTAGGAGTATAGATATCAAACTGCCACACCAGTTTTGGATACAGCTTGTTTTATTTTCTCATCACCATGTGTACAGATAGGGCACTTAATGTTCTGTTGACGCCATCTTTATAGTAAGAAAAACGTTTGTAACGGGAGAAAAAAGGATGTGATTGCTTATTACTTGCGACTTTTTGTAGTTGTCTGATTATTACGGTTAAAGTATTAAAATATGTCAGTGCTTGTTATAAGTTGTATTACTTACATATACGAGTAGACAAGGATAGATTGCACCAAAACAAAAATACCAAAAGAATATCATATTAGTATAATTGATTACTTCTTTGGTTTAATTCTATTTTTTCATCGTCTATGTAGGCTTAGCTAACTTATCCTAATAACTATACAAATCATGCCCACGTGGAATGGTGGCAAGAATACTGGCTGCATTTCCGCGTTGGATAGCCAGGCTAATTAATCCTTTGCGCAAAAAATGAGCCAGCCCTTCGGTCACCAGAAAGGTTCACCTACCTCTATCAAATTTTCAATACATGCCAAGTCCGGAGTCGGAAAGTTGATGGTGTTACACCCCCGTGTCTCGGAGAGCACATTAATCAGTCATTATTATCAACATCTGATTGTGATCGTTAATAAATGAAACATTATCACCCTAAACCCGAACGCAGCCACCACCGCCAATCCAGAGGCGTGTAACCATATAACCCCCTTCTATAAGGAGGGAGGTCTAGCTCTGTAGTGGGCCTTTAATAGACTGATAATGATGATGATGATAATAATAATTGATTAAATAATGTTGATTCAACAATGATTCCTATTAGTCGTTTCAGTTAACGGTCTTATAGCGAAAAGCTTTGACGAACATCTTAAAAAGCTTTTTAGTGTTTTTTTTATAATTTTATAAGCATTGTTAAAAATTTAAAAAATAAATGAATGTCATTAAAAAAAATTGATTAAATATTATTGATTAGATAATAATGATTGTTTAAATATTATTGATTATTGATTAATTAGTTAAAACCGAAAATCGTTTCTGTAGACATTCAAATAAATAAGAAAATATTCATTGTAGTAGGATGCATATTTGATGAAGGAAATAAAAATGTAAAATTGAAAATGCTTTTGTAGGTATCGTATCAATGATAAAATTTAACCCATAACCAAATGCCTATAATTATTATCAAATCGACATACACATTAACGCGTAGCGAATATTCTAACTGTTCAAAAAGTAGCACAGATAATATGAACATCGTAGTTGTTAAAACCTGTGCACACGACGCGTTTTAAACGCTTTGGCGACGAGAGTTATGCATCTAGAGTTTGTAAAGTCATTTACGGGTAAATATTGTCGTGCTAAATACTTGATGATAAAGCTATACCCGATGATATTATCAAATTATCTTTTTGTAGTTTTAATAATTTCGTATGACTATTCGTTCCTTTTGGTAGAGATCATGGAAAGCCACAGCATGAATTTATCGCCTTTACCGTACGCTGTATAAATTTTTTTGGACACAAGATGGACGTTTGTAAAAAGACATTGTTTATGTAATGAAAATTGGTAAAAACAGGGTTTGTGTTTAAAAAAACTAAATTATTGTGACTATTCATATGCTCTGCTTATAGATGTTTGGAAGAGTTTGTTAAAATTGTAATTTGTTTATTTAAAACGCCTCGTCTATAAGTACGTTCTAACATTTTAAATATATGTAATTGTGTAATCTTATCAACTTCCATTCGTTGAAAGCTTCAACGGATAGCGATGTTCGAAAGAGGTAATGATAGACTTTGTTAAACGGTTGAAAATTTTAGTATTGTTGCATGTTTGACGACCTCCGTGGCGCAGTGGTATGCGCGGCGGATTTATAAGACGGAGGTCCTGTGTTCGATTCCCGGCGGGGCAGATTGAGATTTTTCTTAATTAGTCATTGTCTGGCTGGCTTTCGCCGTGGTTAGTTACCACCCTACCGACAAAGACGTACGGCCAAGCGATTAAGCGTTCCGGTATGATGTCGTGTAGAAACCGAAAGGGGTGTGGATTTTCGTGCCACTACTAACAAATTAGCCCGCTTCCATCTTAGACTGCATCATCACTTAACATCAGGTGTGATAGCAGTCAAGGGCCAACTTGTAGTCGATAAAAAAAAATCAGCTAAATAGTCTATAAATAGCCATTGTGATTTTAATAATGAAGATGAAATGAATGGCGTCGGTGATTTTTAATGTGAAACTTCAAAAAAAGCTGCTGTTCAACTTATTTTTATATTAAGCTGTGAGTTTTAATTAATTTAATTTTATAATAATTGTTATGGATCTTATTGTCAATGAAATCAAAAATAGTATCAGTATTCTATACATATTTTAAAATCCCATTCCTTCTGAATATATGAAAGTGCCATCGACAATAATAGATACAAAAGTCGGGTGTATAACTCTAGTCACCCCTTAACCGTAATTAGAGCTATAACCCTTAATTAGAGCTATAGGGCTAAAACTTAAATAACACTCAAAAATATTTCAACAGTGACAAAATACTTAAGATCTATTTGTAAAATACCAAAAAAACGCAAAAAAGACCCACCGAGAAACAAAATAAAATTTTTAACAGCTACAAGATAGTAAACATAATTTACAACCGGGCCCCTGTTTTAATATTTATTTTTACTACGTTCAGTTTGTGTGTTAGTTCCATAAAAGCTCCGTAAATTCGTATCGGATCGGACAGTCTGAGACTGATCACTCATCCGGCTATATTTATGGGTATTTGATTTATTTTGTTATCTCTTTATTGCCAGGCTAACGACAAGCATTCTACTCTGAAGATTAATAGTTGCTGTCAGCGTGATTTAGCAGAGCAACCGATATTTAATGTGCGTTATTTAGATAGAATACGACGGTTTATATTTAGATTTTCTCGGTTGAGAGGCCAATCATCGGGAAATTATTGGAATTATCGGACGCAGCGGAGATAGATTGAGTTGTGTACGGCTTAGCGAGATCGAGTGAAGCTTTTGCTTGCTTTAATCGATTTTGGTAAAGCTGAATCAGGTGCGGCTAAGTGGTCGTTTTTTAGTTACAGTAAATAACTAGAAGACTGGTCCTTTTTTATTTTAAAAAGTAACTCTACAACATGATTTAAGTCTTATTTGATTTTGCAAAACTTAACGTATTTAGTACTGAGATTTGAGATGTACAATGGCTCAGGTTGATCAACGAAGGACACCAAATTCATTACTGCAGGACTCATAGGCAATTTTCTAATACTTTATTACGTACTACCTAATCGTTGAATATAAGGTTGGCTATTATTTTCCAACAGGTTTTTAAAAAAAAATTTAACAAAGAATAGAACCGACTCAAAACGCACTAAAAAGTAAAAAAAAAAAATTTAAACAAAAAATATAACTGACCCAAAACTTCCTTAAATTTTTCCAACATTTTCATATCATCATCAGATCCTAATATGAGACCATATTGGAAGTGTATCCTTTCTAATAAAAAAAGAATTATGAAAATCGGACAACTGTGTAAAAAAGTTATGCGTGGTCAAACATAAAAAAAAATATATACGTGTCGAATTAAGAACCTCCTCCGTCTTTTTCGTCAGTTAAAAATTATAAAATCATTTTCTGGTAGTGTATTTAGCCTTCCCTTTGGATCTTTTTATTTTTCGGACCTTTTTTGTGAGATAATAATCCAGGGTACTGGGTTTCAAATTTCTACGAAATCAGTTCAGTGAGAAAGTATAACTAAGAGACAGTTACGTACAAACTTTCGCCTTTATATTATTCATTATCATCATCATTAATAGCCGATAGAGGTCCACTGCTTGACATACCTAGATCTTTTTAGCTCCTTGCCACACAATTGGTGTCGTCAGTCCACTTACACTGCGCATAATACATAATATAAGTGTAATAAATTGCTGAATTGGACATCGTAGAAAGTAGAGTAACTTATTCATAAAACATACCTTGAAGTTTTTAATTCCTTACTACCTGAATAATTAAACTTAATTACCACTTTTCTGAGCTAAAATTTACTACTACATCACGCAATTAATGGTATTAAATCTGCAATATAGGTAATGTCTGTTTCATATCTCGGTCTGAGCACTAAACGGATGAGACGATAACTTTTACCGCTTATTTTCCGCCCATAGGTTATCCTGCAACCCATTAACGCATTTAAGTTTTAAATCTAAATAGTTGTTGGTTATCTTTCCATAATTCTTGATAAGCGGGTGTTGAAAATTAAAAGGCTATGAGTATCTGCCCACGCACGAGCGACAGGTTCGGGGTTACATGTTTGAGACGTACACATTGCGTATAAGGGCGTGGCCATTTATACAGCGAGTTGAGCTTTGTTGTTCATACACCTTAAATGCGTTTAAGCTACATAGTTTTTAAACTGTGATTTCGGACTTCATTTTACTGGACTAACAATTTAAATACCAAATAGAAATAACAATATTATTTGGCTCTTTATTTGAATGTTATCTTTCGAAATGAATCTTTTTTTTTGGTTTTTCAATTTTTCTTCTGGTAGATTTTTTTGGTGTATTTTTCACTGCGTTTTATTCGCTAAAGTTTAACTATAGATCGTAATACCTACTGCACAATAATTCAATACAAAAAATTAAATTTAAAACCAGGCCGGACTTTACGCTTCACTGAGTAGTCGTGGCTTTGAAACCAACCCATTGGACTATTTGTCGTACTCATTCCTAAGAGTCTACTATACGACTAATAGAAGGGGAAGGAGACTATTTGTCATGTTTAAAATAATTTCAATACTATTGCAGAACACTACTGGCGATATTTGGCAACATTCGAAAAAGGGCACAAAGTACCTCTTACTCCAAATATGTGTGAAAGATGTAGTTTGTCACCTTCACCGTTCCGTCGCGGGTTCCGTATAGGTAATATCACAAAAAACGTGTAAACGCGTTATATTTACCGGCGCTTTCGCTCTCTCGGCGTATAGCGGAGCTGTAATAGGTCTTGCAATCGCGCTGTGTCGAGACGCGAGTCGTGGGCGGTGGCGCCAATGCCTACTTTGATAGCAAGAACTTAGTATTAACGTTTTAAACCTATCAGCTACAAATGGTGATTATGGACGTTCGTGTTTCCACTCCAATAATTACCGGCCCGACAACATTGCTATGTATATTTCTTGAATTGTGGATTACTTGAACTGTTACGAATTTGAATAGCAAGTTGTTTATGGAAATGCGCGGTTTTCAGGCTGTTATTTAATTCTATTGCTTGCGAGGTCCATTTTATTATTTTATAGTTAAGGCCAAGGCTTCTTTTAATTAAACAGTAATCTTCTAACGGTGCCATGAATAGCATTTCGTACCTACTAAAAAAAATTATTATAATTGATTTTAATAAATTATAATTTAAGGCTAGGGGTATACATAAATGTGAGGGCATTACCTAGGTCTACGCCCGTATTCTTATTTTAATTTATTTAGGAATGGATGATACAGACAGGGGCTCTGGTGGTAAGCCATAGAGCGGCAGTTACACCAACACCGAGGTAGCAGGAGGTGTTTTTGGCCGGTAGGAGGGTGGCAGAGCCGAGTTCCTGGTATAAATACAGGGTCTCGTGAGTAGGAACATCGGAGTCGCAAGCAGGCAGAGTGGGGGCTCTGACTGCTTACTTTATCGCAATTCCGGGCAGATAGCAACTTGTAGTGGCACAAGTTGCTACTAACACTCGATGAACCCAGAACAGGCATAGTGCGAAAGAAGCATCGGTATAGCAGTTCACTAGAGAGCCCGGTGTTTCGCAAATGCACTGAGGATGGCCACCGAGGGGGTTTTAGTGGAGAAGTCCCACATAACCCGATTTCTCCCCTGCGAAATCAGGTATCTTTGGAGGAGAAAAAAAAAAAGGAGGGTGGCACTATCCGACGATGTCCACGAGGATATTTCTCTAATAAAAAAACGCCCGTATTCTTTTCCTTGATACCTCAAAATATCCTTACCATATTTATTACCAAACAGCTTTTACTTCAGTCAAAACTCACTGAAACCAACATACGAGTACCAACACCTGTATCAGACAGATGGTTCACAAAAAGACATGACGTATTTTATGAGTAAATATTCGTACATTGTGTATTTTTGCAGATAATTTATCATTCCACTCTTATTTTCCTGTCCATCACAGTCAAATTAATACGCATCGCGAAATTCGCACTCTTTCACAGTGATACGTATGATATGACGTGAGAATTAAATATTCATTTCTATAAACATGGGAACAAAAGAGGTAAAAGCCGTGGCAAATGCGCCTGTCGACAGATACAGCGATTTCAATGATTTGTTACGCTCAGTCAGCCAAGCTTTTATTAATTTACATTTGCGCTTACGTGGTTAAAAATGATATAATGTTAGTTAAATGTTACGAGTATGCAATGGTGGTGAAAGTTTTATTCGACAACTGAGGGCGGTTCGACCTAGTTTCTAAGGTGATATATATATACGAATATGTATTATTGTTCCTTTAGTTACACAACGCCACCCTAAGACAGACAATGAACTATCTTTAACATTTTAAAAATTTAATAAAAAATAACATCAACAGAAAATATAGCTTAGTTTAGTTATATTTGCCTGATCATCAATCTCTACCTTTCTATAAAAAACAGTCTTGTTCTTACTGGATATTATAAATAATTCATTTTTTATTTAAAAGCTATTACAATAAGTATTTTACAACTACATATTAAATACAAACTTGCTAATATTATAAATGCGAAGATTTGTATGTATAGATGGAAGTTTGTTATACTTTTACGCAAAAATATACTGAATGGATTTTGATGAGACTTCATAATAATATAGCTTGCATATTAGCCTAACAAATACTACTTTTTAATTCGAAATTTGCAAGGAAACGGAAACTTCACGGGTAAAGTTAAAAACTGCGGGCGTCCTCTAGTATTTCTATTTGTCAAAGATTATCACAATATAACCGAAATTTTTGAAAAGTTTTAAAATGTCTCTGAGTATAGAGAAAAATATAGCTGTTTCAAATGGTATAATCTTTTCAATGAAAGATTTTATTACAACTTAATACTCAATTCGTTTTATGTTCAAGACTTTACAAATAAAGCATTTGCCCGCTCGTTAAACGCCCCGATATTTATTAAAGCATGCTCCATAAATGCACCGCATTTTTATAAAAGGCAATTTGCAATTCAACTGATGTTTAGAAAAAAAATGTGCATTTTTCAACACACACTGTATGTAAATATAGAGCTAAAATATTCTGCGCGCTGCTAAACAAACGAATGCGTTTTGTATTGTACAAATAGAAAATCTAAAACGTATATCGCTGTACACTTTGTTCAGTTCGTTTGGTGCAGATATGTATTATTTTGACTTTGTTTGCATTCATTTTTTTTATTTATTTCACTGTACGTGTGCTTAAATTGAACCCATCAAAGTGTCCAGGTATAATATCCAGAGTATACTTATAGCACTTTTATGGGGATTATGCCGCTGAAGGACAGTGCGTAATGCTAAGGGAATAGAATTCGTCTGTTTCCCTTTTCAAGTTCAAGGAAGTTTTCAAGGAAAATCGTCACAACCGAAACAACACCTTGGATTACCATACACTTACACAGTGAAGCTACTAATAATAGTTTACTGTAGGATCTTGTGACTTACTTGCAGCTCCATCCCTTTGTTTTTTAGGTATCAGTCACATTGACCAAGGCCTTAGAACCTATCCGGGGAAAAACAGTGCCCCCGCGCCTTATTCGGACGAAGAGAATAATCTCAAGGTCCGTACCCGGTCTTCTCAGCTAAGAAGATCCATACATTTATTTATATGATGTCATCATGTCATATCAAACTTTACGATTTAAAATACCTCAAATATATGATAATAATAATATGATCGTGTTGAGAAAACCCCTGTTTTAATAGCTCAGCTTACTTTAGCTTATTATATATTCGCTTGTTAACGCTGTCACCTAAAAACATTTTACTTTTATTGTTATTTTATTAGTGAGCTAGATGCCCATCCATCAAACAGAACATTGTGAAATCATCAAAGCAATTTAGTAGCTCTATCTCAATGCAATCTCCGCATTGTGTTGCAATAAACTGCATCCAACTGCACAAAATGTTCATTAAAGCGTATTACATCAATCATTCGAACGCTTCCTGGTACCATCAAAGCATTCCGGCTGTCATCATTTGACAGGATGAGAGGCTACACCCCACCCACTTGGTCCAGGTTAGGCGTAAATATTTATAAGTGCAATAACGCCCTAATACCTATTCATAAGTGAAAATTACTATGCAAATAGTGGAAACGGGGCGGGCCGTAAATCTAAGCGTCTGCCGGGCCTTAATAGCGACGTAAACGTGATGAATATGAAACTGTGACGTCGTGTCGTCATTAATAAAGGAATAATTAAGGTAAAACTGGAAGAGAAATGTTCTCCGTTTAAATTGTATTACATTAAGGTTTAACGTTTTGGTCCCGAGTGACACTTAACACAAAGAGATCATTATCTCTTACACTCTTAACGCTGTTTGTGAGTAATAATCTGTTTCGTCATTCTTTTTCATAAATACTATTAATAAAAATCATTCTGAAAACTTGCTAAAAGTTACTAATTAGCAGGTATCCCTGATCAGTAATGGAATAAGTATTTTAAAATATACCACGACTCTATTATTTAGCATAATAATCAGCAAAATTTGACGACCTCCGCGGCGCAGTGGTATGCGCGGTGGATTTATAAGACGGAGGTTCTCGGTTTGATTCCCGGCGGGGCAGATTGAGATTTTTCTTAATTTGTCTTGGTCTGGCTGGTGGGAGGCTTTCACCGTGGCTAGTTACCACCCTAACGACGAAGACGTACCGCGAAGCGACTTAGCGTTCCGATACGATGTCGTGTAGAAACCGAAAGGGGTGTGGATTTCATCCAACTTCTAACCAGTTAGCCCGCTTCCATCTAAGATTGCATAATCACTTAACATCAGGTGTGATAGCATTCAAGGGCCAACTAGTAGTCGATATAAAAATATATATGAATAATTTCTAATTAAAGTAATAAAAGGTTGGTCGACTTGAAAACGTCCTCCTTTTGAATTCAATACTTTTTATCCAAGCATATTTATGCTATAATATTGTAACTAATTTAATAACCATCGGAATATACACACTTCAAAAGAATTCTACAAATGATTGAGCGTAAATACACCATTCAATGTGATAAACAAATAATCTCACTGACTCATCACAAAATCACCAAAACTATTCAACACACTAGATGGACTTGATGTTTAACCATTACTACTAGTTTACTAAGAAATCATTTTTTGATATTCTCATAAGTTTTTTTTAAACAGGCCTAAATAGAAATATATAAGAATATTATTTTTTTTAATATGATGATCAATAAATTATATTTTTTAATATGACAACAACTTATATAGCGTCTATGCTACATAATTTATCATAAAATCATAATTATAAGATATAGATATCAAATTCGTACTGAAGGTAGGCTTAATTTGAGGCTGTGTGGGTAGATAGAGCGGCTCATGTGATTTATGGGTGCGCCCGCAAATCTGGACGGATCTTAATAAACTTGTTCCCAACAATGAGGCAAGTGTGTGAAGTGTTCTGCATTAATTCAATTTAGATTTACATATTAATGTCTGGTATGCAATGTCTGTATGCAACTTTCAGCAAACTCCATATTTCATAATAAATGTAATATTTGTGAGTTTAGATTTTATTTATTTATTTACTCTTTATATGAACACCACAACGAAGAACAAAATATAACAGAGACATTAAACATTAAGTAGCACTGTTACAAAAGGCGGCCTTATCGCTAAATATGGATTTCTTCCAGGCGATCTTAGGTTTAGGAAAACATTAGGACACTAGAATGCAGATGGTGAATTTTCCGTATATATGATAATATATAATTTTATAATTATAATCTAAGCTATCACTATAAATGTCAAACAGTATTATTGACAATAAAACTTCATTGAACAATTCATTGACCGACTCTGAGATAGTATATAGATAAATAGTTATAACTATTCAAATTTAAAAGTGTCTGCAAAACAAACAAGGTTTTTGGGTTAACGAAAGCGGCAGGTAGTTATGAAAATATTAAAGTTTGCTTTAGTTAAAATATTCGAAATTCAAATTCACCATTTACGTCAATTTGCATGTTATGAGCCGTGACGCAAACAACGCATTTTTAAAAACGTGAAAACTACGTAACAGAGATATTTTTCAATAAATATAAATTTTAAATTCGGCATGAATTGCATGCATCGCAGTATGTGAGATAAGCCATAGGTATAATCCGTTAGGCTCGATTTACATATTTCTATACCATTTACAATTCATAACATAACACATTCACAGTTATTCGAAGGCTGTAATAATTTTGGTTTTATAAATAGCCAGCGTCAGTTCTTGAAACAGCAGTGCATTGCTCAACTAGAATCGAACGATTATCACAGACAAGTATATTGTTACCAATAGACCTAATATAGTGATAGTCGATCGATCAGCGTGCCGAGCAATGATTGTTGATATTACTATTCTTCATGACGATAACCTCGTGAAAACCGAAAAAAAAGATGTATCAAAATACTTGGACCTTGTTACGAGATTACCGCGATGTGGAATGTTGAGTCCACTATTATTGTTCCGATAGTCATTTCAGACAATGGTCTTTTTGCGAAAAGCTTTGACCAAAAAGCTCTCAAGAAGCTTTCGCTTGGCTGTTGGGTCGAGGGTCGGATACAGAAGGCAGTAGTCTTTGAAACGGCGCGTATTGTAAGGAAGTTTTCACTCTGAAGACCTGACCACCGGTTGCTTAGGTAATCAAAAAGCCCGCAAGCAGAATAGCAAATTTTTTTTTACAATTTTTAGTAGTATTTTTATATATATATATATATATATATATATATATATATATATATATATATATATATATATATATATATATATATATATATATATATATATATATATATATTTTTATATATATTTGTAGCATATGTAACATTATAAAACATTTAAAAAGCCTCCTCTTTCTCATCTCTAATTGTTCACCTCAATTAAGAAAATAGAATAGAGACAAAATACAATAAGTACAACTTGTACAAAAGGCGGACTTATCGCTTAACAGCGATTACTTCTAGGCAAACTTAGGTTTAGGACATTAGAATGTAGATGATGAATTATAATAAAGTAGAAGCATGTTTATAAATTATCATCTGTGTGAGAGTGGTTGCTAAGCAACGGTTATTGGTAAACATGTTTTGATGTCTCACGCGTCTCCCCCTTTATCAATCTAAACAATGTGTTTTTACTGTGCTGACGTTCCTTTAGCTTATACGCACACAAGCGTTTGTACCATAGATTAAAGATACTACTACTAGATAGAGCCTATAGCGTGTCCACTCGTGAGACAGCAAATCAGCCTTATTGACATGATATGTCAACATTTAAAGTACATCATAAAACGTTATGTTTTAAAATATCGTAAAATACGAAATATAACTTTATATAATATAGTTTAGTAAACGCATAATACATGAAATATGCTAAAAAATAACATATCTAAGCTTTAAATCATCAATCAATGAAGTTTATGCCTACTTACGTATGAAACGTAATTCATTCGATTTTCTGTTCGCTGCGACTGTTGACAGTTTGACAGCCGAAAATATTACAACCCACCATAGCACGATAACGTTTAAATTAATATAGTAACCGCAAAGTTATATTATTTATCAGCAAATTTAATAAAAAGCTAATAATTGCTCAGATATGTCCCTTGTCTGTCACAAATTCCACTCTTGACAAATAATAAAAACGAACACGCTGAAAGGGACAAAAAATAATCTTGTATCACTTTCTAATAAAGGCCGAATGAAATAAGTCTGTCACGCTCTTGAATCTACAGCCGCGTTATGACTCCATCTAGTAGTCTTTAATCTATGCGTTTGTACTGTCTAGGTTATGCCATCGAAACAAAAGAAAACAAACGAATCATTCTAGAAAAACCGACAGTATTTTTCTTACAAGAGATAAGGACAGAACATTCGTCCAATCTAACATATCGTTCCTTTGTTTACGTTTATTCTATTGATGCCTGGGCTGCACTTTAGGTACCAAATATGTATTGCCAAAGCCAAACTATATTGCAAAAATAGAAATAATGTACATATAAAAAGCTAGGTTATTGTAGTTTCATTAATGCAATTCAATAACTGTATCGACTTGTTAAACCTAGATTTTTCCTTTCGAAGTTATCTCCAATCTAGGCGTACTGTAAATCCATAAATAAATAAATAAACATTAGCAGCGGGCTGCTCCGGAGCGTGACTAATCTACGAGATATACCGTGGGAGTGCACTTGCAGTACTACAAATAAGAGCAGGTTTGACTTTAGTTTAGCGCGGCCAGTATGTGGGCTTTGTTCGGTTATTTATAGCTCGCTCGCTGATAACCTGTCAAATGTTGTTAGCAGAAATTTTCAGTGTTGACCGAAGCTTGCGAGCGAGATGTTATCTTATGTATAAAAATGAATTGGTACGCGTGTAAACGGAGTTGGTAAAATTTGAAACAGCTTGACCGATTTGTTTTTTTTTTTCGGTAACAAACGCAGAAGCTCTTCGTTTTGACAGAGGCTTGCGATTTTTCTTAAGCGTATAAATGGGCTACATATTAAAAATCCCTCTTTTATTTACATTTTACAAAAGCTAATAAGGTAAATTTAAGGATCACAAAATAAAATTGAAAATGTTAATCATCCGTCAACAGTTTGGCGTATTATTGCTCCTATTAAGGCCTCCATGGCGTATTATTTTGCGCAGTGGATTTTAAAGACGGCGGTTTGGTTCCCAGTTGAGCCGATTGATTTTTTTTTAATTGGTCCAAGTTTGACTGATGGGAGGCTCCGGCCGTGGCTAATTACTACCCTACCGACAAAGACGTACAGCTAAGCGATTTAGCGTCTGGTACGATGTCGTGTAGAAACCGAAGGGGTGTGGAGTTTCAACAAGCTAGTCCGCTTTTATCTTAGATTGCATTATCACTTACCATCAAATGTGATTGCAGTCAAGGGCTAACTTGAAATAAAAAAAACAGTCATAAGTAGCTAAATTAACGATTTACATATGATTAAGTAATGTCTTCCCTCTTCTTCGTTGTGAGCCCGCCAACCCGCATTGGAGCAGCGTGGTGGGTCTACGCTCCATATCCCCTCGCCTATATGGAGGGAGGCCTGGCCCTATAGTGGCCCGTTAATAGGCTGATAATGATCATGATGAAGTGATGTCTTCGGATCTTCGGTTTGGTTTATTAAATGTAATGCTAATATAGTAAGTAATTAGCTATGAGCGTTCAAACGAAAAAACTGCAAAAAGTTGATCCATTGGGCTGGAAGCTACCTACCTACGGTGACACACACTTCAAACTTTGCCACTCTTCTTTTTAACGATGGCAGTTTACAATACTATGATTACTATTTAGTTTTATTATAGTGGTATGTAGTTTGATTATAGTGGTATTAGTTGACTCTATTACATTTGTTCATACCAGTAGAGGCAGGCACATTTCTCAACGCTTATAAGTTATAAATAAATTGCCTACGCAATACTTATATAGAGACATGTATCCACTTTTTAGCTGGCATCTCCTTAGTGGGATTTATCTCTTTTATTGTAATGCTATTTAAGACATGGAGCCGTTTTAACCAGGATCAATATATTCTTAAGGATCAAGTGTCTACTCAAAGAAATCCATGCCCATTTTTGGAACAAAATAATTTTTTTAACAAAAAATAGAATCGACTCAAAACGGACAAAAAAGTAAAAAATAACTGTCATTTAGTTGCTTTAATTTAATTAAGCATATCTATGAAGTCGGTGCCAGCAAGTTTAAGGAACATTTATTTAACGCAGTTTGTGGGTTCTAGGTAATGTCCTAAAAGTAGAAACCTTGGATGACACCGACTCCTAGATATACTTGAGTAAATTAAAGCAATTAAATGACATAGTTATTTTTTATTTTTTAGTGCATTTTGAGTCGGTTCTATTTTTTGTTAAAAAAATTTCATTTTTTTTACTTTTCAGTGATTTATCGCCACATAACGTACTCATACTATACTGTCATAGTATATTAAATGGCACCTGTAGCCAAAAAGCTACCGATACTTACACAAAAACCGAAATCGCTGCAAGTGTGCCTATAAAATTTAAGAGTTCCTTCAATTTTCCCAGGATATCATCATCAGATCCTAACACGAGGACAATGGGACCACCTTGAGTGTGCCCTTTCTAATAAAAAAAAGAATTATCAAAATCGGACAACTCTGTAAAAAGTGATGCGTCATACATAAAAAAAAATATACGTGTCGAATTGAGAACCTCCTCCGTTTTTTTTCGTCGGTTAAAAATAACCTGTGTAAGGGCTTGCGCACGCCACGTTTATTAAACGCGCCGTCGACGCTCATTTCCAGGTATTTGCAGTCGTGATACGCAAGCGAGTTAGACGTAGTCTGTAGACCAACAAACTGCTCTGTAGGATAAAAGCGCGCCGTCGACGCACGTGTCTAAAACGCACGTTTAAAAAATGTGGTACAATATGGCGTGGCTTTATTATTTTTTTATTATGTACTTAAAGATATTTATGTCCATTTTGAACCAAAAGTTCACTCGGTGACTTCTCTTATGTACAAAAGTAGTGTTATTTGCTGCATTATTTTTTCTTGACAGTCCATTTAAAAAAAAAACAGAACCTCCTCAGTATGGAAACAATTAAAATATATTTGCTCTTATACAGATAGTATAAAAACAAAATCCAAATCAACAGCCAAAAAAGTAGTTTGATTTATTAGGCGTATAACATCATTTACCTAGTTTTATCGAAGTAAATGGCTAACATAATTCTCTCCTTACATTACTAGCAAAATAGGTCCCCATATCGGATGCCAAATAACCATAAAGATAGCATTTCCATATTATGGCAATTGAATTGTGAATTGTATACAAATTTGACCTTGTGCGTTACGTTACCTTCTCTAGTAACTTTGTCCCAGTGAATCAGTGTAGTTGCGGAGAAAGCTCGTAACAGGGAAATGA
Source organism: Mycalesis mineus (assembly GCA_034621355.1). Taxonomy (NCBI): domain Eukaryota; kingdom Metazoa; phylum Arthropoda; class Insecta; order Lepidoptera; family Nymphalidae; genus Mycalesis; species Mycalesis mineus. The sequence goes on along the minus strand of CM067890.1, from coordinate 11,432,202 downwards.
GCATAAAGATATACGACTCCTGACTTGCTTTCAGAAGTTTGTTCTCGATTTTATATGCTTACGACTTATTTGCAAGTTCTAGGCTATTTTCATAGACTATAGAATATAGATTTACGAACATCAACATCGCTACTACGTCTTGCCGAGAAGCGACAGGCAAGATTCTGTCACAAATTATATTTTGACGATTTATTTATTATTTTCTTTTTGTTTATTTTGTACCAAAAAAATTTAATGCTACAAATTACAAGAAAGAATCAAAATTAAATTGTACAAGGAAACACTTATCTCTTTAAGAGATCTCTACCAGTGACCCTTAGCAGTGGGAGAAGATTATAGAAAGACGAATAGGTACAAGAAATAAAAGAAGGAAACCTTATTACTAACGCTACACTACTAATAAAATAATTAATAAATAAATACTAATATTGGTAAAATAAGTATAAGTATTAAATATATATACAAATACTATATATATAAATAAAATACTATATATAAATAAAATAAAAAAAAAATTTATGATTGTAATGAAAGGTAATATTTATGAAGACGATTTTTAAAACTAATGACAGAAGGGTTATTTTCAAAAATGTTGTCTGGGAGCGAGTTCCATAGGCGCACTGCCATCACCGAAAACGATTTAACATAAAAGATAGTGTTATATGGAGGCACAGATAGGGAATTTAAATGGACACACGAACGCACTGGTCTCAGGCGACGCGGAGCTTCCTGAAAGCGCTCGCGGAGGTAAAAAGGAGAATGGCTATTTAAAATTTTAAAAAGTGTCGTGAGTATATGAATATTCCGGCGATAACGAATTGGGAGCCACTTCAGTTCATTTCGGAAATGTGATATGTGGTCAATTTTGCGCAGTCCATAAATAAAACGGATTTACAAATTCTGAAGGCGATCCAATTTGTCGAGTAGCTCCTCTGTTGCATCTAAATAACAGACGTCGGCATAGTCGAGGATAGGGAGCAAAAGGGACTGTGCTAGTAAGGACTTTGTACGCAAGGGAAGAAGGTTCTGGAAACGCGTTAGTGCATGAAGAGAGTGGTGTAACCGCCTGCTGACTTCATTTATGTGGCTAGACCATGATAAATGACAGTCCATCGTTAATCCAAGATTCTTAGTCTTGGTAGTTAGAGGAATCGGAGTGTGGTCGTAGACAATTATTGGTAAGTTTTTAAGATCAATTCGACTCTGTAGTTGCCTACTGCCAATTATCATGGCCTGCGATTTTTTAGGATTAACGAGAAGACCATGAGTTTCAGCCCAGCTCTTTATATTATCTAAATCTATATTAATTAGATCCACTGCAGTTACAAGGTCTGAGACTGAAACGTGCCTATACAGCTGCAAGTCGTCCGCATAAAGATGATAGCTAGAAGTAATTACCTCCGTGATTTTGTTAATAAAAATTGAGAACAAGACAGTGAGTGGAGACAGCACACCACCTTGGGGAACTCCAGCAGAGATATCAGCCCATTCTGAAAAAGCCTCATCGAAAGTGATTCTCTGCCGACGACCAACAAGGTAGGATTGGAACCATTCAATAACTGCGTGTGAAAGTTTTAGTGAGGGGAGTATGCCGAGTAGGATATCCAGGTCGACCGAGTTAAATGCACTGCTAAAATCAAGAAGTATAAGAATAGTAAGTTTTTTGTTATCCATAGCTAGGCGAATATCCTCAGTGACCTTGAGTAGCGCTGTAGTGGTGCTGTGCATTGAACGGAAACCGGATTGGTACGGATTTAAAAGATTGTGATGAAAAAGGAAAGAGGAAAGTTGCTTAAAAATGGCATTTTCTAAAATTTTTGAAATAACTGGCAGTATAGAGATAGGGCGGTAGTCGGTAGGTAGTAGATTTACCTATAAGCTGGAAAAATAAGAAGTCACAGAATTACCTAAGACATTATATACATATAGATTTCAATTTTTTCATTCATTACAAGTCACTTATAGTCTTGACTGCAGTCATACTTGGTGGTAAGTGATGATGCAATTTAAGATGGAAGCGGGCTCACTTGTTAGGAGTAGGATAATATCCACACCCCTTCGGTTTCTACGCGTCATCGTACCGGAACGCTAAATCGCTTGGCGGCCGGTAGCGTGGTAACTAGCTACGGCCAAAGCCTACCAGCAGCCAGACCTGCACTAATTTAGGACTTCCGTTCATAAATCCTTTGCGCACCACTGCGCCAAGGAGGCCGTCGAAAATTAAATCGTCGTCTAAACCTAATTTAAAAATTAATACATGATATATCTTACACTTAAGTGTTATCTATTTTTTATGAGACATCCTGTATACAGTCGTTCCCATGCGACACACCCACGCGGTGTGTATTTACGAATAGTAGTACAGTAATATATTTAGTAGGTATATAGTTGATAGGTAAATCATTTGTGATTATCTAAACGAGCAAACGGATTACGCGCTTTATTTTGTCATCACCGCAATAAACGATACGGTGTAATACTGAGCAAAAACCAATTAGAGGTTTTGAATAAAGTAATACCTATACAAGCGCGGTACTGTCTAGACTACATCGACGATGCAAGACTTCAGATGAGGTTATATGTAGTTACTTTTTTATAATAAAAGAAGTTGAAGCTATCAATTTTGTATATTATTACTATTATAATCGCGAAAGAATGGTTGGATGTTTGTTACTCTTTCACGCAAAATCTACTGAATGGATTTCGATAAAACTTTACAATAATATAGTTTAGACAACTTTTTACTACGCAGCGAAAAGGCAAGTTTTCACCAAATGTTAATAAAAATAAAACTCAAAACGTAAAAAGTAAAAAATAACTGTGTCATTTAGTTGCTTTAATTTAATCTTGGTTTTTTGAATTTTTCACATAAATTTTGGGGTTATGTGAAAAAAGTGTGAATACAAAAGTTTTTGATCTTTTTATTTTATTTATTACCTACAACTTTGCCCTTTAACTCTTTTCCATTAGACTTTTAGTTTAGCTGGAAATCAAGAAAAACCGTTTTCTACCCCTAAAACCTCATCCCCTACCCCTTCCCCAGGATATCATCATTAGATCCTAACATCATGACAATGGGACCACCTTAATATCTTTTCCTAATAAAAAAATTTTTATAATATTCTCTTAAAAAGTTATGCGTATCATACATAAAAAAAAAATATACGTGTCGAACTGAGAACCTTTTTTTTTTCTAGTTAAAAAATTATTTATAGTGTCTATTTGCCTCGGATCTAAAACGCTTGAGTGCTTAGATTTCTCGCATTACTCTGATGTTATTGTTGGGTTTTAGGATTTTTTATTCTTGATTTTTTTATATTTGTCGTGTATCAGAATTGAATTCCCTAAAATGTCAATGTGATATAATTTGTCATCTATAGATAAATTTATCCAACATCGCTGAACATGTAAATAAGCAATACAGTAATAACCATAGACTGAACATTGACAGAATATTGACTACCTACAAGTGACTATATAGAAATTGGAGCTATGGTTACACGAACATCAAACATGTTTGCACAAACGTGGGAATTAGGTAAACCGCTCGATCTAAATGAGCCCCTTAAGCCGGTGAGCAAACATCAATTTATTTAGTCAACATTGCCCTCAACCACTCCTCCGACGGTGCCTTAGTACATCAGTTTAGCATCGTACGTCAGTTTGCTGAGCGTATTTGTACAGAAGCTGTTTAATGCCCGAAAACGAACTTGGTTACACGTGCAACCGAAACACATTTTTGTCATTATTGAGTAGATCAATATTATAATTGCAGATTGAGATTTTTCTTAATTTGTCTTAGTCTGGCTGGTGGGAGGCTTTCGCCGTGGCTAGTTGCCACCCTACCGACAAAGACGTACCGCCAAGCGATTTGGCATTCCGGTACGATGTCGTGTAGAAACCGAAAGGGGTGTGGATTTCATCCTACTCCTAACAAGTTAGCTCGCTTCCAACTAAGATTGCATCATCACTTAACATCTATAGGTGTTATATACTATAGCAGTCACGGGCCGACATGTAATCAATAAAAAAATAGTTTCACTGCACTCACACGTGATGGTAGATAAGTGATGATACAATACAAGTTTAAGTACACTAAAAATTGATTATTTACTTATAGTTGACATTATTTGATTGCGAAAGTTCGATATGATCAGTACCTAATTTATAAAGTTGCACTAAATGTTTGCGTGTGTGATTTTGAAATTGTCGAATATTTGTCTTGTGAATCAGAATAGTCAAATACCAGTATATTATTTTCAGAACATCTTAAGAGAACTGCTTCAAATGCCTGCAATTAAATATATTTATAAATTTTTTTTATACTTACTACCAACTATTTTGATTCTGTATTCTAATTTTGTCGCAAAATTATTAGCATTTAAGATTAGCTATTAAAAACTACGTAGGACTTGGTTCTGAACTCCCTTTTTGCAACAGAAAGTACCCAACTAATTCCACCGAGAAACCCATTCAAGCGTGTTCATAATAGAGGGAGAATTAATGAGAGAACTTTGGGAGTTTTGGTGAATTTTGATCCTAAATTTCGAGCAGGTATCGGGGTTCGGTGATAAAGTTATAAAATCGCTTTGCGCTGCGTGACCGCACTCACAACGCCTTCCGAGGGTGTTTTATTGAAAAAGTAAGAGTCGTGAGCTGACTACGGAGGGTCCGTAAAATATGAATAATGATTATCGACTGCGGCGCTTCGCTTCTTGGAAAGATGATCAGCGGGGCAGAAAGTCAAAGTTTTTGACGTTATTATCTTGGCTTTAGAATCGCTTGCTGTAAAATCTCAAATTCTAATACTTTTTGCCTAAAACAAATAATACATTATAAATAAATCTACTTGTTACACAAATGAAAACAAAAATCTAGGCTCAATTATTGTCTAGGCTTCTGTACACATGCGATTTTGAAGTGAAGTAAATCTGTCACTAACACCTTACGCTCGCCAAAACCCTGTGGTGCGTAGATATATATAAAACAGCAATTGAGCAACAAATGGAAATTAATCTGAAATTTTGTTTACTGTATGATATTTATGGTGCCGTATTAAAGATTGAAAAATTTATTTTATTTTTATGACTTCAAGTTGGTCCGCTGCTACAAAATGGGGATAATGCAGTCTTATGAATCGGGCCATAACATGGGTATCAAATGAAATTAACACTCGAATACAGTTTACTATGCAAAGTTGAAATCTAAGATGGCCGCCGCTACCAAATGGCTGATAACAATTTTTTATCAATCCCACCGATATGGGTATCAAATAAAAGGGCTTGACAAGAACAATACAGTGCAATATACAACCTCAATATTTAAGATGGACGCAGCCACTAAATGGCATATAATAATAAGATTTAAATTTAGAAATTGAATCTGTAATTTAGGTATCTGAATGAATTAAACAGAATGCGAAATAAAAACTAATTTTTTGGTTTTTAGTACATTTATCTTAAACATTGCAATGTATGTTTAACATAAAACCGTTTAACTTCAAAAGTTTTTTTACCTATTTCTATTGAAAAGTGAACCTGTCACTAACATATATTATTTGCTCTCAAAAATTTAAAATTGGGACAAAAAAGTTATAGAGTGAGATAAATTTATTTAAAGATAATGACAAAGGCAAGACGGCTTACGGTGCTTTTCAAGACATGGGAATCAACACTAACTTTCTAACGCCAGGCTGTTGTTGAAAATATTTTGAAAGAAATTAAACCAAATAGTTCATAGTTCACAATAGCTCATTTGATCCCGAGCAACATTTACTGTAGCTCATTGTGCCAATGTAGGTGTCGGCAATTTTAAATCTAGGTCCTGTACATATACTCAAGCGCTTGTTCGAGAACCAGATCTTGATCTGCGCGACTAGACCCAGCACTACCTAACGCAGGTGAGTGGATACAGGTAGACCTAAAATATCATCCATGGTTCTCTACCCCGAACCCAGGACTATTGATTCGAAGCTACATAGAATAACCACTGGATCAATGCAGGTGACTAAATCTAGGTCCAGTACATATACAAATTAACACGATAATGTATGTTAGCAGTTCCACATTGAATATCCATAATCAGATTACCGGATTTGCGGATGCCGTACGTTAACCAAGGATAATGCGGATAATGGAATGGCCAGATTATGTAATATAATTAATAGAACACGGCATTCATTGGTGCGTTTAGTTGTATTATGTACGTATAACTAGCGTTTAGTCTAGACGTCGGCCATGTCAGTATAATTTTGACATACCTACTTATATATATTGTGTTGGATGTCTTAAGAAGACTCAGAGTCACTCAGCGAGTAATAGATCGCACTCCAAATATATATAATATACGAGATATATGTAATATGTGTACAAATTAGAATCCATGAAGAACAAGACTGGCCGTTTTACCCGGGAAACTATAAAAAAAGGGAGGGGTAGCGGGAAAAGAGCACAATTTATGTGAAGTGTCAATGGCATGGCGACTGTATAATATACTCCAGATATACTTATAGTATATCCAAAAATGAATCATGAAGAACAAAACAAGGGCAATACTGGCAAATTTTAGTTTCATAAATAGAAAATGTGATCTCAAGCCATAGAGTATAATATTGTCTAATATAAGTTTTTTTTATTAAGAAAAAGTTACAAAGCATCCACTCAAGGAAAACGTCCTACAAATATTGTTCTCCGCCTGTAAGATGTGATATGAATTGATGTTAAACCTAATATAATTACGTCGACCACCATACCAGTTCCCAAGATATCTCATACCCGTGGGTGTTACAGCCAAACGTTTAACTGTATATCAAAAGGCTATTTACCAATCTGTCATTAGTCTAAATGAAAGCATAAAAACCCGTGTAATAGATGATGGTCTTCATTAATCACGCATTCATAGGCCCGTCAATCAGTGTATAGTCAATTTAAGTCATAGTTGCGCGTGGATTTATGTGTGTAACCCTTGTTTATGTATAGTTACTTTGTGTGCGTGACAAGAAGTGCTCAGGTGACGGCTGACACGTCACTGCTACACAAATAAAAGCTGTATTGTTACAAGTGCACGCACACATACTACCGCGGGCACAGATGAGTTGAAATATCTATATGAGTATAAGCGGTTTGCTTCGATAAACAGGTTTCCTACTTCGTATAGAGCTATCATTATTTTGCTTATAATTAACGAGAAAAACCATATTAATTGGTCATTCATCGCTCGGCTTGTTTTAACGGTAGGTTAAGGTTGCCTGTAAACGGTGCTTGTGTCGTTTAAGCGTAAAAGCATTGATGACCACAGAGTCATGTTAAAAATGTTGATCTCTGTATTGCTTGCGACTCTATTTCAAAAAGTTACATTATTTAATTTTTCGAAATCGCTAATTTTTTCTTCCCTTTCTTTCTTTCTATTTTGAAGAAACATCCTAAACTAAAATTGTATGAACATACTAGTTAGTTCGATACAAATAAAAAATTTGGGATAAACCTTGTATAAATAATTTGGGTGAAACCAAAGACGCCCTCTAGTGTAATGTAATTTAACTCTCCTTAAATGATATACTAATACATTTCATCAAAACAGTAACACAAAACGTAATAATTTGTATCAAAATAACAAGCTGAAATTAGGTCAAGCCTTTCATAATATTTTAATGTTAATTACCAACAGAGCATGTTCAAATATTGTACCATTTAATTTATAAACAATAGAAATAATAATTAAGCTTGTGTAAATAACAATAAATAATACTTATCTTAGAAGTTTCTATGATTCCGTGTTTCAATTTATTGGTATTGTATGGTTATTATAGCATACCATTAAAATAATGTATTTAATTACCTAGTGAAATGAGTCAAACGGTTTTTCTCACGGAATGGTAATTTTTCAGCCTAAATACCAGTAGGCAAGGAGCTAGTGGATAGCAAGGTATGATACAAGCAAAATATTTTGCATTAACCAAACCGATGAATTGATGAACAAGTGATTTAAATTTAAAGTACTCAATAGGAGTTTTGACAATATTTTTTTTTTCTGTTTACCTTATACTCTAGATTTTTTTAGTTTTTCCTTACACTGATTGAAAATATAAAAGCCACATATGTAGGTTCAATTCGTAGTAGTAGTCAGAAAAATGTAAAAATTGTTTTTTTACATTTTTAAGGTAAGTGTTAAAAAGTAATTATTACTTTTTAATACTTACCTAAACTTAACTTAAGCTTAGTCTACAGATATCCGATTTAATTGTAAAATATGTATGTAATATGTATGAAATATAATTAGGATGGTATGACGGATAACCGACTGATATAAAACAGTATCTATTAAAGCTACCTAGAAATTTGATCAGCAGTAATCTTCTGTGAAAAAAAGAATGTAAAAAATTATTTTTGGAAATGATATAGGAGGGAGAACTTGAAAGAGAGTCTGTTTGAAATAAGAAAGAATTATATTGACGATTCGGACGAAGTAGAAGGCATAATATTTCCTTTCTTGTTACTACCCATGCAAATAAATGGCATTAAAAACTGTCATGGACTTTTAACCCACCGGCTCCTGTCTTAACCATTGTTTGCGTGGTGAGTCGAAATAAAAAATATATCTTAATTGTACTAGTAGACGGCGTGTTTTGCGATATAAAGGATATATAACTGGGTGATTTCATTTACAAAGCGTGTTGACTGGAATACGCGAGATAAGTGAGCCCGCCATTATTCTCGGGTTACATTTTGCTCAAACTTCGGGGTGTTAAGGAGAGGGAATTTGTTCCGGAGTGAGAAAGTTCGAAACAAATGATGAGTAGGTACTTATGCATATGTTGCACGGCTGTTGACGCCATATTGTAGGACTTTTGAATTGCATTTAAACTCCCGGTGCTCTTGAGAGCGGCTTTTGAATTGTTGTGACGCGTAATGCGTATAATTATTTACTTTGACTTTTTCCGAGAATTATTTTTTTTTTCAAGGAAAAACTAGTCACCTTCTAATTACAGGCTAAAACTTGTATTGTACCCATAAAAGATCTCAGTTTTTATAAGCATTATTGTAACTTTTTATAAAATGACTTAATTTTTGAGAGTTTTTATCAACATACAAATTGACGCTTGACTATTGCACACAATGTTAAGTGATATGCAATATAAAATGAAATGCGGGCTACTTGCAAAGTCGATAAAATCCACACTCTAAAATTCGAGAATATTTTTTTACACACAACTACTACTTGGTTTTAACATGCTAAAGGCATTTTTTTGTTAAAAACAAAATGAAATATCAATCAAAATAATATATAGTTTATAACTGGTAGGGTATAAGTAAGTCACGGCAAAAATTATGCTACAGACCAAGATAAACTATTGGGATATAATTTGCCAGCTCGGAAATCGAACAGTTCCAGGACCTTCAGTATGGGGTATAAATCCACCGCACAAACCACAGCGCCACGGAAGTCTTTTGTAACTTTTAAAATGTCAGATGAACAAATAAATCGACTGACATTGACATTTCTGCAATAATGTCAACTTTGTAACCAATGAATTATTGAGATTTGATTATTACTTGTAACTTACCTCATCTTAGAGTAGTTACCTACCTTACTAATTTTCTAATACAGTATTTATCAATATAGATATTTTATATAAGATCGAAATTAAAACGTAGAATATCATTATTTCATATTCAAAGAGAAAAGAACGTTAACACTTCGACAAAAAAAATTCAGGAAACATCCTATTTAAAATCAGATAAAGTAACTAGCCTCTAAAAGTAAAAACAAAATTGCAAAGTGGATTATAATCCAGTGTAATACAAAAAAGATTCTATAAAAAATAATTTGGAAGATCGCCAGCTGCCGTTTTGTCGCAACTGGTGGTGGACTCTCCCTAAAGTGTAATTAATTAATTACTATTCCATTGTTTCATATACTTCGTTAGAATTTCAAAAAGCTTAGAACTTAAATAATGTAATGTATCGCATGTGAAATTTAATGTTTGTTTAATAAATGCAGTTAGAATTTAAATAAGCAAAGACAGGGATTGATGATTATGATGTTATTTAGTTTCCTTTGCACGTCTTCAATATGTAGTCAATATGAATAAAGGCGAAGTAAATCCTAGTAGGCATAGGCTTACTGTACAAGCACTTTTACATAGTAAGTCACTATGGGTCCACGGGTTAAGGTGCAAGATCGTAGCATATAGGGTTGGTCACAGGTCTTTAATGTCTAAAGCGTACCCGTATCTTTCAGTTAGCAGACTCTTCCGTGACCTTGAACTGCAAACCACAAAGGAAATATCTTATGAAGGTACCTCTAATATAATTAATAGTAATAAAATATTTGGAAATAGTAAAATTATCCACCTACATTCTGTATATTCTGTAGACGAAATCAGCAATGACCTGACAATCAGCTTTTATGAAAAAATGCCATTTTAAAGTCTAGATTATTGTTTCTTTTATTTCTACTATCCTATGTATTTTATTGGGATCTAAATAATGTATTTTTTTCTTTCTTCGTTTATAGACGTCCCTAATAAGTAATTTGTAAGCAAGGTTAGATAACACGAGCAAAAAAATCAGAGGAATAAGAAATCACCAAACCTACTCGTAAATAAAAGTAGCGTCAGACAAAAAGTATTATTACGACATAAAACGACAGTTTGGCAGTTCAGCTGAGCGAAGTTGCGGGCCGGCAGCCGAGCCTCTTTTATTATGTTCCCGTACTACATCACTACTTTATTACTCACCAAATGTTAGGCCATTGACAAGTTTTTTGGCAAACTTTCAGCCATTAAAATATATTTGTCAACATATTTTTTATTACTCTGATTATGAGGTCACTGAATTTAAGCTATGTCGGTTATTTTGGTTCTTCTGCGGATCTCCTCATTTCTGATTCGATCACGCAGAGATACTCCGAGCATTGCTCTTTCCATCGCCCGCTGAGTGACTCTGAGTCTTCTTATGAAGCCCGCAGTTAGCGACCAAGTCTCGGATCCGTATGTCATCACTGGCAACACGCACTGTTCGAAGACCTTCGACCTGGTTCGAACAGCTGATGGACGTTGGGGGCCGAAGGTGCTAGAATGGCGACCCCGCACCGGAAAGCGCAGTGTTGGTCGACCCCCCACCAGGTGGACTGATGACATCAAACGGGTCGCAGGGAGCCGCTGGGCTCATGCGGCTCAGGATCGTTGTGTTTGGAAGTCCCTAAAAAGGCCTATGTCCAGCAGTGGACGTCTATTGGCTGATAATGATGATGATTACCTTTTAGAAATAATCTAACATGACGTTTCAAGGGTGCTTGAAACTCAGCCAACGTGAACATGACGAATACTGAATTTGACTTTTTTTTTTAATAATTTTTTTTTCAAGAAATGTATCAAGTGTGATCATTACTTTATTCAAACATTTATTTTGACGGCCGAGTGGCGCAGTGGGTAGTGACCCTGCTTCTGCGTCCTAGGCTGTGGGTTCGATTCCCACATCTGGAAAAATGTTTATGTGATGAGCATGGATGTTTTTAAGTGTCTTGGTGTTTATATATATATATATTATAAGTATTTATGTATAGTATATATAAAAATATTCATCAGTTATCATAGCTACTGCATGCTTACTTTGGGGTATATATCGATGTGTGTAATTGTCCTATAATATTTATTTATTTAATATTCAACAACACCTTAAGTATTATACGTTTACAAAGACCTTCTTGCAGTATTGGACAACATTTCACAAAACTTTCATCACAATTAAATGTGTAAAACCGCATATAAAACAAAGGATAAATTCACAAATAAACATTAATTTTTATTCATACATATAATAACGTAACATTATGGTCAAACATAACTATGTAAAGCCTTATAACTAATGATAATGGCGATCATACATTTCGCTAATGGTAAGGTACTAAACTACACGTGAAATACATTTCATCGTGTTAACCTAATATTAAAAAGTGCTTTATATATTTTAACTGTTTATTTGTTTGGCACAAAATCCCATAAACACTGCTGAATATATTTTAATAAATTTTTATGTACAAAAATTTAGATGTAGAATTGTTAAAATTTAATTGTATGTAATGTGTTAAAATTTAGATGTACAATTCAGTTTGACATTACGAAGTACAAAAAATTAAAAAAATAAAGTTAAAAATAAATAAATTTAAAATATTTCATGAAGGCTTCGTTTACAAGCAATTTCGAAACATCGAGTTCGTCTCTGATACTTTGCTACCAGTTTAAAAGGCAGAATCAGAATCAGAATGAAAAAATACAGCCAGAGTCTCAATAGTTGTTCTTTTTAAAAACCATACATTACCAAAGTTTACAAAGATTAGGTATTTTTATTTGCGATTTCTTATGGAAAAGTGAAAGTTGATCAAGCCTTTGATATTGGTAGAGTTTCACCTCGATTTCCCCTGAAACCTTCCACAGACCCAACAATAGAAGCAATCGTTCCCACCTGAAAACATAAACATTGTGGAAAAAACACGAAGCAATCAAAAACCAATACGGGACAGTAGACAATCTCGCTACAAGATCTCAATATCTCATCCCGGCCAGAGTAATTCTCTCGAAATATGGCATGCAATAAAATACCGACGGGAAATGGAAAAGCAATCGGCAGAATCCACACAATCATAATACGGCTACAGAATATGAATTTCTGAACCCTTGCGGTAATAACATACGTAGATATATGTAATAAACATTACCAGCGTAAACATTTTATGAGTATCCATCGCATCAATAATATATCGGGAATCGTAAGGTTTGCTTCGCGGGTCCGGAAAAAATATTCTCGATCATTCGTTGCCTACGTCGTTTACCATTTTCCTTTAGGATTTATTTTTGTGTCCTAATATTTTCTTTTACTATTTTGTTTGTTTGTTGCAAAAGAAAAATGTAAGTACAAAGCGTAACCTAATGGTGCGTTTTAAGGAAATTAGGATTTTGTGCCAGATTCTTGATGACTACTACGACAAAGTTTACTATTGTATTCTAGGCTCGCGTTATAATTAAAAGAGTTAACTCTTGACTGGTAAGATGCGGAGTAACTTGGAAAAGTACTGTTAGTCTCGGATCCTCAGTGTTTACTTTATTAAATGTTTATATTATTTTATAATTCTCACAGCTTAGAAAGTTTACTAAAATCACTTTATTCCTCGATTCGCGAGGACCTTCAAAAGGTCTGAGGGCGACTTGATGGGCAGGATCTTAGTCTCACTACTAGTCCAGACCGGCGGGCAGAAACCAGGTCCGTAGTCTTGGACAGCAATTTGACTAATTACCAAAACGATTGACTGTTTGAAGCAGAGCTATGGTTTTTATAGCAAATATATCGCTGACAGGTCGTTGACATCTGTGTCAGTCGGTAGTTGCAGGTCAGCGTCATTAATATAGAATTTAGGGATGTAACAGTAATATTTTTAGCGTACCTACCTAACTGTAAATTGCTTGGCGTCACGTTTTTGCATGTGGGATGGTAACTAGCCACTACCGAAGCCAACCGCCAGACCAGACCCACTTTAGAAAATGATTATTCACTCTGGTTTTAAAAATTTGCAAAGATAATTTGTTTGATGTGTTTTCTTTTTCTGCTTTCAACCAATTATATTCATGAGTGTCAATCAACAATTATCCTTCAACGCATCGATAACTGTCTTCTTATTTATTTCCATAAATATTTATGTTATTCCTTTATCGATTTATACGGAGATATTTTCAATTAGTTGACCTATGCTAGCACTTTATAGCTTGAGTGTACCATTCAAGGAGTTATACTAACATCAGTTTTAGTACTCTTATAGGATGCCACGTTGAAGCCAATTAAGGTTAAGTATGGGGCTATACAACTGCCATACGCCTTCCGAGTTAGTGTGATGTACCTCCGACTAAGCGAGTTAGATCAGAATTATTAGATAAGGAAAACTTGTCAATGATCATATCGACTTATGGATGACAAGTTTTCCATAAAAGAATATTCTGTAATATCCTGTTGTGAGTTAAGTCAGTTTAAAGGACGGCTTTCCACCAAAAATGTCCTTTGTTAAGCTACAGTAGCAGATATATGCATATGTATCAATTCTGATTTAGCAATGCTTTATTTAACTAACTCTATCATTATAACTCTAGTATTCATTTTATAAAGGAACTGGTAGAAGATTTTTTATATAGTTAAAGTAATGTTTGTGAGATGTCATTAATGAACATTATTAAGTAAATGTGTTATGTGCTATGTTCTATGGAAAATAATTTCTACACGCATGTTAAAACTTTTGTGTAAAAAAAATTTTTAATAAAAAATATAACCGACTTAAAACGCACTAAAAAGTAAAAAATAACTGTCTGTTAAATACTACACTTGTAGCCAAAAAGCTATCGATACTTACACAAAAACCGAAATCCTGCAAGCGTGCCTTTAAAATTTGAAGAGTTCCTTCAACTTTCCCAGGATATCATCATTATACCCTAACATGATGACAATGGGATCACCTTGGAAGTGTGCCCTTTCTAATAAAAAAAGAATGCGTCGAATTGAGAACCTTCTCCATTTTTTTTCGTCGGTTAATAAACAAAATTTTAATTGTAACTCACTAACCCGTATTGGAGTTACGTTCTGGAATAGAATATACGTGGGCGTAACCGCTAGGCGCAACTAGTTCGTAGTAAAATTATGATTTGATTATTGGAACATTGCTACCTCGCTTCCCTGATTTACTTTTTATCACTTTTTGCATCATGTATATTTCTTGCATAGTAATAGCATTTTATTTGCCCTGCTACATCTGGTGGAATACCTTAGTGATAATTGAATCTATATTCTACTGCACTAAATTTCTAATGAGCAAAATCGATATCCAATTAGACAAGCCGTTCCATAACGCATAATGCTATCTACTAATAACCGAATCAATTAATCTACGAGCCCATGCGTGGCTCTAATACGATTTGTCGAAGATGCAGTGTAGTACGTAATCGATGCGGATAGCAAAGGCGAGTTCATCTGATCGGTTCATTTGGAGTCTGACTGGAGTTCTCCCGATACATGGCACGATTGAGTGAACTCGATTTCGATCGTAAATAGGGGTGAGGGTGGTTATTATGAAAGCTATTCGTACTTTTAAAAGTTGTTTAAAAATATATCGCATGCGATATTTAACTGCTTTGTTGATCTAGCCTGTGTGGTTTTTTTATTATGGGATCTCGTGCTTGTCTTGGAAATTGGGTCCTTTTTATAAAAATTTTCAGTAACAGCTCTGATTTGCGATGTGGTATCTCCGTGACTTAGACAGCACGTCAATCTGTCCAGCCCAGCTAATACCATTAACACTATCAATAGCAATACACCTTATTATACTCGTGCAGAATTCATTGTTGTTGTGTTAAACCACTACATAAAGAAAACACCTAACTGATATTTTATTGTTTTACAAACTCCAAGCAAAGCGTATAAAATATTTTAGTACCTTATCGAATGGGTAGTACTACAGCCAGAGAATAGACTACGGGATGAGTGAAATTGACAGATTTATTTGCGTTCGGTTAAACCGGGATTGCAACGGCTGAATTTTTTACATGGGCTGACCTGCGCGCTTTTTTATTACTAAAATAATACATACAAAGTTACAAATATAAAGGTATTTCATGGCTCTAATATCGAAGAACAATATTTATTATTTTCTTCGCAATTGTTATATTGTAGCGTAGATAGAGAAAAGACCCGATTGATATTATGCTTATTTAAGCAAACTTCAAGAATGTACAAAATAATATGTTTATGTTATCGAATGGGTAGTTAATATGTTACTACGGATATGTACTACACAGCTAATAAATAGAATACGGATTGGGTGAAACTGACAGATTTATTTGCGTTCGGTTAAACCGGGATTGCAACGGCTGAATTTTTTATATCGGCTGACCTGCGCGCTTTTTCATTGCTAAAATAGTATATATAAAACTACAAATATAAAGATATTTCATTACTCTAATATCAAAGAATAATATTAATTATTCTCTTCGCAATTGGTATATTATAGCGTAGATAGAGAAAAGATCGATTGATGCTTAGCTTATTTTGGCAAACGCCAAGCAAAATGTAAAAAATATTTGTATGTTATCGAATGGGTAGTAGATATGTTACTACACTACAGCTAGTGAATAGACTACGGGCTGAGTGAAATTGACAGATTTATTTGCGTTCGGATAAACCGGGATTGCAACGGCTGAATTTTTTACATCGGCTGACTCGCGCGCTGTAGCGTTGGGAATAATTCCATTCGGGTCCTGACAATTGTTCGCTAGTGCACCATGCGCCGATTTATTATGCAATCTTCAGCGAATTCATTTTGTCGGTGTAATAAATTTATTTTATACAATATTGTTGTTAAAAAGGATTGCGGCAGTATATTTTTACTACTATATTTCGTAATTTATTCAATAACAAAACTTTTCATTCCTACAGGGTCGTTAGGTTGTAGTTATTTGTAAACGAACTTGAAAGCTTTCTTGCAAGTGGCATAAATAGATAAATAAATATTAGAAAGATGTAAAATATCAGCCTATAAAAAGTCTTTATACGTGTTCTCATAAAAGTGAATGAATAAGAGTCTAGAAAGTAAAAACAAGTAACTAAAATTGAGAAAGATATGTTTACATGATTCGAGCGTGTAGAGAGAAAGAAGAAAACATTTTTATAAATAAGGAAATATAGATGGAAATAAATAACGTGAAATTTAATTAGTAAGGAGTAAATAAGGAGAAAGCCGAGGTGAATGTCTTTGGACCAAATTGAGGACATCCGAAAATAATGACTAACTTAAACAGTTTGAACTAATCGTGGAAGGAACAAGTGGAAGGTGGTGGTGTTTGCGTACTCTACGATACTCAGTGTTGATGATACTATGTATGTAATATGAATGTAAGTATATTTCAATGATGAAACAGGAAACGGGCAACCAGATATCTTGTTTTTACTAGATTACCTTGCTTAGATTTTATTACTATCTGAAACTTAGTAATAAAATGTAAGCCGGTAAGATAAGTAATAATTTATTATATTTTACAATTTAACAGGTAAGTATCCATAAAT
The DNA here is from genome assembly GCA_034621355.1 of Mycalesis mineus. Classification (NCBI taxonomy): domain Eukaryota; kingdom Metazoa; phylum Arthropoda; class Insecta; order Lepidoptera; family Nymphalidae; genus Mycalesis; species Mycalesis mineus. The sequence goes on along the minus strand of CM067890.1, from coordinate 11,415,106 downwards.
TTAAAAACTTTGTTTTGCAGCTACACGGATCTGTGTTTGCAGCAATTTAAATCCTTTCACATTTTTATATAAAAAATAATTCCCTGGTGAAAATCTATTGTAAATTTTAATGTAGTCTAGGATCCCACTACTCATTTCTCCAGGTATCAATTTTTTTAAGTAGTTTTAAATGAATGTTAAGGAAGAATGCAAATGATTAGCTTATTAGGTTACCTATCAAAAATTAGCCTTAATTACCTGTAATTAATTATCGAAAAATTTATTTGCTGATGATACTGCAATAAAATGCTTTTTAAATCGATTTTATGTAATTTTTAATAAAAAGAAATCATTGAACATTATTAATGTCAATTACCCACACCAGGCAACCATTTTTTTCTGAATTTTTTTACATAAATTGGTTTAAAATAACGTAAAAATTATTTAAAAGACCCATGTCTGCCTTAATCATCACAACATTAAACATACCATAATTTAATTAAATGCATTTGTAGCTACTTAACCGATGTAAAAACGGAGGAGGTTCTCAATTTGACGTGTTAACATTCTATTATTACATAATCCTCAAAATTAACAAAAAATTGGTTTTATCAAAAAAAACAAACCTGCAGTAATCTTCCGGTTCGTTATTATTTTTCTACACTATAATAAACCTTTTTACCTTTGTTTCACCTTTGAATAAACCTTACCCTTCACATTTTATAGGTGCATACTTTGTGACAAAATATAGAGACTTTCCATGTCTTATGTCAACTGAGTCTGAGTCAAGGCGTGGAATAACTTTACCTCTAGGGAAATTACCACTTCCTTGCCGTAGTCTCCGTGTATCCGGCAGGTCCCCACGCACCATCAAAAGCAAATTGTGGCCAGTATCGATTTTATGTACCACATAAAATTTACCACATCAATGTTGCCGGGCCGAGTATCCGTTTTTAATGGAATTTTCTAGATTTATTTGCTAAAACTGTTTTAGTTTGTTAACCAATATATTGCTTGTGGTGTAGTTTTCGATTCATTTCTTTTTGGACTAAAATATCTACTATTTAAAAAAATTGATAGTAGTTATATTTTTGCTCTATCCCGCATTTTGATAATTAAATTCATTTATCCAAAGGTTTTCTAAAGGAAATTACTATTATAATATTATTAATATAGAACCGATTGGACTGAATTTAAATAGATTACTTTTTATCTCATAAAAAGAAAGAGTTTTTGCAGTATAATTAAAGTTCCATTATCTAGAAGTCGCACGTTGTTGATTGGAATGACAAGAAACTTACAATTTTACTGAAATAATAACACAGATCAATATCTATATAGGTTTTGCTCTTAGCTAGTCTTTTTTTTATTCATTATAAGTTACCCTGAAGTGCAATCACACCTGATGATAAGTGATGATGCAATCTAAGATGGAAACGGGCTAAATTTTTAGGTGTAGGATAAAATCCACACCTCTTTCGATTTCTACACGACATCGTGCCAGAACACGAAATTACTTGGCACGACTTTTTCGGTAGGGTGGTAACTAGCCACGGCCGAAGCCTCCCACCAGCAAGACACAAAAGACTTGGTGATTAATTCTATCTAATATTAATCTGTTGTAAAAAATTATTATATTACTATTAAACTTATCTGCTCGAAATATAAAAGAAAAATAAAATTACATCGCTATAATAGGGGTTAAAGAATGAAATTGCCGTTTTAAAGAAAAAAAGAATAGAAAAGTTATTCAAAAATATGCCCATAATCAAGTCTATATCGACCGCAGCATTTTAAAATCATAGTAAACGAATGGGGTGGTCCGTGCATTGTTATAAAATATTTTTATAAGTTACACAGGGTCCTAAACTAACAATGGCTTGATGTTGGGAATGAATAAATGATGCAACACAAGTTTAAATATTATTTCAATTTTGGTTCTAGGGAATTTTTTATATAGAATTGCAATTATAATCCTGTTTTTATTAAATTATTTACCTTGTTGATTTAGTGATTAATATGATTAAGCGTATTAGAATTTAAACTATCGTGAGTATTTTCTATATTATTAAAATTTAAACTGCTGAAACTCACGTTTTTGTAGTCGGAGGTTGGAAAAAAAATTTTGTAACATTTTTTCGTTACGCGTCACATTTTTCCGTTACGCGCCATCTTTGACTTATGGAAGTGACGTGATAAATATGTATATATATGTTATATTGAAGTGATCAGCAAAATCAAAGGGTTTATTTTAATTCTAATTCCATTGAATTTCTAGAGAAAAAAAGTAAGTAATTACGACATCAGTGATAGAAATAATGCTATTACCATAATCAATTCAATAACGATCTTGTAGTAATATTTAAAATACATAATAGTCGAATTGGTATTTACGTCTATTGTTATAAAAGCCTTTTATTAAACTTTATCTAATTTAACTTTACTTAACCAATTTAACAAAGTTGGATATAGTAAATGATTTTGCAAAACAACGTTTAAAAATATTTCAGTTTTGTGTACGCTAGTACACGGCGGATATTTTTATATATTATTGTAATTATAATCCTGTTCGTATTAAATTACTTACCTGTTGATTTAGTTATTAATATAATTAAGCGTATTACGAACGAATTTGATGACAAACTATCGTGAGCGTCATTTATTTTTCTATATTATTAAAATTTAAACGGCTGAAAGTCACGTCACTGTTGTCGGAGTATACCTGACTATATATATTTATTATATTGTTACGACCTAGGGGTCGTAACAATCTCGTTGATTTAGTGATTAATATGATTAAGCGTATTAGAATTCAAACTATCGTGAGTATTTTCTATATTATTAAAATTTAAACGGCTGAAAGTCACGTCACTGTTGTCGGAGTATACCTGACTATATATATTTATTATATTGTTACGACCTAGGGGTCGGGGATTGGAAGAACAACCACACAACAGGTAGAACTAGAAGTTTATTAAGTAATAAATAGTTAGGTGTACAAGATTTGATGCAGCACGCTACGACGCCGTCGTTTCACGCTTCTAATCCTGAAGGAACCCATCACGGCGGCGACGATGATCTGCCTCGGCACCTCACGGCCACACACCCCAACCGCACTGGGGGACCACTACTGATCCATCATCCTTACACGCACACTCTCAGGGAACATCTCCCTACATTCCTTCAACCGCCTTGACTCAACGACAGCTCGCTTTGAACACTCTGAATCTAGTTTTTGTTCTGCACACGATATACATTTGAATTGTTCCATTCTTTTAACTTATTCCTTTTTTGACTTTCATTTACTTATAATCCAAATGAGGTTTCCACCTATAAACTCTTTTACTTCGTATTTCCTCCGAGGGGTCATCCGTAACAATATATTATAGTCATTACTAAGGACCGCGTACGGTTTCGAAATTAGTCGGACATACTCCGACAGCAATGTCATGAGTTTCAGCTTTTTATATTTTAATAATATGATTAAGCACATTACGAAGTGCGGAATTTGATGACATACTTTCTGTGGCTAGCGTCATTTATGTATTTCATAGAATTACATAGACCAGTAGTGTCGCTTTGACACGTTGCCTGTTGCTGTTATCAGCAGTCGACTACCAACTCGCACTCTTATTCTGAAGCCTGCAAGGAAAAAAAGATCAAAAGATGTTGTAAAATAGGTGTTGGTCATCACACCCCATCGGTTTCTACACGGCATTGTACCGAAACGCTAAATCGCTTGGCGGTACGTCTTTGCCGGTAGGGTAAAGCCTCCCACCAACCAGACCTAGATCAATTTAGAAAAGCCGGAAATCGATGTTTGGACCTCCGTTTTTTTTTATTTATTTTGTACCAAAAATTTAATGTTACAAATTACAAGAAAGAAACTTAGCTTAAGTTCCTTATTGTATTCTTTCTCAATAAAAATAAAAAAAAGAAAGAAACAAAATTCAATTGTACAAGGAAACACTTATCTCTTTAAGAGATCTCTACCAGTGACCCTCAGCAGTGGGAGAAGATTATAGTTTTATAAATCCACTGCGCATACCACTGCGTCACAGAGGCCGTCGTGCTTGAAAGTCCTATTGAAAGAAGGCCTTTGTCCAGCCGTGGAGTCTATCGGCTGACAATGATGAAAGATGATGATAATTCTTGCGCAAGTTAATGTAATTAAGATAAGTATTCGATAAAAATGCATAATTATGTGATTGATAATATTTGTACATGCAGATACGTAGGCACTAAATGCAAATTAAAACGGTGTAATTTGAAAACTGCTGTGTTAATAACAGGTCGCTTCTCTTTAATGTTCTAAACCGACGGTAAGGTTACAAGCAGACTTTCTTTAATGACTCTATCACAACTAGAAACATAATTATTTTAAAATTTATACATCGTCACAAACTAATAGCCTGACTTAAATTGATGGACTATTGTCGTACCAAGTAAGTGTGTTAGTTTGTGGAAGAGTAACAGAAATATAACTTAAGAATGATTAATTTTTGTCTTGAAAATATAGCACAAATAGATTTCAATGCGAAAAGCGTATCTACGCAATTTGGAAGAGGAAAATTAAAGGTTGCGGAGCTTTTCAAAGCTGAGGCAACTGGCAGCCAGGAATCCAGAATAAGGAACTTTATTACAATGCGCGCAATTTTAGAGATTACTGCCTTCTGTATCCAAACTTTAATCTGACAGCCAATCGAAAGCTTCTGAAGTCGTTAATTTAAGCTTTTTGCTAGTTGACCATTACTTAAACAATTAGATTATTATTATAAATATAACAATAATTAGAATACATAAGGTTTTTTATTAAGTTTAATATGCTTTAAAATATTTTAATAATATGCCTAAGGTGTCCAAAAACAAGTATTTCTTTGTCATAACACAAAAAGTTATAGCTACATATCTAACATTGTTATAAATCTGTGTAGGATAAACAACAGCCATGCTATAAGCATGCATACGGTGATAAAAAGCTATCTGTTCGCGCAATTCCATTAGCACAGATAGCTGACTCTCAACACGACAAACGTATCTACGCAAATTGAAAGAGGAAAAAACGTTGATACCGAATCCCCAGCGTCGCTTGGATTCATCTCGGATTAGATTTTCGTGTAATCACACTCTATTTTTCGAGGCTTTTTCGAGAAAAGAAATTGGCAAACCGCGACGTTTTTTCCAGTCTTTTTTTTTGGCGGGTTACCAAAATGTCTTACTTGTTTGTTTGTGAATCTGGGTAAAAGAATCTGTTAAGAGCGGCCATTAAAATTAGATATAAAACGAGAATGGGTATACATTTCACTTAAGTAAGAAATGAGCTTATATTATTACTAGCTGTGCCCAGCGGTTTCACCTGAATAGATCTTGTTCCCATGGGAGTATCGAGTAATCTTATATTTGTTACGTAAGGGGTTCGGGTAGAAAGGAAACCACCTTAGTTAACACAAAAGAAATTATATTCATAAAAAATTATGGGCCGTGGGTGTAAGGCCCGCCTAATTTAAGCCTCGCGCAGTCCGGTACTTCCCTGGAGCCGGGCGCGACTCGGCGACAGCTGATGGCCGGTCACGGGATGGGACGGCCGAATGATGCCACGACGCCGGTGATGATACGACCACGGTGACGTCACGGGTACGGCGGCAGTTGTTGATTGTACCGGGATCGTAAATGGTAGCTTGGGACCTGGAATTCACGTCCAGAAAGTTTTACAATCGTCCTTCCCATCTTTTCTGGTTGTGACCACCACAAGCAAAGCTACAGGGGAAGCCCGAAAGTGTAGGTAGTGAGGTGGCCGTGAAGACAATCAGAAAGGAGAGAGAAAGAATACATGAATGAAAAGAAAATGGTATTTAAACAATGAGATAACAATTAATTAATTACGTAATGAAAATAATTAGAAATAGCAATAGGAAAGAAAGTTAACAAAAATTATACGAGAGGTAGGTAGGTACATATATAAAAAAAGAAAGCCTATATATAAATGCAATGATTCAGCACTTACCCAATATGTGGGAATTATAATAAGGAACACGAGCACGTCATATTTGTATTTTTAAATATGAATTAAGCACTAAGTGCCGCTCAATTTTGTTAAATTAAATAAATGAAAAATTGGTAACTATTATGAGTAGTGACGGCCACTAGGTCGTTGATCGTGAATGAATCTGTCATTCCTAGTTGTCCGATCAAAGCGCCCGTTTAAAAGACTATTAGCACGGCCGGTTAATACGAACCTTCCGTATTTGGGAGTATTATAATGAGTTTACGAGAAACTAATGTTTCTACGTTACATATTTAAGTCAATCGATTGTAGAGATCTCTTGATGAGTCAATAGGTCAGCGATAGCTGATTTGTAACAGTAATACAGCATACGCCTAGAATATGTCTATTAATTCTTAACTTGAGGAACCCACATTTTAGGTGGCAAGAAAAATGTTTTGTAGGTCTTCTAATAATGAAATTATGCAAAATTCAGATAAAAAATTTTTAACAAAAAATAGAGCCGACTCAAAACGCACTATTAAGTAAAAAATAACTATGTCATTTAGTTGCTTTAATTTACTTAAACATATCTATGAAGTCGGTGCCAGCAAGCTTAAGGAACATTTATTTAACGTAGTAAAGCAGTTTGTGGGTTCTAGGTAAAACGTTCTTAAAGTAGAAACCTTGGCTGGCACCCACTCCTAGATATGCTTAAGTAAATATGAAGCAACTAAATGATACAGTTTTTTTTTTACTTATTAGTGCGTTTTGAGTCGGTTCTACTTATTGTTAAAAAATATTTTTTTTCTTAGTTTTTAGTGGTTTATCGCCACGTAACGTACTCGTACTATACTGTCATAGTATATATACGGCATTCGTAGCCAAAAAGCTACCGATACGTACACAAAAACTGAAATCGCTGTGTGCCTATAATACCCATTTGAAGAGTTCCTTCAATTTTCCCAGGATATCATCATCAGATCTTAACATGACAATGGGACCATCTTGGAAGTGTGCCCTTTGTAATAAAAAAAAAGAAATATCAAGATCGGACAACTCTGTAAAAAATTATGCGTGGTCATAATTAAAAAAATGAAACTATACTTACGTGTCGAATTGAGAATCTCCTCCGTTTTTTACGCCGGTTAAAAAGAGGCAATACCGTATTTATTTAACACACGTAGTTGAAAAAACTACGTTTTATCATAAAAAAAACATTTTCTGATTGTCCAGCCCATTTAAATCGTGAGGTCGCCAAACTTATCTCATAAAATAAAGAAAGTTTCACTTACGATATTATAGCTTTAATTTATGCCACCACACTTCTCTATAATGATATTAGGTTTACATTTTTGAGGCATTAAAATTGTGGGATTTACGGTTATTGCACTAAGCGGTGTAAATTAAGAATGGAAACGCAGGTAGTAAAATATTGTAACGACGTTATGATGCTTTTGCAATGTGCTATCTATGCCATAAAGTCGTAAACATTTTATGGCTTTTGTTCGGTTTGTAGGTGAAGATGTGCCTAATAACCGCTGAATATGAGGACCTTACTTTGCAAATTAGCATCTTATAATATAACTACTACTACTACCGGGAGGGCGCTAGTGCGCGCAACATACAAGTTCGTCTCTGTATTTTTATTCATTATAAATTGTTAAAAGTGAATTTAAAGTTAAAATAAGTGTTCAAATTTATGCAGTGAAAGACGATTTACAAGTGAAATTGTTGGCCAGTTACAATTACCAAAAATAACCACAAAAAAACACGAAAACAAAGTGCAGTGACGGTTGTTGAACTGAAGTGATAAAATCAAAAAGAAACGAGAAAAATTCACTACAACCATATGTTAAGAACGAAAAACATCCTAAAATAAGACAATAGGATACACGAAACAGTGAGAAAACAAGATAAGTCTGCAAACATAACCTAACTTCAAAAATAATTAGTCATTCAACAACATCATTACAATAATCGCAACAGTCAGCGCCATCTATGATCGAGTAGCAAAAATAGACACAAATTTAGATACGAACCACCAACAAACATTTAACAGAAGCATCTTAGATAAGAACCATCAATAATATTTAACGAATCATAAACTAGCGACACCTATTGGTGGTTTGCGATCATTATGGAAGACATAACGAATATATTAAAATTAATACAAACTGATATAGCAGAACAGAAGAGGGAAAGAAGAGAAATGGAATCAAATATTACAAACAGTATAAATATAATGAATAAAAACATAAGCGAAAACTTCAAAAAAATAGAATTAAAATATTCAAAACTACAAGAACAAACACAAAACCAAGAAATCACATTGGACCGAATAGAGAGATACATCAGGAAGAAAAATTTGGTATTCTTTGGAATCGATGAAGGAGAAAATTCATATCAAGAGCTTGAAAATAAAATTTTGTCATTTATTAACGGAATTAATGTGTCTTGCGAACGGAACGAATTAGAATCTGTGATACGGTTAGGAAAGAAAAGTGAAAGAGTCAGGCCGGTTGTAGTAACATTCACAACTATGGGGAAAAAAATTACATTATTGCAAAACAAAACAAATATTAAAAATCATACTATATATTATAAAGAGGATTACCCACAAAAAGTTTTGGAAAAAAGAAAACAATTAAAAACCGAACTATTAAAATTAAAAGCAGAAGGAATAAAAGCAATAATTAAATACGACAAAATTGTAATTTTAAACGATCACAAATCCAATAAGCCACACATTGGTAATAAACAATATAAGAAACGTAATCTAGAGATTTCCCCTTCGCAAAATAGCACACACTCCGAAAACCAAGTATTGAAAAAAAATAAAATCACAGCCTTCTTAAAAAAACCAAACGATCCCGAGCATTCCAAAATATCTAATATCCATACGTCCAGCTCCTAGCAACTAATAGAGGCCCCTCCACCATTCCAAAACCCAACACGGTCGGTCACCGTGGGGGAGAAGAAAATAACCGTTTCTTCTCTTGACTGTAACCCTCCAACACAAGAAATAGACGCTCTGAAACACAAGAAAAACAAAAACAAACTCTACATCGGCACTTATAATGTGAGAACTCTGGCAAGTCCGGAAAAACTCATTGAACTTACAAACGCGCTTGAAAATGTTAAATACGACATTATTGGACTGTCAGAAATGAGAAGAACAGGATACGGGATCGACGAGTACGACGATTTCATGCTTTGTTACTACGGACAGACCAAAGGAAGATACGGAGTAGGTTTCATTATAAAAAAATATCTAAAAACTTGTATCAAAAGCTTCATAGGTCTATCCGATCGAGTAGCGCTTTTGGATATAGATATAAACAATACGCCAATCACTATTATCCAAGTATATGCACCCACGGAAGACTCTGAGGAAGCGGATATTGAATCATTTTATGAAACTCTACATAAAGCTCATGAAAACTCGAGTAAAAATACATTAGTTATGGGCGACTTCAACGCCAAAGTAGGAAGAAGGAACACTGACGAAAATAAACATCTCGGAAATTTTGGTTTCGGTAAAAGAAGTCCAAGAGGTCAACTATTAATACAATACGCTCAAGAATACAATCTATTCATTATGAACACCTTTTTCAAGAAAAAAATTAGTAAAAAATGGACATGGAAGTCACCAAATCAGGCAACTATGAATGAATTAGATTATATTCTTACAAATTTTCCCAACAGATTCGAAGATGTACAAGTTTTGAACACAATCAAATTCCCATCAGACCACAGATTAGTCAGATCAAAAATTTCACTTATACCATCGAAGAAGAGCCGAGCAAAGTACAAATGCTCTACTTACAACCTAAAAAACCAAAATGAAGTGAGTTGTTACCTTGAAAAATTAGAAAAAAATTTACCATCTCTACAACTAAATGATACATTTACCAGTCAATCTCTTTACAATAAACTTGAAGAATGTTTACTGGCCAGCTTAAAAACTAGGAACCAAGCAGAAAAAACTACACTAAACAAAATTATAACCAAAGAAACACTAAATCTCATTGAACAGCGTCACAAATTACAAACTTTAAAACCAAAAAGCCAGGAAGATAAGATGAAATTGAGCTCTGTTTACAAAATTACCAACAAAAGTATTAGAAAAGACTACAGTAACCACAGATTAAGAATTATAGAGAAACACTTGATGACTAGTGGGAGTTGCAAACGTGCAAACAAAGAACTACGTACACACAAAACATGGATACCAAGCCTATTGGAAAACTCTACCCCTTCAACCAAAAGAGAAAACATTCAAAAAATAGCAACAAACTTTTACGCCAATCTCTACGATCAAAAAGCTCATGGGAGCTCCGAAACTATAACTTTTGACCATCAAAGTGAAACAAACATAGAATGGAACGTAGCAGAGATAGACCGAGAATTGAATAGATTAAAATCAGACAAGAGTCCAGGGCCAGACGGTATTCCAAACGAGGCACTTAAGTTGGGACGAACTCTACTAACACCTGTAATAACCTTTTTGTTCAATAATATAATTAAAGAGGAGATAGTCCCCGAGCAGTGGACTAAATCAAATATAATCCTGTTATATAAGAAAGGAGACCCTAATAACATTGGAAATTACCGTCCGATCAGTTTACTACCAAGTCTCTACAAACTGTTTTCACAATGTATTTTAAGCCGAATATCTTCGAAAATTGACAATAACCAGCCCGTAGAGCAAGCCGGTTTCCGCAGAGGATTCTCTACCATTGATCATATCCAAACTCTAGAGTGCATAATAGAGAAATACAGAGAATTCCAAAGACCTCTCTACCTAGCTTTTATTGACTACCAAAAAGCATTTGACTCTATTTCATACAACTCAATATGGAAGGCTTTAAAAATGAACAACATAGACAGAAGCTATTGTAATATTATAAAAAATATATATGAACGAAGTACAAGTAGAATCAGCCTAGAAACAATAGGTCCTGAAATAAAAATCAAAAGAGGCGTTAAACAAGGCGACCCATTGTCCCCAAAGCTCTTTATAGCCGTATTAGAGATGATATTTAAGAAACTCCAATGGCAAAACCTTGGCATCCTAATAAATAATGAATATCTCAGTCATCTGCTCTTTGCTGACGACGTCGTCTTATTTTCTGAATCAACTACACAACTACAAGATATGATACGACATCTTCAGACAGAAAGCGCAGGTGTGGGATTAGAAATAAACCTGAACAAAACTAAACTGATGACTAACTTCCCCAAATTACCAGTAAAGCTAGGAAACGAAAATCTGGAATATGTAGACACCTACGTGTACCTAGGTAAACAAGTTTCACTTCATCAGAATAACAACATAGAAGAAATAACTAGAAGGATAAACATTACTTGGAAAAAATACTGGGCTCACAGGGAAATAATGAAAGGAGATATGCCGCTTTCATTGAAAAAGAAAGTAATGGACAGTAGCATCTTGCCCTGTCTATCTTATGGCTCACAAACATGGTCATTCACGAAACAAGCAAAAGAAAAGATTAGAATATGTCAAGCGTCTATGGAACGATCTATACTAGGAATTCGAAAGAGAGATAGAGTACGCCACACCAAAATAAGACAAAGAACAAAACAAATTGACTTCTTACTTCACTCCATGAAACTAAAATGGAGATGGGCAGGCCATATACTCAGAACGAAGGACGCTCGGTGGACAAAGCGTGTCGTCCTATGGAAAGGCCCTGAGGGGAAAAGGAAAAGAGGCAGGCCCCGTAGAAGATGGATCGAAGACATCAAAGATGTTGCAGGAGATGAGTGGCAATCAAAGGCAAAAGATAGAAAACAGTGGCAAAAATTGGAGGAGGCCTTTACCCTACATAGGGGTTCTCATTTTTAATATTGAAAGAACACATAATTAAAACAATAAATAAAATTTAATAACTAATAATTTTTTCGAGCTTTTTTAAAAAATATATATTTTTATCGCATGAAATTGTAAACTTATTAAATAAAAAGAGAGAAAAAAAAAAATAAATAATAAATATATTGTAAGAAATTTACAATGTACAAAAATGAATATTATAGTTATTTGTATTGTGTAAAAGATATGTATTTAGAATAAGTATGAAAATGAGAAATAATAAAAGGCTTATTTATTTATTTATTTATTTATTTATAATATAAATACCTGTTGGGATAGAAATTTATATTTATTTATGTGTTACTATTGGCTACCTTACAACGTATGCTTATCTACATTATATACTTACTGTGTAGCGTAGGTATAATATTTTCTCACTCAGCATTGAATTATTATACATCGGCTTTTGGCAGATAATAAATATATAAGTTATCTTTTATATCTACTATACGTAGGGAGCATGCTGTGTTTGCTTGTAAGTTATTACTACACTTAGTATAGATTAGGGAATAAGTTTTATGTGTCATGTTTCGGCTGTGAAATTCTGGGAAGAAAGAAAAGTGTTATGAGGTTTGACTATGAAATGTAATAGGTAGTTAAAGCTTATAACACGAACCGAGGTTTCAGTGTTTCGAAAACACATTTTTACTGGATCAACTCAGAGCAATGATGCGAAAAAGTCGAAATTCATGCCTCGCTATCAGCTAGAAACATGAGTTCTCATTCTACATGATTTGACGCTTTTGATACAACTTCTCATCTCTAAATCCAAGGGTAGAAGGCTAATAACCTATGTTTTGAAGTTTTGTTGGTATAGTGCAATAATCCTTTATATTTAGCATAAGATATATTTGAGCACAAAATTTGCTCACATTAAGACCAAGTTAATCAAAAGCCGGGTAAGGGTTAATCCTTTCTCGTTAGCACAAGACTTACGACATTGGGCTTACGTTAGTCATTAGTGGAACTTAGTTAAGCGTATTCATGGTACAAATCGGGCAACACAGGCGGTGTACAAATGTGGAGCAATCATTATTTAAGCCGACAGTGAAATAAACAGTAGTAATTCCACAAATCCCGGTAAGAGGCGGCGCGGGGCAAATTAATGAGTTGCAGGCGGAACATACTAGCCGTAGTTGTTAGTCACGTGGGATTATAGTATGGAAGCGTAAACTTACTTTATTAGCCGTGTTTCCTTTGTACCGGGCAAGGTATTATTGTATTCAGTCACTAATCCATCTTATGAGCATAATATTTGAATACCAGCCTGGTCCTGTATTCGAAAGTGCCAAGTCTCCCTTTTTATAGCATAGGGAATTCATTGGAGCTTAGATCTTGGTATAGAGTGATATTACTAATGTTTGACTCTGTAAAGATAACTATCAGATGTTACAAATTATCACCGGGATCGGACCAGCATCATGTGCTATCCAAAGGTCTGGGCTATTTAGAGGACTCACCATCGAAATCCCAACTTTAAAGCTGAAAAATCAACACTATAAAGTTTAGGGCCGGGAAGTTATTGGCCATGAAAATCTATTCCTGACTTGGGAAGCTTACTGCACTTCTAGTAAGGCCAAGGTCTTTTAGCAGGTTATAGAGAGACTTAGCTGGTATACCTCTCGGACCCACTTCTACCGCGTATGAACTAACCACATAGCCATTTTTAATTAATTCATTAGTAAGGTCGAAATATTTATTCACTTTAAATACATGGTTTTTAGGGATGTTTGTTTAACTTAACGACTACAGAGTTTGAGAACAACTGTCTGGCAATGTTACTTTACAGACATAATTCCCCTATGGCTCATATTTGATAACGGAAACACGGAAGCATTTTCTTTTCAAAATTATTCGTTATCTACACAAAGAACTTGCTTATGGGATCAGAAAGCGACTCTGGCGTGGAATTTCAAGGAGACTACACCCTGCCATTCGCGATAAAGAGACAGTATTAGGAAAATGGAAACAGTTCCACTCAAATTTAACTCTTATGAATATATACATAAGGTTGAAAATGTAACAGTAAATAACAACAGACAAAATTGTAGCAAGAGAAACGACATAAGAGGTGCGCTGTTATTGCGACGCTTATACTAAACAGGTGGATAAATTATTAACACACGTGTAATTTACGCAGTACGTTAACTAAGTTAAGGTGCTTCCTTTGATAGACGACTTGAAAAGGATATCTATGATATTTTTAGCCCAGTTGGTCTTTGTTCTAACTAAGAAATCAACGTTTACAAGGCTAGATCTACCTCCTTGTAGGAGAAGAGATATGGTATTTAAGCTTGCTGTTCCAACGCGATTTGACTGGGTGTTATGTTATGATTTTGTAACGATCACTATCAGATGTTAATAGCAATGATCGGAAACTATAGCGTAACTCGTTCACTCCGGGCTAAACTTTTTACTGAGAATTGGTTCAAATAAAAAGAAACGCTTAATATTTCATAACCTCGTGATCCGTAGCAACAAAGCAAACCACTGGGCCAACAAAGCAGTTAACCTATCTAGGCTATCCTTAGTATTATATTTTAGGGAAAGATTTGATTACTTATTAAAAATTAATTTAATTATTATATTGTTATACAAAGTCAGGCCCTTAAGATCCTTAGCAAACTGTAAAAGCATAGTTTTGTAGGTACTACACAAGTATGTAGTTGTTTGAAATTAACAATAAGGACAAAATAGGATTACATTTTGTAAAATTAATTTTTTTTATTATAATTATACTCCGATTAGATACGATGCAGTTTTGTTTATATAAGGGAAATTGTTTATAAAAGGGAAATCCCGGTGAATATTAGTTGATTAGATAAAAATCCTTTAGATTAAAATTAATCTAAAGTCGTTAATTTCGATATGATTTCATTTCATTTTAATTATAACTTGCTTATTGTAAAATACTAAGAGCTTGTTGGCGTGCGACAACAAAAACTGACACAGCTCGCCAAAACACTGTCAATAACTGTCAATAAAATTGGATGGGTCTTCTCTTGCCAGCCTTTCTTAGCTGGGGTGCTCTATTTATTCATGTTGATGTCAATGCATTTAATACATTAAAACATAATTTTTTTTTCTGTGACTAAAATTACTAGCTAACTACCTAACACCTTTATATTAGAAATAGAAAAGTGTTGGGGCAACAGTCATGAAGTTTACTAAAATAGCGACTTTGATTTAATAAATATAATCATTCAAACAAGCCGATGGAGTCCACTATTCGACGTAGACATCAATCCATCTAGTCAGGGTACGACGGCGGATTGGCGGGCTTCAGGTGATAATGTGTGATTTATTAACGATCACTATCAGATGTTGATGATGGTGACCAGGACCGACGGCTTAACGTGCTCTTCGAGGCACAGGGGTGTAACACCGCCAACTTTAAACTCCGGGCCTGGAATGTACTTACTGAACATTTCATAGAAGAATGAAAAAGCTCAGAATTATTCCATGACCCGACCCAGGAATCGAACCCAGGACCTCGTGATCGAAGCCACATAGACTAATCACCATAGACCAACGAGGCAGTCTTACAAGGATGTAATTTCAATATAAATTGATGAAGTCGGGCATTGGTGTTGACTTCCAGTATAAACATATTACAAACGCATACAGCAAGTATCATATAAATTAAGAACATAAAAATAAACGTGGACGTAAATTGTAATACGCGCCGTAATTGTGATTCAACAGGTATCCCATGAGGGAAATGAAAACAATAGGTTATTTAAAGCAGGATATCAATGCATTAATGCAGCGTGGGATGATGAATAGTGTAAAAACAATAACAACTGACCATAATATTTACGTAATTTCAATATTATGGTAACAACGTATGACGTATTATTATATTTTATTTCTCTTTGACAATGTTTTTCACGCCATATACGATCCTAGACTAACATTATCCAATAATTATTTACCTATTGTTAGCAATATATGTTATTTATGTTTTGGGGGCAGCTAGGTATTAAAAGAATGCAAACGATACTTAATAATTATTTAATTTAGAAATAATTACATAAAAAACTATAATTAAACTACGTGACTAAGAAATGTACAGAATCAGCGATTGATCGCGTACATCTAACAACTAGAACCTAACCCTAGCTAAGCCTAGGGTGACTACAGATCGGAAATCGATCTCGTGATTCCCGATAATTTTGGAGGTAATCGCGGTTCACGTGAGACTTGCATGTAGATCTTGCAGTGTAAGCGCCTCGTGCGGTACAGTGTGCAGGTTTTGAGGCCATCGCTTACACCGCAGCGTCCTCTTCTTGGCTGCACGTAACATGTTGACCTAACAAAAAGCTATATTATTACAATCATATTTTGGCTGGTTGAAAGCTTCGACCGCAGCTAATTACCACCCTACCGACAAAGATCCACCGTCAAGCAATTTAGAGTTCCGATACGATGTCGTGTAACCGAAGGAGTTTGAATATTATACTACTCCTTCCAAGTTAGCCCGTTTCTATTTTAGATTACGTCATCACATACCATCAGGTGTGATTGCATTTAAAGGGTAACTTGTAATGAAGAAAAAAAAAAGGTTGTCTGTAAAGTCGGTTTACTGACGATAGTTGAACGTGACAACGTCTGAAGAAAACACTGATGGAATGGTAGCATTTAATTGGTTATTAAAATTTTTAATTTAAGTATATTTTTATAAATATTAATTTAAATTAATAAAATAATTGATTTTGATTTTATGAATTTTTTAATAAATATATTAATTTTTAATTTAAAATTAATATATTTAATAACTATATTTAATAGACGCATGTCGAACGCTGCCGAACGCAAAGGCCGATTGTGCTTCTTTGTCACTCGTTCCGCGCTCTCGCTTGCACTTCAAGCCTTACATGGAACGCCTCAAAGCGAGGTAACGACGCATGACGTCATGTTTTTTCGTGCGTGCAGCCGGCTCTATCGAATTATAAGACGTAGTCACGTCAAAAAATTGACGATTCAAGTTGATGTAAGTAAGTAATGGTAAGTAAGTGGCAAACTATCGCCTATAGATAGAGCAACACTTTGCCGAGTATATAAAATCGCACTATCCTAATAGTCCATATAACTAAAGCGTTAGTCTTAAGCTCCATATGTCTGCAATTACATTAGAGTTTGTTGGTGTTAAGAATGCAGTGAGTCATCATTGTTCACCGGCCGAACCAATCATCAATCGCGTAGCGTTCGAAGCTGTGCCTTCAACTGGTGTGTGAACTAGACTTTGTAATTTGAAAAGATTTGATTGGTTGGGGGCAGGACTAAGGAGGCGCTCACTGCATTCTTAACTCAAACGAAATATGGTTACCGTGGTCTGTAGATCTAAACACAGCAATGCTGCTTTGCAGCTGTAGTATGGTGGTAGTACTTCCCTGAAGGAGCTGTCACAAAAAGCATTAAGTAATACTCTTTAAATAATTAAGTTGACATGGGCGTCAAACTGTATGATGTTTTATGTTTGTTAGAAAACACTATATTTAAATTACAGGAGCAGGTGGAAGGCATGGACTCGTTCGAGACTTGGATCGTACCAGTACCACGATCTTCAGTCATAAAGGAACGACTGCAGAGAGAGACATTTAAATTATCTCTATCATAATGTAGTATCTAAACCAAAAACATTAACGGAAGTAAACAGAAAGTCTATTGTTGACGAAAGGAGCCGATGTTTGCTTTGATAACTAAGTTAGTTGTTTAGACTTGGTTTAGTTTACCCACTCCGCCGCCAAGTATTTAACTTTAGACAATGGGGGTCTCCGTAAAAGGATACCTTCGTAATGAAACAAGTTATTAGTTGGTATTAGTGTAGTCGTTAGTGTTCATTCAACTTGGTTTGAGTTGAATAAACTACGGGTTGTAAATGAATATAAATTTATTCGGTACACTTGGGTGTCGTTAATTCTCGAGAAGGACATGGTTCCTATTATATTGTTTACTAGCGGACGCCATTGACGTAGTCAGGATGGTCCTTTGTTTTTATAATAAAAAAATATAACTGAATCTTTTTTGTAGTAGGTAACTATACAGCAATGGATTAACGAGATGGCATACCTGATACTAAGTGACGCACCGTCACCTATAAACAGAGCGACAGTTTGCGGGATATGCAAGGAATACGTCCTATGAAGTGCCGCTCTGTACATATCAACCCTTTACCCTAGGCGTTGATGTTAGCTTAATTATAGTTAGTGTAATTAATGCGATGATCATGTTTTTTAAAACAGAATACAGTTATTTTGCTTGGCGGCAGAAACAAGCATATCACCGAAGGATCAAAAATCCAAAAAGCTCTAATCACACTCATTAAAGAAACAAAGCTGAAAACTTTCAACAAACTTAATTTAGTCTACTCCCGAAAATCGGATACACTTAAAATCATTATGAATGTTTCTGAATTATGCTCTAGTTATGAATGATGGCTGAACAAATAAATACAGAAAACTTTTACAACTAGTTTCTGGGTCTACTGTGGAAGTGAAAAAACGATTTTCATTGCATTTATAATTGCGTCTTTGCTGATTTGATTTTATTACGATTTTATTTAATATTTTTGTATCATAAACTAAGAAAGTATAAGTAAATTTTGCAAACAAAACATTTATTGAATACTATTCGAAAGCGTATCGTCTCTGCAAGTGTCTGAGCCGGGATAGAACCCACGCACCTGATTTGCAACCGGCTTGCGGCAAGTAGGTGGTGCGGTCTTGTCATTCTTTGATTTTGCTGGACTATTCCTTAACTATTTAATAGTCTTTACTAAGTATTGTCTACGATAGAGCTCCTAGCATATCTGTCGGCGTCCAAAATATGGCTAAGCGGCTTATACTTTTATGAATTTAAATGCAATGTCGTCAAGAACAACATCCTTTGATTTTCGGGGATTGTTCTAAACTATTTAAACGTCTTTCCTAAGTATTACAATTTTTGTCGCGCGAGTTGGACCGTGAAATTTATTAAATCGATTTTAGTACGCTGAGTTAACTATTGGATATAATTGAAAATATTGTATGAAAACTTTATGCATCTTAAAAAATTCTACAAAAAAGTCCGCGATAGCATATATCTATCTTTTATATTTTGGCAGATATATAACTTTTTGTAAATATTATATTATGTGAAAAATATTAACAATAAACCTACTGAGGTACTAAAATTATATAAAAAAAATTATCTATACTCTATATAGTTATTATCTATACCCTACCTCCTAGCAGTACTGTCGGCAGCCATATTTTAATAGCCTGAATTTTTAGGAGCTTATAAGCTATGGTATCAAAAACTAAATATAGCTTTATAAATAACGCTCGCTATAAAAATATAATACAACATATTTCATCACAGTCTATTTGCTCGACTGGTGACAAGCTTATTCTGTGACAATGATACCCTGGTTGTCCAACGCGGTAGCCAGGTATCTTATCACCATTCCGTATGGAAATACGAGTAGCTTATATTTATTAGAACAATTTAACTTAAGTTTCTTACTGTATTCTTTTCCAACGAAAAAAAAGACTGAATTCTACTTATTTTCTTCGAAAATATTGTCACTTGTCACCATTATTTTATATATTTGATAGAGAATAATATAAAACAGAAACAAAGATTGTCTTTCAAAGCTATGAAAGTTAACACCAGTTTTTCAACATTTTTTGAAACAAAGAGTTTACAGGAAAACCTAAATACTATCAAAACTTTTAATGAGTGGTTTAACGTTATTAATAAAAATTTTGCTGCTTGTTAAAACTTAGCGCAAAAGTGGAAGTTATCAAAAAGATTTTGTTACAAACTTCTACAGTTCTGAAATCTAATAGGTAGAGGTACTTCTCTTTCCACGAACAATTTTTGTACTTTTTTTTTATTAAATGCCTCTTTGGCGTGATCTTCGGATCACGATGATATGACCGTAAAAGAATCAAATATTGTTTATTTGAGCCCTTGATTAGGCTGTGGAATAATAGTCAGTTTTACTTTCTTTTAAGACTCAAAAACTTCTGTACCGCAAAGAATTTTCTAATAAGCTAAAAAATCATTAAAATCTGCTAGTGACCGTAAGAGAAGCAAATATTGGGTATGTCACACTTTAATTATTATATTCCTAGACATCCAAAAAAAAGACGTGTGGCACTCGGAGATTGCCGCGGTAAAGCTATTGCATAGCATTTTTTTATCAACTTATGTTTACCTACCGACGTCATCGGGACCGTGGCCTAGTGGTAAATCGCTCTAAGTGCCCGGATTGCCAGAGAGACGCGGGTTCGAATCCCGTCGGTTCTGCAATTTTTTTTAAGCGTGATATTGCAAAAAGTCATTAATTTAAAAAACAATTTTTAAAAAAAATTTTTGAAATATCACGCTTGAAAAAATAAATTCCGAACCGACGGGATTCGAACCCATGTCTCTCTGGCAATCCGGGCACTTAGAGTGCCTTACCGCTAAGCCACGTTCCCCGATGACGTCGTTGCCGAAATTGTGCTTTTGATACGTGTTTTTGATATGGGGTGTTAGGTTTTTTCGTTACGAAATTTCTGTATTCGGTCTCCACGCTCAAGGCCCGCGATAAAAGCTATACAATAGCTTAATAACACTAGATGGCATTGAAAGCCTTTAAGAATAAAATGCGATTACAAATAAAACACCGAGTAAAGCATAGTTACCCAAATGTTATTATTTTTAAACTTTCGTAGAATGATCCTACAGTCTGTCAACGTGGGATGATTTTGTCAGTTGGTTCGAGATTTTCTCCATTTCTTGTTGTATATCAAGCAGGAGACATGAATACTTTATTGAGATCGCAATGCATTATTTATTATGCAATTATAAGTCTTACTAAAATATATACATACATAACATCACGCCTTGTTCTCATAGGGTAGGCAGAGACCATATCCCTCCATTTGCTACGGTCCTTGCATACTTCCTTAGCTTCTTCCACTCTCATTAATCCTTTCATACAAGTTCGTCGGTTTAGGGTACTCTTGACCTGGCCATTATTTAAAATGTCCTAATTTGGTCCAGAAACAAAACATTTCCATTCACCCTGTAAATCTCTTTTGTTAATCTTCTTTCATCCATTCTCTCTACATGTCCAAACCATCTAAGCATCCCTTTCTCAATTACTATTATAAATTATATACAATTACTAAAATAGGAAATCGTAAGTATATTCTATAAAACAAAGAGCTTCCGTGTCATGTTGAGGAAATAAACATATGTTTATATTTTATTAGACATTGTTTAAATAAGCTTTATAATATTATTATTAAATATCAAACTCTTCGCCCACACACAACAATGATAAGTACTTAAAACATTTTTAAAACGTATAATTTGACGCTAAAATTATGCCATTTTAATTTTTAATACTAATAACTTTTTAGGGCCATTGTCACTCTTAACTAAAAACAATGTAACGACATCTATCAATATAAAATCCAACAATCCGTTTTGGCTCTAAAATGCGCCAACGATATAAACATAGATACACACGAAAAACAAAAGTATCCTCTTTCGATCGGTTATATCGGCTAGTTGTTTCAGTGTGAAACCAGCCTTATATGTGAGATCGAATGGAAAAGCGAGTTGAAATATACAAATCAAAGTCCTATCGACAACAATGCTGTCAAAAACAAAATACAGCTCTTCAAACAACGCTCGCTTTTCACTTTTAGGACTTAGATTAAGGGTTGTTTATAAAAGGTACAGTTTTGCCCACAAGGAAAGTTATTTTGTGTTATATGTACAACCTAATATATACCTAATTGTATCCAAATAAGGTTGGAATTCGAGTAAATTGTCTTAAGTCTCGTAGACGTATCTATTAAGGTGAGGGTAGCCGCAGACGGTCTACACTGTGTACAACGCACAACACGTACAAAGGATCAACAAAAGGCTTTACCTAATTGAATATAAAGGCTATTTTGCTGTAAATATTCATGAAAGCGCACGTTGCTTACTGTACACATGCACACATCTCGGTTGCTTGCATTTATCTTTGCACAGCAAGCAATTTCAAGGCCCGGATAGTAGCATGCCGGTGTATTTACAATTTGCATTGCGGTTCGAGCCGAGGTATATTTGGTCTCCTCTCGAAATCCGTATTATGAGAAAGTCTCGTTAAGGCGCTGAGATGAAAAACATAGTTTAATAATCACACAGTTGGGTATCATCATGACGTTGAAATTTTTCAATTAGCGAATACATGTAATTTAGTCTGTGTAGATTATTTTGAATAACTTTTTACCCAAATCCGATTTCAACAGCCTTAAAATTTAAGAGTAGGTTCAGGTTTAAAAACCTAGTAACTGCTTTTAATACAATTATAATCATGAACATGTTTAATAGACTCCATTGTTGGACGTAGGCCTTTTTAGGGACTTTCGTTCCATACCTATTCCGTTATATTCCGTAGGTACAACAAAATATTTAAATAAGGAGGTGGTAATTGAAGGTACCTAGAAAAAAATTAAATTGAAATTTAAAATAAACTATACTATACTAATTATAGTACAGTCGATTTCATTTTCGTAGGGAAGTGTCTAATAAGCTAATAATTTGCTACCATTACTATATATTATAAGTAATAAACGTGAAAAAAAAAATTATGATACTATTAAATTTACTTAGTGGTATACAGAGTATACAAATGCTTTTTGTCAACGCAAAGAGTCAAAAATGTTTACATATATACCGTCCCACTATTAATTGCTAAGCCGTGTCCAGATTGGGCCTACGCATGGATATTAATATTGGCGGTACACTGTTTCGGGTTATATGAAGGCATTAAAATTCAGAGCGGGGAATATTATAACGAAATTCGCCCTATATTTCTGGTGTAGGTGGTAAAGTAAAAGCTTGAACTTAGAAAACATGTCGCATAATATCTGGATACGAAACCTTTCAAGGCCTTAAAACCTCAACCTTTTTTGGGTAACCGTAATCGTGCTTTGAAAATATTATCAATTGCCCCTTTAAAAAAAGTATGGAATGATCTATAAATGGTTTATTATTATAATACAAGGCTAAGAAAATGGCCACTTAACTCCCACATAATAATTTTCAAATCTAATGTTTGTAGAGTCGCAAGTAGAAAATCTTGTTGAGACCGAAAAGCCTACTTGAAATAAAAAATAAAAGGATTATTTTTTAATTTTTTTGTTCAATATAAACACAAAGTACCGCCAGGATATATTAAGTGATTCCTAAGATAAGTTTTCATATATAATTTGTAAGTTTCAGTGTAAATTAGTTGAAACGCGACGATAATTGTTAGAAGTGTTCTACGCTTACGATCTATCAATGATTATGTTAGTACTACAAAAATGTCTACAATTGCATAAAAATATCTATCTAATATTCCCATTTTTTTCTTTAAAAACTTTAGAAAAAGTTTCGTACTTATTTGTTTTGATGTTCCTCGAAGGTTGTATTCAATATTTTCTTCGCGGGCAAAATTGTGGCTAGTAATGCAAAAAGAGCTAAACCCGTTGACCAGTATAATATATCGTAGTCTAAAGATCATGACTTTTATTTCTTCACCACTCCCTACACATAGCCGAGTTATATAGCCGGCTTGGCTTTAATTAAAGCTGGTAGAAATATTGGCATTGCAGCGTAGACTTTTGTTACCTCCGCCATTAATTTATTGGCGCAAATATTTGTCTGGTTTAGAAATTTTAATGTTTGCTTATTTTATTACTTACTTAAGATAAAATTAACGAGTAAGATAAAATTAAGTTCGTTAATTGGAGGAAGCGAAATAGATATGCATGGATCGTGGAAAGTGGAAGGACGTGGTGTCTGCCAACTCCTACGAGAACGAGGTGTGATGCTAAATATGTATGTCTGTAACTGCCTTGTTAGTTCAGCGGTTTAATACGTTTAATGTAGTGAGGAGGATTTTTGTATACGCAGCTAGATATATATTTTACATAGAGAAAAACACTAATCGAAAACATCGTCACTTCTTTCGAGCGATATTTGTAATTTCACTGCTGTTGGGTGACGATATAATTATATTTTAAGCTATTGTATAGCTTTTATCGCGGGCCTTGAGCGTGGAGACCGAATACAGAAATTCCGTAACGAAAAAACCTAACACCCCTGAGTATCATAAAATTATTATTATAAAAACAAAAAACCCGACTGCTTAGAAGTTATGAACTAAAAAGAGAAAAACAAGGATCACTATATCTGTATAAAATTCTAAATACTTTATGGTGCTGCAGGCGGGGACAAAAATTACAGCCGCCATTTTGAAAATTTATATAGCCTATGTCACTACCACAATTTTGACAAATTCAACGATACCTCACATGTCAAAATCCGTTCAGCCGTTTAGGCTGTAGCGCGTGCCGAAGAAATGGACATACATACATACATACATACGCTCGAAAAACATAACCCTCCTTCTGACGCAGTCGGGTAAAAAACATAATATCAAAAGCACAATTTCGGCAACGACGTCATCGGGGAACGTGGCTAAGCGGTAAGGCGCTGTAAGTGCCCGGTTTGCCAGCGAGACACGGGTTCGAATCCCGTCGGTTCCGAATATTTTTTTTTTGAAGCGTGATATTTCAGTCATTTTTTTTAATTAATGCCTTTTTGCAATATCACGCTTAAAAAAAATTGCGGAACCGACGGGATTCAAACCCGCGTCTCTCTGGCAATCCAGGCACTTAGAGCGCCATACCGCTAGGCCACGGTCCCGATGACGTCGGTAGGTCAACATAAGTTGATAAAAAATGCTATGCAATAGCTTTACCGCGGCAGTCTCCGAGCGCCACACGTCTTTTTTTATTCTACTCTAGAGGCGCATGCTGGTCTACTTTTCATACCAGAAATTTAGGACAGTTAGTTGAAAGTAACGAAGCCTTAATATACAGTTCAATTAAACTATAACAATATTATTTTGGGTATTAATAAAAAAACCCAGTACCTAATTGTGTAACCGAGTCAGTAAATATTAAAATTTTCCTACCTATTGTATAGAAAGAAGACGCTGGAGTCAATACGAAGATAAATTTGAAAAGGAAAGTATGTATATAGTTTAGATACCTATGGATAAGCAAGTTTTAATAAAACACAGGAAATTTTTCCTGCCGTAATTAAAGCGGGCCATGTATCCCGGTTAGCGCAAATAAAGAGACAACAGGAATATGAGACAAAGGTATGTTAACAAGCGCAAAATTATATTTGTTCCGTGTGAAGAATGTGTACGTGTTAGCGCCCAAGTTAGCCAAGTTTATACAAATTTCGTATGTTCTCAGAATAAAGCTTTAAGTGCAATTGAGTAGTGGAATATATTAAATAAACATTATTGTCTGGAAGAATATCGTAATATCAATAAGAAGGCAAAGAAAATAGAAAAACATCAATAACTGGTAGATATATTTTAATAAAAAGCGGCATATATTTCCTGTTGTAATTAAAGCCAAGCGGGCCATGTATCCTGGTTAGTTGCAGCAACTAAAGCGACGACCTGGGTGAGACAAAGGTATGTTAACAAGCGCCAAATTATATTTGTTCCGTGTGTAGAATGTGTATGTGTTAGCGCCCAAGTTAGCCAAGTTTATACAAATGTTGGGAAATGTGTTACGTTTCTTTTGTTAATTCTTACTAATATTACGGGTGTTTGTTACGCTTCCATGCAAAAACTGCTGAATTGATTTTGATAAAACTTCACAATAATATTGTTTACATAATAACACAGGCCATATTTTATCCCAAAATTCATCCAAGAACGAAAATTACGCAGGTGAAACCGCAGGCGTCTCTTAGTGTGTTAATACTTTGTTGTAATTCCAACTGTATTAAAGTTTTCAAACTGTTTACTATTTAACGGATCAGAATAAGACAAGACTTTCCTCCTTCTTTGAGGGTATATAAAAATCAAACCCACCACGCTGACAGATTGCGGTTTGGCGGGCTACTTGACAATATAAGCTTTTTTTATGATCTAGACGTCAAATAACAGATCGCGGCGTAATTTTGATGTCCAGTCAGGAATCATGTAAGAAACGGGTGTGTTCATCTTTTGCACCTGCATGTAGGACCTAATTTAACAAAAAAATATAAAGGAAATATGTTCTACTCTTTAAAAATGTTAATGATAATATGAAAACTTCATCCTTCTTATAACAAAGCGCGCACTGTTTTTTAAGTTTGCTGGAGTTCTTCATAAGACAGTGCGACGTTTCTCTCGTTTTATAACATTTCGTATGGTTCTTAAGGTTAGTACGCTTGTTTTATGTCGTGCTCTCCTTTGTAGAGCGGCTTTCGTTGCAGTTCGCCTTTGTAGGGTTTTACGGAGTGCCAGACATCTCGTCTGTGAAACTTTTACTGATATCTATATTACAGTTGAGCTCAGGAATATAGAGACGAGAAATATAGTGTAAGTTTAAAATATACTGAAGGAAATGTTGATGCTTATTATTTTTTTATTTCTAGCAATAGTTGTTTCATCTTGCTCGGTATATTGTTATATATAATATAAAAATGTCATATAATGTTTAACAAAAATGTAGACCTTTAGTAAATGAGCACACTATATGTGCTACACATTTTGTATGAAAGTCTGTGTTTAAAATTATGCTAGTATAATATAAAGTGTAATTATAATGAATTCCATTATCTAAGTTATCTTTGCACGTGAACTATCCTGTAGGCAATCCTATCCTGTGTGTAAAACAGCTCTCGGCAGTAACAGCTGTTATTTTATGATGCCAGGCGTTTTAAATTAAAATTATACGAGGCATGCTTTCGTGGAGTTCTTCAACATTAAATGAGATGGCATATTTCAAGTGCCTAATTTGTCATTTTAATTTTAATAATAATTGTAATTTATTTTGTTTTTTTATTTACATGATGTATTTGCATCACGCTAATCATTGGATCTTAAATAAATTTGAATAGGTTTGGGCTTCGTGTAGACTTGAAGGAGATGGCATTTGGACATGAGATTCATCACGCTGATCATTGGATGTTATTGAAATAGGTTTGGGCTTAGAGTCATATTTGTTTCTGTAACGATTGTTATACGAAGAGTATTGCAACTTTATTTTAATTATAAATTAAATAAAGGAACACACTCTCCAAGGTAGATGGAAGTGTGTTCCTTTGTGATGGATTTGACGACCTCCGTGGCGCAGTGGTATGCGCGGTGGATTTATAAGACGGAGGTCCTGCGTTCGATTCCCGGCGGGGCAGATTGAGATTTTTCTTAATTTGTCCTGGTCTGGCTGGTGGAGGCCTTCGCCGTGGCAAGTTACCACCCTACCGACAAAGACGTACCGCCAAGCGAATTAGCGTTCCGGTACGATGTCGCGTAGAAACCGAAAGGGGTGTGGATTTCATCCTACTCCTAACAAATTAGCCCGCTTCCATCTTAGATTGCATCCTCACTTAAATCAGGTGTGATAGTAGTCAAGGGCCAACTTGTAGGCAATAAAAAAAGTGTCAACCAATATCCACAGTTATTGAAAGAAATAAAGCAAAATATTTCAAATCCGAATATAGTAGCCCAGTACGTCATGATTCAAATCCACGTAGGTTAGCCACAGTACTGATGATGAAATAAATAGTCGGTACCGGTACGGTATTCTACATTCTTAAATAAATAGTCGGTACCTAATAATACGATATCCACATTTATTGAGTGGTTATACATTCACCAACTAATGTCGGTATCTACATAAATATTTTACGTAGAATTAATATTTTGTGCTTAATTGTTAACTTAATATGTTTACAACATTTCTCTGTAAAAATTTTCATTTGAAAATATTTTAACAAGTTTGTCTCGTTCATCAAACTCATAGCAAAAGTTCATAAAACATTTTAATTCAATGAAATGAATATTTTTATTCATTTAACCTTTCTAAATTTATTGCTCTTTAATCAAAGGCTAAGGTGCCGGTGAAAGGCTTTAATGGAAACATCAATATGGATTAAGCCAATGTCCATGTCTGTTAAGGTCTGTTCGCAATGGACGTAAGTTACGTCGCGTATTATCAGTAGAGGCAAATAAAACAAGAGCCCACACAAAAGTAATTGTGCATTAGAACTTTGTACCTAAAGTGTCTATTCCGTTTCCATCAACGCATTGTCGATCGAGCGGCAAGTTTGCGAAATTTGTATTTTGATTGATGCACTGAGGACTAACATCAGGAAGGATCATTGGTACCTGTAGGCTGTTTTAAATGCTGAATGCAGAAAATTACTAAACGCGTAGGGTTTATTGACCGAATAGACACGACCGTTCATTGTTGATAACTCAGAATAGAGAAACTACTATATAATCTAAAGTTGATACGCTCGACGCATCTTCCGTCAGATGTGAAAAGACCCTAAGGCGAAATTATTTCTATGTAATCCAAGTAGACGTTAATTTGATATCAATATTTATAGGGTTTATTCTTATGCATAATGTATCACATGTGTAATCCTTGATAATTGATTAATGAGTGATATCAATAAGGAGATTACTGCCTAAGTAGCGTAATAAACAACTAATGAGCTACTTATTAAGTTAGGTAGTTTAAGTTATATTATTATAGAACCTTTAAACAGAATTATCACATCTTAAAAACTTTTTTTAATACATTAGCATGTATCCAATCCTAACTTCAACTATTGTGACAAAATCAATTCCTGTAAACCAATTTAAAAGAAAAAGTCGCATGTTACCTATTATTCCGTGATAGCAAGACCTTGGTAATTAAAGAAGCTGAATATTTTACGGAAGACAACTATTGATTTGGGAACATAGACTATGATTGGCTTTTTGTGATTGTAGCAGTTTTAAAAAGTTTCTTTTCGCCTTTTTCATCTAAATAAATATAAAGCGTACCTAATTATTTTCAATATTCTTCAGAATAATAATTATGAAAAATCAAGTCAGTCTTAATAAATTAATTTATCTAAGGTTGCTTTAGCATGTTTATTATTTATGTCTTTTCTCTTGATGTCATAATGAAACATCAAATCAAAATAATAAAATAAAACAAAAACCACAAAGCGCAAAAGTTTAGAGAATGTTGGCAACTCTGCCTCTACCGATACTAAGTTATCAGAGTAAGCGTCTGCTGAGTTTTGTTAGACGGCACATTGTTGCCAACTAAACAGGATTTTGATAACACTATCAGTGTAGATAGTACATTTTCAACCCAATATGATATAAGAAGGAATATTTTTTTTAAAAAAAAGCTTTGTTAAAAATCTGTTGTATAAGTAACTGCGCTAAAGTTTTGGAATGGTTGGCAACTTCTGTCTCAACCGATACTAAGTTATCTAAGTTAGCGTCTGCTAAGGTGCGGTTTAGTTAGATGGTACATTGTTACTGACTCACCCGGATGATTTTGATATCACTACTAGCAGCTAAATGGCTTAAATTTTTGTCTTAAATATCATATAGAAATAATAAAAACTATATATAACACTAAAATTAGAATATAAAATAAATTACAGAAACCGTTTAAACAATATTATATCGGTGTTACGTTTATAGCTGTAATATAAATTCATATTTTATTTATTTTAGTATGTATCTATTGACTGTATTATCGTAGGTATGTAGAGTCGATGGGGTCTAAGATGGTAGAGAGGTAATATTGAAGACGGGTACGTTTTTCAAACAATTGCTCCAAATGGTTTCTGCGCGGCATCATACCGAAACGCTAAATCGCTTAATGGTACGTCTTTGACAGTGGAGTATGAACTAGTCACACCAGATCTGAGCTACTTTACAACACTTGTAATTCTTAACTGACACGTAGGTATTGGGAATCGATTCCAGGGCTAAGTATACTTACTATCTTTTGTAAGCCAAATCCAGTTTGCCAGCTGCACCAAAAATAAACATACCTAATATTTAGGCGGTTTGAAGTCTCTAGTTACAAATATATTCATTCAGTTGAAGTTATAAGCGCTTTTCGTGTTGCCACCACAAACTTTAGCAGCCTTTACATATCAAACAACAATTTCAAATAAAAAGCAACAACTGGATTTAGTTGTTGCAGAAGTTTCGAAGCGGTTTCAACTCAAAGTTCTGTCTTCACCGATACTAAGTTAGCGTTTGGAACTGAGGCTTTAGTTCGACAGCACACTATTATCATTTCACTTTGCGAATTGCTGATTCAGCTTAGCATATATTTAGACTGTATATGAGGATGCTTTTCAAATCAAAAGGCGTATTGGATCTTGTAGGTGTAAAGAAAAAGGACTTGATCTGACTGTGTGGAAGATTAATCATTTGGAGGAAAAGTTATGAAATTTTTTTTAAATAAATATAGAACCAGCTCAAAACGCACTAAAAAGTAAAAAATAACTGTGTCATTTAGTTGCTTTAATTTACTTACTATTTATTTTTAAATAAAAAAAATATATACGTGTCGAATTGAGAACTTCCTCCGTTTTTTTTCGTCGATTAAAAAATATTAATTTTAAACTTTAGAAAAAATATTTTTTTTATATAAAATACCTCCCTGCACACATGCACGCACAAACATACAAACCGGTCGCATTGGAAAAGCTTGTTTGCTCTAAATTCCCAAGTCTAAGGAGGAAGATCCTAGAATTTGCTTGGAGTGGGCTACACTAAATAATTGTTGCCACAACAATATCAGTGTGTTTGTACGAGATCTCGTAGGATAATATTATAGGAACAGTATTAAGACCTATAAAAGTACCTAATATCTAGAACGTGTTAGGTAAATACCTACGTCAACCAGGAATAGGGCGAGAGAATACATGCCTAAAAATGAGCTTCCTAGGCAGAATCCTGAGAGAGCAATAAGAAAATCTTAACCAGCCCAGCCGAAAATCGAACCCAGGTTTTGACGTGACAACGTCTTATAATTCGATAGAGCCGGCTGCACGCACGAAAAAACATGACTCATGCGGCGTTACCTCGCTTTGAGGCGTTCCATGTAAGGCTTGAAGAAGACAAAGAAGCACAATCGGCCTTTGCGTTCGGCAGCGTTCGACATCCGTCTATTAAATATAATTATTAAATATATTAATTTTAAATTAAAAATTAATATATTTATTATAAATTTAAAATATAAATTTATAATATTAAAATCAATTATTTTATTAATTTAAATTAATATTTATAAAAATATACTTAAATCAAAAATTTTAATAACCAATTAAATGCTACCATTCCATCAGTATTTTCTTAAGACATTGTCACGTTCAACTATCGTCAGTAAGCCGACTTTACAGACAACCAATTTTTTTTTTTATAAATCCACTGCACATAGTTGCGCTGCCTATTATCAAAATATAATATTTCCGATCTTCCTAGGGACCATGACCTTATATGACCCTTTTTCAGTAACCTTAAAACCGTCGACCTCAAGCGTCAAGGTTTAACCTTAACTCTAGAGGTCACTTCCAGGGCCAACCTTCTACGCGGCCTTCCTCGAAGGTCGGACCTTGTGCGAAGGCAATTCCCAAGTTCACACGGGACCAAGTTAGAAAGATATTGCCGATTCGTATA
The DNA here is from genome assembly GCA_034621355.1 of Mycalesis mineus. NCBI lineage: Eukaryota > Metazoa > Arthropoda > Insecta > Lepidoptera > Nymphalidae > Mycalesis > Mycalesis mineus. The sequence goes on along the minus strand of CM067890.1, from coordinate 11,383,729 downwards.
CAAGAAGATCTTTTCTGAAGGTCTCTTGGATTTGAACGAACAATTTAAAGGCGATAAGATTTCAAGATATTATTTATTTTGAAATTTTAACGCAGTAATTGTGTAGAACATAATTTAAAAATTTAGTTTATTTTATAGGTCCACTACAGGGGCAGGCTTCTCTCCCTACAGGACTTGAATGGACTTAACTATTGACTACTACGAAAAATAAAGCTCAAAATGTGGACTGATAAAAAATATAGCAAAGCTAAGTATAATGTGTACCTACTTGGACACGAGAAAAAATATTACGTTAAAACCTAGCTCATTTTTAACCGACGAAAAAAAACGGAGGAGGTTATCAATTTGACACGTATATATTTTTTTTATGACCTCGCATAACTTTTTACAGAGGTGTCCGATTTTGATAATTCTTTTTTTATTAGAAAGATCATACTTCCAAAATGGTCCAATTGTCATCATGTTAGGATCTGATGACGATATTCCTGGGAAAATTGAAGGATCCATTCAAATTTCATAGGCACGCTTACAGCGATTTCGGTTTTTGTCGCGGTATCGGTAGCTTTTTGGCTACTAGTGCCGTATAATATATTATGACAGTATAGTACGAGTACGTTACATGGCGATAAATCACTAAAAAGTAAGAAATAAAAATTTTTAACAAAAAATAGAACCGACTCAAAACGCACTAAAAAGTAAATAATAACTGTGTCATTTAGTTGCTTTAATTTACTTAAGCATATCTATGAAGTCGGTGCCAGCCAAGTTAAAGGAACATTTAATTTCTATTTTTTGTTAAAATTTTTTATCTACAAGAATGTCAACAACTCCCTTTAAAACTTAGTTTTGCACAGAAAAAGGAAAAGCTAATGTACCCATAGAATTCAAGCGTCGAGCGATATTTGATGGTAGCGAGGTAGGATATTGCATATTACTTCCGCATCAGTAAGCAGAATGGATTAGGTTGAATGTGGAAGTTTCCGTGCGGTTAGAAGTTAGCGCATGCTGAGTTGCAGACTGAAGTTAGACGACACATTTGTTCCGGTCTGAGAATTGGTTACATCAGCTAAAGACATGAGCTATAATAAATACATTTTGTTAGCTGTGTGACATTGTCTTTAGGTAAAATTTTAAAGTTTTTATAAGGAAATATAAATAAATATTAAATATTATAGGATAGGCGTACTCGTAAGCAGCTTGTGTTATGGGTGCTATGATAACTGATAAATATTTTAATATATATAATACATAAATACTTACAATATATAGATAAACACCCAAATTACAATAATTTTGAAAAATATTTAAACTTATCATACAAACATTTTCCAGTAATAAAGTGCTTTTAATTCCAACTTAACAGATTTACTAAAGGTGGGAATGAACCAACAAAATAGGAGCCTAAGCGGGTTCAAGACCCACTGCCTATTGGCAGTCAAAACCTAACTAAAGGAATTAACCTTTATTGGATTTTGAGTAAAATGATGTTAAAACATCCTAACATCATTATTCACGGCCCACTAGAGAGCCAGGCCAGGTAGACCCACCACGCTGCTCCAATCGGCATTGGGTGATAATGTCTCATCTATTAACGTTGTTAAAAGACGTTGATGAAAGACCGGGGCTTGACGTGTTCTTCAAGGCACAGGGGTGTAACATCACATACTTGCCTACTCCGAGCTTGGAATGTACTGAAAGTTTCATAGAAGAATGAAAAACTCAGGATTATTTCGTGACCGGATCCAGGATTTGAACCCAGAACTACGTGATCGAAGCAATATAGGCTACCACTAGACCAACGAGGTAGTCAGTTACTTAATAGAGAATCGCAAAGGTAATATGCCAATAGACGGGATTTATAGTTTGAAAAACAGCATATCGATAGGATAGGTGTTAGGGCGTCCGTTCACCGAATACCGCAGTATCAGTCGTTTCCCAAGATGTCTTACAGATGAATTCCACTTATATGAAAATGATGATGATGACGATAGGATATTGCAAATAAATTGAATGTGGAAGTTTCCCTGCGGTTACGAGATAGCCACCCTTGATGGGGCGCACGTAACATTGCGCAATTTAACCCCAGTAAGACACAACAGAAAACAGAGTTGTGCACCTACAGTTCTTTTAAGACATTTGCCGACCAAAACTTCGGAATTCTTGGTGTTGAGACTTGGCTACATCAGCTAAAAAACGGGACAGTCAAGCGCTATTAGCATTATCCAAGTACGACTATTACTGCATTGTTCAACTCTTCCCGTCGTTACCGCATTGTTGTTCAAAATCAAATAATTTCAAGTAGGCTTTTTTACACAAGCACTTATTAAAAATTCAAAGTATTACGAACCGTAGGAGGTAGTGGGACTCTAGGCCGGCAACGCACTAGCAATGCTTCTGGTGTTGCAAATGTTTATGGGCGGCGGTAATCGCTTAACATCAGGCGACCCGCATGCTCGTTTGCCCGCTTTATTTTCGATTTAAAAAAAAGCACTTATTAAAAATTCAAAGTACTTGTAGGTAGGTCTCTACAACCGGTTCGGAAAGCAGATACTGTTAAGAAGAGTCTAATTTTTAATATACAAAGAACAGGTACCGTACAGGTACTACCAAAGTACGAATAAAACAGTCATGTAATTTGAAATTCTTAGCACAAACGCACAAACTGAACAGAAAATAATAAAGAAATGATTGGATGGGGACATTTGATTTTTATTAACAAACTTTTACAATTTTACAAACACAAGACAATATTTTTGTACAAAAGTGAGCTTATAGAATGAAACTACTTTAAAAGTTTTTGAACTGTTTCTGAACCGCTGATACTGTTGTAACCATTTTGTACTATTATTTGGATTCGTACGAGTAGATTTTATATTTATATTTAGATCTTAGTGTATGATACTTTAGTCGACTTTAAAGGAAAATTTTAAAATGTTTTCTGTGAGTGTCTAACAAGTATGAGCCCCAAGTTCTTCTTTAATGTTTTATTTCAGCCAAAATGAAAAATAACATTAGTTTCAAAAGTTTCTTAATCAATTAAAGATTGTTGATAATAATATACCGAATACCGCAAAATAATATACTGCCTCGTTGGTCCAGTGGTTAGCCTATGTGGCTTCGATCACGGGGTCCTGGGTTCGATTCCTGGGTCGGGTCATGGAATATTTCTGAGCTTTTTCGTTCTTCTATGAAATGTTCAGTACATATCAAAGCCGGAGTTTGGAAGTTAGTGGTGTTACACCCCCGTGCCTCAAAGCACGTTAAGCTGTCAGTCCCGGTCACTATCATCAACATCTGATAGTGATCGTTTATAAATGAAATATTATCACCGCTATTGCCCGCCAACTCGCATTGGAGCAGCGTGGTGGGTGTACGCTCCATATCCCCTCTCGTATAAGGAGGGAGGCCTGGCCCTGTAGTGGGCCGTTAATTAGCTGATAATGATGATGATGATGATGATAATAATAATATAAAGTACTAGAGGACGCCCGCGGTTTCACCCGCGTGGTTCTCGTCCCCTTGGGAATTTCTGTAGGCATGTAAGCTATATTATTGTGAAGTTATCAAAATCAATTAAGTACTTTTTGCTTGAAAGTAAAGCAAAGTATGAGTTTCGTAGTAATCCTAAATAGTAACTGACATCTTAAGGTTGTATAATAATACTTTTAGAAACATCATCAGAAGGGGTTAAAAGGCACGAGCAGGAAAACCACATTAATCAAAATATCAACACATTTTAATTACAAACATTCTTAAACCAAATCAAAATGAATATTATTGAGGCAGCATAACTGCCTATGCATGATAATGTCCGCAATTTAATAAACCGTCCTTTTATATAAGCCAAAAATGCCGCAGAGTACATTCTTTTTTTTAATGATCGTAACTGACAGCTGTTTGAAGCGCAGTATTCAATAATACATAATCTCGCTACAAGTACGATCAACAATTATTATCTCCTTCAGAGCGTTGTTTAGTGGTACACATAAACAGATCAAGAGTTGGCGAGTACCTACCGAAATATGGCCTTAGTGCCACATTAGTCTTGGTTTGGGGGCTGTAGATACTGGTATACAAGTGAGAGTAGACACTAGAAGTAGTGAAGGCAGGCTATTGCAGGGTTTAGATTTGCTTTTCGGTTCTACTGTATCTATATTGTTTGATATAAATTTTGCATCAATTTCAATTTACGGCAAATAATGAAACTACTTTATAAAGTGTTTATTAGCGGTTTATAAGGAACATCAGCTGTATTTATTGAATTAAAGGATTTACATTGACTTGAAAACTTCGTTTGAAATAAATCTCCAAGAATAAATATAATTATTATTCTTTTCGAAATTTCTTTTTTTTTTCAAACAATTTCTTCAAACAATTTTGTATGCATTATTATTACCGTTGTTGTTCAATTTCTTATATTATTAGAAAATGATATTTTCCTTTAATCTAGATAAACAATCGATTACCACTACATTACATAACTTCACATAACATCTGCAAGAATCAAATATTTGCCGGAAATTTCGTACCTCATACTATATCCTAGTTCAACGAAACTATGGCTTAAGTTTGATGCAAGATAGTTCCTGATATTAGTCCTGGGTGGTTTAACGTTTAAGTTGGGAAGGTAAATTACAGCAACTTAGGGAATCTCAGCGGTTATATCATATAAAAGGTATGATAACTAGTAGGTAGTAAAACTAAAGGTGTCGGTCGTAAACTGTAGGTAAGTAAGTGTATTATTCTTAAAGAGATTTGTTTAATTTTGATGCAGTTGAAAGCGGGCTAACAGTAGGATGAAATCTTCATTTGGCGGTACGTCTTTGTCGGTAGGGTGGTACTAGCCACGGCGAAAGCCTCCACCAGCCAGACCAAGACAAATAAAGTCGTCAAAAGTCTTAGTTAGAAGCCTTTTATTGCCAATATATATGGTTCGGAGTTTACTGTGAATTACTGTTACAAGGTTAGAAAATGTATCTAGTTTAAACCTAAAAATAATTCACTAATTAGCAAGTGCGAAGGTATTGAAAGGATTAATCTATAGCAGACATCCATTTATCATTAATGTAAATTATTTATGTAAATGATTTTTGAGTAAATAAATAAATTATTATTATTAAATTAAATCATACTAGAATACTCAACAAGCGTGTTAAGTAATGAAAGCTGGTCTTGAAAAATTAATTAATTAATTCCAGGATCAGAATCAATATACTGCAAAAATTGAAGAGTAATTTCCCCAGGATATCATCATCAGATTCTAAAATGATGACAATGGGACCACCTTGGAAATATGCCCTTTATAATAAAAAATTAATTATCAAAATCGGACAACTCTGTAAAATGTTATGCGTGGAATTGAGAACCTCCTCCGTTTTTTTTCATCGGTTAAAAAGAACAGGTCACAACATTCTACTAAAATGTGATAGCAAATCTATTAGTGCATGCTAAATAAAATAAAAAATACGTATCTATAAAAATGGTATCAAATGTGAACAAATGTATTTAAGAGTAAAGAAGCTGTAATTTGTGATGGAAATCATAAAAGCCGTCTGGACGCAGCGGAGGCGCCGGTTTGACGCTACGCCTTGTACCTATTAAAAAGTTAGGGCGTTTATTTTTGGCCCCATCGTCACTCTCCGAACACGATGAACACGATAACTTGTGAAAATAAGTTACATAGTGGGTTCAGTGTAACTGTGTAACACATTGGCAACATATCGAGTCCAATTTTAAAGTTGAGCCAAGTTTGATTAAAGTTGTGCGCGGTTTATTGAGCGAAGAATGGATAAGATAAATTGCTGAAAAACTTTTAGCAACTTAATACATCGGTTAAACTTATTCTTTGGTTGATCCAATCTTTCGTCGTTTTGTCGAAATGGAAATAAATATATGCATTTTACCGTTATTTAAAATTCAGGGTTTCAAACTGGTATTTATATTAGCATCTTCGCCATATTTTTTAAAATATCACCTATATTCACATTCTGATCCAACCAGTCGATAAGAGTGGGTACGACAATAAACTATGGCAGAGTTCGTAACCTTGACATATCGGTTTTGAGTCCTACCCTTTACCCGTTGAGCTATTAAAGCACGATTGTCATAATTTCATCGCAACTAATACTGATTTTTGCCAACGATTCTATTTTCAACCGACGAAAAAAAAACGCAGGAGGTTCTGAATTCGACACGTATATACCTATATATATATATTTTTTTATGTATGACCACGCATAACTTTTTACAGAGTTGTCCGATTTTGATAATTCTTCGTCCTTAAAGTAGAAACCTTGGCTAGCACAGACTTCATACATATGCTTAAGTAAATTAAAGCAACTAAATGACACAGTTAATTTTTACTTTTTAGTGCGTTTTGAGTCGGTTCTATTTTTTGTTAAAAATTGTTATAACTCTAATTTTACTCAGCTACTGACTCAAAGAGAAGTTATCAAATATATTTGCATCATTTTAAAACGCAATATATCTAAGCAAATCCATTTGATCTCTTGGTATAGAATAATATATTATGTTTGTTCTGGCAAACTTCATTTGCATTAAAGCCGCTTTTTATAAACTTATCAATACTAGTTCAGAAAAAGGAGATCCCCAGTTCTGAGGCTTATTCGAGAAGTTCGTTTCTGTTGAGACATGTTTCATTTTGTTTGTTTCATCACACGACTGTTTTACTTCTACAAGTAAAGTGCACAGCTAGTTACTTCTACAATAACAATAACACTAGACTGTCATGTTCGCTTGGAGTCAGTACGTTTCACAGTCGTAAAGCGCGCGGAAACCGCCATTTAAATGTTACAGCCATGTTACAGTGTTACTGCAACTGTTAAACTAACCTGAATTACATCGCTTCCCTTGTTGATTTCTTTTATAATGCCCATTATATTTTTGTAACTGCTCATGAAAATGCTCTCACCTTCAAATATAGTATTTATAGTGCGGAAATTAAATTAAAGATTTAGTTTTCCTTTTTTTTCGCTTTTTAAAATAAAAAAAGCTTAAAATTCGCTTTTTAAAATAAAATTAGCTCATGTAGTCGTAGCCAACGCATCAAATACTTTACATGTTCTGCGATATAAGTGATGAGTTTGACGGCTTCCGTGGCGTAGTGACGGAGGTCTTGGGTTCATTCCCGGCGGGGCAGATTGAGATTATTCTTAAATAGTCATGGTCTGGCTGGTCGGAGGCTTTCGCCGTGGCTAGTTACCACCCTACCGACAAAGACGTACCGCCAAGCGATTTAGCGTTCCGGTACGATGTCGTTTAGAAACCGAAAGGAGGTGTGGAAGTTCATCCTACTCCTAACAAGTTAGCCCGCTTCCATCTTAGATTGCATCATCACTTAACATTAAGTGTGATAGCAGTCAAGGGTCAACTTGTAGTTGATAAAAAAATAAGTTTCCACTTACCATCAGATGAAATTGTAATAATTAATGGATCAAGCAGATACGCTTAGAAAAAGTGTTATACTCGTATATTAGGTCAGGCATCACATATATTTATTTTAAGAGCATCATTGGCTCAGTGGTTAATATTAGTTCATTCGTCTGTCTATTTGTTGTAAATCCGGGTCAATTTATGATTTTGGTTTGGCCTCGTCTGAACAAAATCATGTCGTAAGCTATGGTACTCTAACAGCAACAATGCCAATAAATGCCATTTAATGTAGGAATTAAATAAATCTTTCCGAAGTTGGTGCTGTACCATTTAAAGACTGTTACGTCAATCAATTGGTCGTTAAATTAAAAGAATATCCAGAATGTTATTGGTATAAAAGTAGACTAGAGAAAAAACAACAATGTAGATTAGATTTATGTGTTCTTTGTAGTCTAAGATCGCGTCAGTGCTACAATTCTGGTTAGCTTCTATAGACCATCTATGGTGAAAATCTGCTTTGGTCTGAATGTTTATGTATGATCGTGGTTGAACATTATAAGTACGAGTCTAACAGGTTTGATGTACTTCAACAAAGAATAATGAAAAAAGGCTATAACTATAGTAAACAATTAAAAATCTTCCACATCATTGACAGTCCATGAATTTAATTAGAGGAAAGTTTTATATCAAAATCTCTATCAGTCATATTAGAAAAACGCAAATATCTTTGGTTCCTGGGTTATATTATTGGATCTTTGCAATGTATAGAAAAGAAATCCATTCGATTAGAAGTTGCGTTGCCACAGATATATAAAATTGTAGATAGACTTCAATCTTTTAATAGCCCACTTTTTACACCGATGGTTAAAAATAGAGCCGTATTCTATGTAACTAAAAGTAAGGTAGTGATCGTAACCAATCATTATAATCAAAATGAACACACGAAGGGAGCGGTGTTAATGGAGACATCCGCACTATAAGTAGTTTTTAATATTTTTGGGAAGAAACAGAAATAAACTATACACGAGGGTGAATTTTTTGCTTCAACTAACACCCGCGTTTTTAATGTTGTCACTATTTTTGATAGTTTATTTTGGAAACCATATTTGTACCTATTTATAATTTATTACGTGTATACTTCATAGACACATTTTTAATGTGTCATGTGTGTGTGTGGAGACAATATTTTACTGAAATTTTTATTTCGTTCAAAAAAATGTCATTAAAAACTCTCCGTACTAAGAGTCGGATAATAGATTTTCACCATTTTACAAATTATTTTTACTCTGTGTCTTGCCGAGCCCTTCAGCCAGCATAACGTAACTGCTAAGCTATCGGTCTCGATAATATCATTATTTGATACTGATAATTACAGAGCCTCCACACCCAAAGGCCGCCAATCCACATAGGCGCAGCAAGGTGACTCTTAAAGCTCTTAATCTTAATAATTTTGTGACTGCCTCCATGTCTCAACGTTGCGTGCGGTGGTTTTCTAAGACGGACAACCTGAGTGCGATTTCTAGCTGAGCCAATTGCTTAAATTGGTCCTGATCTGGCTAGTGGGAGGCTTTGATTGTTGCGAACTACCAACCTGCCGACAAAGACGTACCGCTATGCGTTTTAGGGTCCCAGTGCGATGTCGTGTAGTAACCGAGGGGTGAGGACTTCATCCTACTCCTAACAAGCTAGCCCACTTCCATCGTAGATTACGTCACCACATATCATTAGGTGTGATTGAAGCCACGGGCTAAAAAAACTCCGCTACTCTATCTGCCCGATGGGGCTTCGTGGAGGAGACGACAAAACCAATATTTAGAACTCCTAGAACCTAGAAGTAGGTACCTAAGTATTTATCTTTAATAATATAAAAACAATGTTGTATTTGCAATCCAATATCTAGTGTCCGTATTCAGTATTGAACTTTAGCCTCTAACCAATTACCGATCTACGTATTTCATTGTTTTATCTATCTTTGCTTTTAGCCCAACAAAATGATGGCGCAATATTTAGAAATTATAAAGCGGAATAGACAAATTTGTATATCGTAAAAGATAATACGGGTATGCATAATACATGATGTTATCTAAATCTCAGCCTCTTTTGGCCTTAATGCCCCATTGTAGTACCGCGCCGTACGTGTACTGTTAGATATTAGGGAAGTTTTAGCAGTAAATTTCAATACATACAAAAGCCACAAATTTGGCTCTTACCAGTTTAGAACGTTCGAAGTTAGGGCACGTTAGTTTTAGATGGTTGGAGCATTTAGTTAGGCAATCTTAAGACAAAGGCTGTATAACAGGAAGTACATATTAAGCTCGTTATTACTGGGCTCTAAGTTAGGTGGTACTAATTTGAATCTGTTTCTGTTTATTTAATGCGCACTGTTATCCATACTCGTACCAATTATAATAATGAGAAAGTAATACTTAGTACTGTTTTTTTCGTTTTTAGGAATTAATCCCAATCCACAAACATTCCAAGACCGGAGTCGGGAAGTCGGTGGTGTTACACCCCCGTGCCTCGGAGAGCACGTTAAGGTGTCGGTCCAGCTCACTGCCATCAACATCTGATAGTGATCGTTAATAAATGAAACATTATCACCCTAGCCCGCAAATACGCATTGGGGCAGCGTGGTGCGTCTACGCTCTATATCCCCTCTCCTATAAGGAGGGAGGCCTGGCCCTGTATTGGGCCGTTAATAGGCTGATAATGATGATGATGATAACGCGACATCGTACCGGAACACTAATTCGCTTGGCGATACGTATTTCGACGACCTCCGTGGCGCAGTGGTATGCGCGGTGGATTTATAAGACGGAGGTCCTGGGTTCGATTCCCGGCGGGGCAGATTGAGATTTTTCTTAATTTGTCTTGGTCTGGCTGATGGGAGGCTTTCGCCGTGGCTAGTTACCACCCTATCGACAAAGACGTACCGCCAAGCGATTTAGCGTTCCGGTACGATGTCGTGTAGAAACCGATAGGGGTGTGGATTTTCGTCCCACTCCTAACAAGTTAGCCCGCTTCCATCTAAGACTGCATCATCACTTAACATCAGGTGAGATAGCAGTCAAGGGCCGACTTGTAGTCGATAAAAAAAAAATAATAATAAATAGTTGGTAGGGTGGTAACTAGGCACGGCCGTAGCCTCCCGCCAGCCAGACCTGGACAAATTCCTCAAAAATATTTACATCATGAAATGAGCAACTAACACTGGTTAAATTACTAACAGCTAGTCTAAGATAAAAGCCATAAAATATCCACAGAAAGGTATGCAAACTTCACAGCAATTTTTGTGGGCCTACTGATTTCGATGTTTATATTACTATGCCTACAGGGGCAATAAATAAATATAATACTTGTCTTCCAAGCTTACGCATTGGTTATAGGCGCCACTGGTACCATTCCTTATGAGCACAACCAGTTTGGGTCTAAGTCAAGTACTGTAACTGTCAAACAATATAACATCGACATTGCCACGACGAAGGTAATAAAACGCAATTTATGTACTGGTTTATTATGTTTAGCATCTAAGTTAAACATTGCTCAACTGTGCCTACGACAGGAATATTAATTAAATAATATTGAGTGCAAATTTTATGCTAATTCGATCACTGGTTAAATAATGGTTTAAGTATTAGGAATTTGTATAAGAAGGAGAGGTGTGCACAGGTTTTCAGTTAGACTAATCATTATGTAAGAATGGTGACCCCGCAACTGAAAACAGTGTGAGTCGACCCCTATTTTGTGTTTTGAGCAGGTCACCGTTAGTAGCTAAACCTGGACTAAATCAAAAATTCTTAATCGGCCCAGCTGAAAATCGAACTCGGGACCTCCATCTTATACTGCGCATACCACTGCGTCACCCAAGACGTAACGGTGATGCGATACGAAACAATATTAATCTTTCTTTAATGTTGTTCAATGACTGGTTTAACTTAAAATGTACCCATTTATTTAAGTACACAAACATGTATGAGTTGCACCAAAGAGATCAACGAATTTCATAGTTTATTTAATACTGAAATCAAAATAAAAAAAAAACATTTATGTCAAGTAGGCATAGCTCACAAGCATTATTAGCCACCAATTCGGAACAACAGGAAAGAAACTCAACAGTCACTTTCGATTGTCGATGTCGATGTCGATTGTAACATTTTGAGAGTTTAGTATCGTTTTCGTTGATGGGCCGACGATCTCAAAAAGGGAAGTGGCTGGATAAGGAAGGAAGAAGAGGATCGTGTGTGATGGTGCCATCTCTGACTGGTCTATCTCCAGCAATAGATGGATACAAGCTAATAAATGAATTGAAACGTCATTTTTGAAAATGAAATTAAAAGTACATTTTCATCTGATAGTAATTATTAAACTTTAACCAGCTTAATAACAGTAACAAGTGTCTAATCCTCTCGCGTATAGCAATAATTTCAATTCCAACATTTCCAATTAACAGGTAAACGAGGAACAGTTTCGAAAACAAGGTGTAGTTAAATCCATATTTATCTTGATAATTAGCGAGCTTATCCGTGGTAGGTTTGATAAAGGCCCGTGTAACTAGGGTTGCCAGGCCGTCAAACCTAATAACCGGACAGGCCAGTTCAATAAAATCTTAAAAGAAAGAAGTAACAATAAATTTTCTAAAAAATTCCACACATACGCCAATGCAATGTTTGTTGTCTCAACCTCCTGGACTAATTAAGACTAAAAACTAACAACAAGAAGCATCAAATTCTTCTCCTGTCATATATGGTACAACGGAGAAAAAGATGCCAGTTCACTGATTTTCAGCCAGCACCATGTCCGAGGTGAGGCCACGAAATCCGCAGCCACACCCCAAAATAAAACTGTTAGAAATAATTTTATTTTGGTCTGTATTGAGAAAAATATGTACAAAAAATTAAATTAATTATTATCATAAATCTTGTTAAACAGTCTAAGTAAAGGAGCGATGACATTCGACTTGTCTGCGTTCTGCCTCGGCGCTTAGTCGCTCGGTGTGTTTACAGGCGCGCTTAGAGCCCGATACGACGGTTAAGCCTGTTCACACGCACAGGACTAGTCGCTTTGGCTTGCTCGTGCCCGTGTTTGTGACTTCGATTGTGGCGTTGCTTGCCAGCGTTACGAAACCCGGAGAAGCTGCGTGGCACGCATACAAAAGTCCAACTATGTCCGACTTTATCCAGAAGCCTGGCAACGCTACGTGTAGCTCGCGTGCCCCGGCTGGTATAAATTAAAACATAATTGCGTTATCGTGACCTCACGCCTTAATGCGTTTAGTTCGCTGCGAAGGGAAGGATAGAGTTAATAAAAAAATAATTTGTGAAAGAATTATGGTTCTTCGATAGGCGGCCTTATTTCTTAGACGTTTATTAATAGGAGTAATTTCAAATTTATTACTAAAAATTGTATAAAGATAGTAAAATACTGATTATTTTACTAATTTTTATTGTTGTGTACCTTGAAGGCAAAGCTTTCATTTATGCTTTCATAAGCAAAAGCAAATTGTTGTGGGCGAAATTACAAACAGATTTTGTGTTCTAAATTTCGTATTTAGAATAATTCAAGGCAAGGTAGCATATTGTAGGGCGTGCTGTTAGCAGGACTTTAAAGGTTATAGAGTGGTAATTTCGACTTGCTAAATGCTAAAGATCAGCTGTCGTAGATATAAAAACAATTTATATCTTTTTTTTAACAAATATTTTTTATTTTCTACTAAACTTTTTAATCTTTTATCATCGTTTTTCTTACGTCCTAGGAAAACGTCGTAGGAAAAGTTCCTATTGATTTCTTAAGAGTCTTAAATTTTATTAACAGTGATGTATACCTACCTACCTAATTAAAAATCTACGGATAATATCTTGGTCGCACTGAATTTGCTTGGAGGGACTAAGCTCTAGCTAGCAAAGATAGACTGACGATAATGACCTTACCTTTGGTTTTGAATAGTCAGAGTAAAATAGTAGATATAAGAAAAAATATGATTACCTACATAACATGAACTCACTACGAGTTCTCCAAAACTATACACTCGATTGAAATGAAATTTAGCATAGTTACACATTTTGCTATTTGAGGTAAAAGCTCACTAAGAACGAATTTTGCGAACGGGACCTACGTAGATGAGGCCGCTCCTCCTCCTCGTCGGAAAAAAAAGTGAGGCCGCTGGACATAGCTAGTCAAAAATAAAAACCACAGAATACCTAGACAGGTGATAAATAACCCACCATTGTCATTATAAGCTGTTAATGAGCACACGTATAATAATAGCGAACAAAGTACAAAATTCACACGCCATCCATTAAATTGTACACTAATTAAAATTTAACATCACACAACCCTAAACAGTGCAATGTCACAGTGGTATTAAAACGGTCGAAATTTATTGCAAATCAAATTGTTCGGCTCTGGATCGTTTACACAAATAAGGTCCCTGCGACCATATAGTATGGGGCGAGGGGAATTACATTGTGTCTGTTTTTATAGGACGCCAGACAGTGTAAGTTTAAGGCATGGTGTATTGTGGTATAAGTTAATAGATCCGAGCGGCTAACAATTTCCTTTCTTTATCATCAGTGACCCCACTGCAGATCCTGTAGTTGGCCTAACACAGAGTTAGTATAAGGTAAAGCCTCTTTCCTTACTAGAGAGGATATTTGAAGCTTAACTCCTCCATTAGATGCCAACAATAATTACTCGATTTTAACATGCTCTTCAGAGCATGAGGATGACATCACCTACTTTCTAACTTTAGGCTGCACAGACACTAGACATAAGAAAAACTCGATATTATTTTCCAGCCAACTCAACACACACCGAGAACCTAACCTAGGTAGTTCAATGATTTAAGACACTAATCCTAAAACCATTGTTTTTTAAAAATACAGAATGCAATATTTATTATATTAATAGCTTCAATAATTCATATTAATAAAATAAAGATATAAATAATATAATTAAAATTGAAGCTTCTAATAATGCCATAAAATAATTTACAATTATGTTTAACTTGGTAAAATTCAACATACTCGTACTTTAATGAAACATAAGGATATGACGGTAATAATAACATTATTAAATAATGTAACCATTAAATAATAGTAAGATACTAAAAAGCGACAGAACATTACATTTACCAAGGTGCTTGTACCGATTTATTTTTAAAATGAAAAACTTTAACATTTGTGGTCAAGGTATAAATCTTCAAATACTTTGTTATTAAATTCACTGGAAAACATTATATGACAAAAATATTAATTCGAAGTTTTTAAAGTAAAGTGATTCTTCTTTCATGTTTCTACTTTCTGCTCAACATTTCATTTTCTTATTTGGTCGCACAGATATCGGAACACCATTCTTTAGTCAATAGACAAATTTGCTACCCAGCCTACCCTAAATATTTGTTGTAGACCAGACCGACGTTATAAGTTTATAACTTAAAAACATCCAATACAGTTCTGTTAATGTTTTCTAAGCAATTAGAGCCCCATTTCTGATTTAAGGTTATGGTCGCATGGCATGCTCGTGGGGGTCACGTGGCCGCTATCTCTTTATTTACATTGACATGCATTAGGATAAATTGTGCAAATTTGTAGAGCTCGTATGCAGTCTAAAACCAATTGCCAATGACATTTATAATTTAAATCGATATTTAATACATACTGAAATAGAGAAACGGCTAAAACTGACATGTGAAATATTCCGACGATTGTATGACGCATAGGTATATTGTTTTCAACCCATACTAGGTTCTCAGTTTTCAGCTTGTTTATACAATGCAGTGTAAAGTGACGAGTTCATGTCGCTGAGTATAAATAAGTTCGGCATCATTAATAAGTCCGGGAGTTTTGACCTATTTTTTTATTTCCAACGTTAATGTTATTTAGTTTACCCAAAGTTCTACAGCACAATCATAGATCTCTACTCTCGTAACAGTATTAAATTGACCTAATAAACCACTAATTGCTAATGTAAGTGCTTATTTTCATCTTCATTATTAAATAAACATCATTTGTTATCCCACGTGAGAGAGGAAGTAGTTTTGAAGCAAATTCGAAAATTAAAACCGAATTTCCACAATAAATAATCAAGAATTTGGGAGTTAACTCACTTAAGGCCCCTATAATACTCTGAAATCCTGATAATCGTTGTCTAATAGCTTTATTGCGTTTAAATTCGCAAACCCTAAACTGCAACCTCAGATTCATTATGCCCGTAACTAACGCAGCATGCACGCGGCGATATTTAACACTGAAGGGGTCGGGTCCAGTCCACCCTCGCATACCAGATCCTTTATTGTGATATTTTTTGTGTGTGCGAAAGAGACGAGAATACTAATTGCTTTAAAGACTAACCCTCGCTGTTTGGAGTAATTTAGCGTAAGAAAAAGTTCGTTGTGGTACGAGTTGTTGACGAACTCTCTGTTTTTGTTTATATCTTTGTTGGCCAACTGAGTTTGCCTTGCCTTATAAGTAAGTATTTAAAAAGAGTTCTTGCTTATATTTTCAGTTAGGGCAGGTAAATGTAGTATTTTATATTTTTTTCTGAACTGGCTTTACTATAATCTAGTGGTAGAGTTTTACGCCGCTAGTCATCACATCACCCTACCAGCAAGACGTAACGTACGTGTTTTTGCGAAAAGTGTGTAGAAGACTACGTGGAGTATAATTCGAATAAAATGCATCTTTACCAAGTTAATGTACCTACGTTTATTTTCTTAGACTGTATTATTCTTAATTATGTGAGATTGCTTTCTTTTGTTTTACTGTAGATTGTGTTGAATTAAAAAGGAGTAGTATATCTGTACTTTAAAAATAATTAGAAGATTTGAGTCTAAATAAATTTGAATAAGCAAGATATCATTAAATTAAAGCCAAAAGAAAATCATTTTCTACTGCAAGTGCAAGCGACATAGCACGGCAGTGATTATAATCATTCCGGTCATTCACTCGGGAAAAAATATTTTACTAGGTCGAGCATTGTTAAGTTGTTTTAATTTATTTTACGTGTTCATTTAAAAAATACATTTTTATGTTCACTGAAGCAATACTGTATTGGGAATACTGATTAAAAATATTATCACACGTATGACAACAAAAAATACGTTGTTCGTTTTTATGTTGTGAAACTAAAATCAATATATAATAATTTAAGACGTGATATTAAAGTATTCACTTGATATTAAAAAATACCTTTTAGAGAAAAGTTATCTTTTATCTTGACGGCCTCCGTGGCGTAGTGGTATGCGCGGTGGATTTATAAGGCGGAGGTCCTGGGTTCGATTTCCGGCGGGACAGATTGAGATTTTTCTTAATTTGTCTTGGTCTGGCTGGTGGGAGGCTTACGCCGTGGCTAGTTACCATCCCACCGACAAAGACGTACCGCTAAGCAATTTAGCGTTGCGGTACGATGTCGTGTAGATACCGAAAGGGGTGTGGATTTTAATCCTACTCCTAACATGTTAGCCCGCTTCCATCTTAGATTGCATCATCAGCTGTGATAGCATTCAAGGGCCAACCTGTAGTTGATAAAAAAAATAACTACGTAATGTTACGACAAACTCTAAAATAAAAAAACCATTGCCTTGAAATCAATTTGTATTCCATTATTACCATCATTAGAGTTAAGGAAAACCCCTTTGAATGGTACAATCACAAATGAACACTCGAAAACGAAATTAGTCAACACAAATCACTTAGAACAAATGTGCAAAACATTCCTCGTGTAAAGTAGCGACGCATTTCTCCATATCAATTTACAAAACACTTGTGAGCTTGAATGGGGCGACTAAATTATGACTCGCATCAGGCATAATGTGCTACACATTGCGTGTTCGCCGTTCACTCGCGCACTGAGTGAATGACAGATAAGTGGCAGCTTTAGTCTAGCTACGCTTTTAGGGTTGGAATGGAGCATTATGATTTTTGTTTCGTCTGTACACAAGCTTTTCTTTAACTCGTTTTAAGTAAGTTGTAACTTTGATTATGTTTGTTTTTGTACATTTAATTATAAGAGAGAAAATTATAACAGTAACTTGATTGTGCAACCATGATTGGTATCCCCAAGGTTAGTACGAATTTTTCTTATAATAGCAAAAATGATCTTTGCAGTAAATCTGAAAAATGAGAAATAAAATTTTTTAAATAGCATAAAATTAGACAAGATTTAAACTGCTACCTGTCTGCCTGGTTTACAAGTTTAATTTAGTTCGCGTATTCTGCACGCTCTACTAGATTGAATAAATGAAAGATATTCACTTTTATGGAGAACCTTAACCTTTTAACTCATATAATCAAATGGTATTTATGAAATCTTTATTAAACTTGGCTTATAATATCTACAGTCGCAAAAGATGTCCGCTGCACCTGCCATATTTCACTGCGGGCCCAGATTAATCAATTTAATCCAACAATTGCCTTTTATAAATCTGTATTACGAGTAGGGGAGGGCCCTCTGGAGATCACAAAGCCAGTTTTTTCAATAAGATCCTTCAAAGACTAACATTTGTATTCTATAATGTATAAACATTGCAAAGGCAAATTGGTAAATTTACATTTTTTTCAATGTGTTAAAAACACAATTTTAATTGATGTTTACTTTCAATAATTATTATAGGAAAAATAATGATCTTGCTTGATTCGGTATTTTATTACGATTATTTAGGAATACAATGTAAAAATTAAAGTAACTTCTTTACAACGCTTTTTCGGAAAAAATTGCCTTTAACCGTTATTTGAAGAATATCTTTATAATTTTTTTTAAAATATTATTTATGTAGATAAAATTCAAGGAGCAAAAACTTATTTAAAAGCAAAATTTTATCAATGAAGTATCATTTCATTAATATAGAAATTAAAAACCGTCGCAGTATACCTACCTACTAAAGCTTTTTTAATTCTATCTGATTTAGTAGATTTAAACTTGTACTTTTACAATTGTATGGTGTATGCTCAGTTCGTTGCTGTTAAATCATAAGTTAGTGAATTAAATCTAAATTGAATTTAGTATAAAAAGTTACACCCAAGCCTTTGAGTGCACAAAATTTCATTCGGCCAGTTAAGACAAAATTGCTGAGTCTAAAAGAATCTTATAAAAGTTAAACGAGCCGTGGAGTCATTGCATTAAGTGGGGAGGAGCTACACCGACACTTAATTAAGAATTCCTCCCCCTAAACACCCTAGCAGTCACAACAAAAGATTTTATACTGATTTCCTCTTCATTATATTAATTCAATTTTTAATAATATTATCTTGAACAGCACCGAATGAAATACATAATTATAGCTTATGTACGTTTTTCACTATACGGAAAATGTTCAGAGAAATTATTGCTTTAAAACTCTCATGGATCAATCTTGAGTAGTTATAACAATCTCATTAACCAATATCAATAAAATGGCGCATTTTTTCAGCTATATTTTTTTTTTATTTTTTCAATATACCTATTCCATATTGCTTATTGTCGCAGACGAAATTTTTTGTCGTCTAGATATGAACAAACTTTCATGTTTACAGAAGATTTTTTTGAAATTATAATAGGCACAGTCTTATAATATAGCAAAGCTTAGTGCTCATAAGCTCGTGTCAGCTTTTCTGAGCACTGCACATTCCTCCCATAGTCTCGCTTAAGTCTAATTTTCATACAGATTAGGCTATCAGTTTAAAACAAAAAAAAAACAGATATTGCAGTAAATACTTAATGCAGCTGTGAGTATCGTAATTAAGTACCAGATATTGCTTGTGATGGAGCATTTTAAATATCTCTTCTGACATGGCCCACCTTTGTATAAGACAACCTTTCTTTATGGGCACTACACTGTGGAGGCTATGTCTCTCATATACTGTTTTACTATCGACTAAAATCCATTCAACTACTCGCCTAGTGATCTCTTTAGCACACAACCGCAAAAGTATATTTAACAGTTGTGTCAGTAGGTCCTCCTCCAGTAGGTACAGGGAAGAATGCAAATGATGCAAAAGGGTCCTAGTGCATCCGTCCTAGCGGCCCCTTCATAATAATAAAAAACAAAACTTGAATGATTACAGCCTACGCCACAATACAGTTTGAACTGTGCTCAAAGTGTTTATTTGCGAACGCATTTAATACGACAAAGCCATCAATTATCAAAAGTTATTTATATAATCAAGCTTATTACACAATTTAAAAATTTTTCAAATTATGCAGATATTTAGCGGCAATTGGATCGACTTTCAATTTCGCACAGCGTGTAAAATTTACAACTTTGTTGTAATATAATTAATTTTGTGAAGAATTAATACTAAAATAAAGCAACTGTTGAATTTCTTTCTTGCTTCTTGAATACTATTGGCTCAGCAGAATCTATCATCTTCCGAGCCGATAGTAGAGTCGCTACAAATACCTACTCATTTTGAAAATATTTACAAGCTTCTCGAAATAAACAAATTTTAATTTTTTTAATGATGGTTCAAAAAAGTATGGGAGTACTATTTTTTGGAGTATTTTAATATTAAATTCATCTCGACAATCTACTCTATTATCCGAGTCTGGCTGTACGCAATACTTGCATTCGAAACACGTTTACTTAATTTGTCGCTGCTGAATATTAATTTTAATATAATAGCGGATCTACCCGTTTCGTATAATTGTTTTTAACTGGAGCTTAATTTGACAAAGCGTCGGATAATAAGCTCTGAACAATGTTATTAAAATTCACGAAAACGTACAATGTTTAAAATATAAAATAATGCTCTTGTTTTGAACTCAAAAAAATATTAAGAACATTTATAAATTTTCAACTGTGGGTTAAACCCGTTTAAAACAATATTTTAAAGTACCTATTTAGTTTAGAAAGAAAGTTAGTCGTAAGAGTGCTTCACTTGACTGTACATTTTTTCATACTTTATTTAGTCAATAAGAAATTTTGTACTTCTGGAAGATTTTGCCTACAAAATATTATACTAAGCTCTAATTATTAACCCTTTAACATCATTATAAGTACTTGATTTGTTAATCACAATATTCTTTAAAAAACTAAACGTATATTCATATTCAGTCTTAAATCACTGTTATTATTTAGTTTATGAATTGTAGTACCTTTTTCATTTTTTTGATTTCATTGAATATTTATATTATTTTTTAATTTTGACTTTGAATACTTTATTTTACCCTTTAATGATCTTTTGAATTAAGAAAATGGTTCCTTTGCTTATCTTAAATTATAATGCGTACTGAGGGATGGAAAATCCACTATGTTTTACATAGATTTAAGTTACTTAATATAGAATACAAAATAGTACCATTTTAAGCTACTCAAAATTTGGAGATCTTAATTTAATTTAATAAATCAAGAAGCATTAATTTAATCCCAACAATAGCCTCTTTTAATATTTGTAATGGAAATATTACAATAAAACAAATAACGTTTTGTCCTGCTGTCCTCGGATGTCACTGTCAACTCCGCCATTACATTCACAATTCACTGGATAGATTGTTAGGGTTAAGCGAACTAAAAAATATACCATTGTTTCCTCCCATCCCATAACGATACTAACAATACATCCCACCCGGCTGAAATGTACCAATTCTATCGGAAAATCCATTCGGTATCCAGCCGTGCGCAAAAATTATGACATCAGGGCAAATTATTGAAGCGGGGAAATCGAAATTGTGTCCTGTCCGTACTAGAAATATTACCCGGACAGGAAGTAATGGGTGCAATTAATGTGTTTAACGTGCACCAAGGTAACGCCGGGGGCGGAGTTTTTGATTGCATGCATTTTGAATGCTCGTGGAACCTTTTGTCCTTAATTTCAATTCGGGTTTGATAAAACGTAGCACGTTTAATATGAGTAATTTTGCTTTACATCATATTATATATGCATATTAATTACCTATTAATGAAAAATACATAATTATCATGTTTTATTCTTTATCATTCCTTATTCAGTTCTCAGAAATAGCGAAACTTTTTTGTAAAAATCAAATCCATTAAAGAACTTGAACATTATTAAGTTTTGATAAAGAATTAATGACCACGGACGTAAATTAATCATATCTCATCATTAGACATTAACAACTCTCCACACTCCATTAAAATATTTTTTTTTTCTCATATATGACATTCTTGTTAAATGCTCATCAACGCAACAAGCTATTTGTAAAATAAAACCCATAGAAACACCTCAGTTATAATAAAAAATTTTAATAATCTTGTGCAACATTTGCTCAACGTCATAAACGCGTCATCGGATATCTAATTAGAGAGGTACGAACATTAAGCTACGACTACTTCGTTGGTCCAGTGATTAGCATAATGTGGCATCGGATTACGAGGTACTGGATTCGATCCCTAAGTCGGGCTATGCAATAATACTGAGATTTTCTTTCTTATAAGTTCTAGGAAATTTTCAGTAAGAATCTAAGCACTGAATCGGGAAGATGACGGTGTTATAGCACATTAAATAGTCTTTCCCGGTCACTATCATCAACATAATATGTTAAAGATCATTAAATCATTTAGGCCAGTCATACTGCATTGGAGTACATTGATGGGAGCTCCATATCTCCTCTTGCCTCAAGTCTGGCCTCCATAGATGGCCTGATAATCCTAATCCTAACTAATATTATAATTGCGAAAGTAACTCTGTCTGTCTGTCTGTCTTGCTTTCACTCTACAACTACTGAACCGATTTAAATGAAATTTGGTACACAGTAAGTCTAAAGCCTGAAAAAGGACATAGGCTACCTTTAATTGCGAAAAAAGGGTTGTAAGTGGTTAAAGGGGGGATGAAATGCTGTATAAAAGTATCGTCATTTTGAAAGCTTAAGTCCTATTTCTTAGGCAGTTGATTAGATATTAATAAATATGACATTTATCCAAATCCTAATCCTAATCCTAACTAATATTATAAATGCGAAAGTAACTCTGTCTGTCTGTCTGTTTTGCTTTCACTCTACAACTACTGAACCGATTTAAATGAAATTTAGTACACAGTAAGTCTAGAGCCTGAAAAAGGACATAGGCTACTTTTAATTGCGAAAAAAGGGTTGTAAGGGGTTAAAGGGGGGATGAAATGTTGTATGAAAGTGTCGTCATTTTGAAAGCTTAAGACCTATTTCTTAGGCAGTTGATTAAATATTAATAAATATGACATTCAAAGCTTAGAAAAATTAGGCTGCCGTAATAACTAATTCCACGCGGACGAAGTCACGGGCAAAAGCTAGTAGGCTATATATAAGTAGGTATGTCTTAATATAATTATACAAAATTTTAGATTATCTTTTATAATATTTGAGCTATATCGTCCCATATGATACCCAATTAGAAAGGCATGAACATCAGAGTGCTCATCAATTTGTAGAAAACTGCCCGCTCTCTCACCAATTTTGTACAGCCTTCGTTACGCGCCATAATGAAATTTATTTGGCATCAGTGCCCGTAAACCACGTAGTTTATGCGTCGTGGGGCTTATTATGAAAATGAGATCTTTCGGCCTCCACCCAATAAAATGTTTAAACGACGTTTATTCTTTCTACATCGTGAATGCAATTTTATTCTACATCATATTAAAATTTACAATAGCTTTGGAGTTAATGAAAATAGCAACATAATGGGTTATTTATAGAGAGAGATTCTAAGTAATATACAAACCCGGTATACGTGACTTCGTCTGCATTGAAGGATTCTTAGTTTTTCAAATATTTTGAGTATAAAAATTGTTAGATTAATATGCAGCCCGCCCTTTGCCCGTGTTTATCTTTTAAACAATCCTTCCTTAGTCCTAACCTCATATATTTAAGGAACCCATATGCAAATTTTCATGGATGCCCCAGTAGTTGGGTTAAGTGCTGATAATATATAATTTTGTATATATATCATAGTTTTACTGAAACTCCTGGGTTGATGTCAATAAAAATAAAACAAATCTGCCTCATTGATCTAGGTTATAACTAGTTATACAATGGGTAGTGAGTACTAAAGAGTTACTTATCAAGCCGGAAAAAATAAGTTATAAATTTTTGCTTTGTAGAAATTTTTAATAAAAGTCTGGGATTGGAAACTGTCATACATCCTCTTGTCTCGGAGACTACGACTACTGACGATGATCACAACATATACAGCATACAAATTTAGCATTAAATTCAACGCACACTGAAACAGTTAATTTTATTATAAAATCGATGCAAATTTCTTAATCGCATTAACAACACCAGAATTAATTTGCATTCTAAAAGCGTGTTGTGATATAATAATGTGCTGCGGCTCTGAACATTCAACATGAAGCATACATTAGCAAGTATAATTAATAGTGATGTACTCAGCAATGACATGTCTATTAATCTTTTAATACATTCAGCGGTAGTGATGTACTAATTATCATAAAGCGTGTTTATCATTATGACAGTGGCGAATGGCTCCATTTGAGCGAAACTATTTCCGCATTAAAATATAGATAAATAACATAAACAGTTCATTAAATGTAGAGTTTAGTTGAGTAGTTTCTACGTGGTAGAGTCATTGCAAATAGTCTAATATGACGTTACAAAATTGCTCGAAACCTAGGCCTATTTGAAATAAACGAATTTTGGTTTTGATTTTTTTGTTAAATATTTTTTTTTAATATTTTTGTTAATATTATTTGTTAAATATTTGTCTGGCACATGGTCCTATTTGACTGAGAGCCTGCTATGGCTAGACCTTTAGTAAGTACAAGAGAGGGCTTCATAAAAAAACTCAGAGTCACTCAGCGGGCGATGAAAAGAGCAATACTCGGAGTATCTCTGCGTGATCGAATCAGAAATGAGGAGATCCGCAGAAGAACCAAAGTAACCGCCATATTCGTAGCTCAGCGAGTCGCAGAACTGAAGTGGCAATGGGTAGGCACGTGGTACGACAAGCTGATGTACCTACTCTCGATGTCTAAATATAAAACGCAACGAAATTATTACAAAAATTATAAAAGAATATAATTATAAAAGAATATATAAATCTAAATCCAAAGAAAATACATTAAGTCTACCCTAGCATTTCATTTTGTACGGAAACGCTTTTTTGGGGTAGTAACAATCACATAAAGTTCTAACAAAAGCTAATAGTGACCAACAACGGGGAAGCCCATAATTTATTTCGGCAGACACAATAAAAGGAATCACGAAAAACGTCCCAAAGAGATTTCGTAATAAATGCAAGTTTTTCTGAAAACATTGTTAAAATTTTTGGAATGATAAGCGAAACTATTCTGCCGCTCGTTTTAGCTTAGAGAAGCGTAAAAGCTAGGTTTAGCACTATTCTTCTCTATCAGATTTTGTTATTTGTTGACTCTATACCCGGCTTGGTAGGCAAGCTACATAGAAGTAAGTTTTAAGCACTGTTCGTCTACAATTTTGTTTCTTAGAGCAGAAATAATATTAATTAAAAAAAAAAATATGTTCACCTTTTTATAAATTGAAGTATTGATTCTTTACCCCGTGTTAAATTAACACTGTTGAAGGCAAGGTTTTTGCACTGTTCTCCTCTATGTATAAGTATCTTACTGTAGAATTTCTACGAAGATCTATTGTTACATTTTATGTTAAATAACATTTTTGCTTACATAAATTGTAAGCAAAAAATGTTTTTTACCAAGTGAAATCACACAAATTTCCAACAATACATAACAGTGGCCAACCATTGTGAAATCCCATTATTTATCTTGGCAGATACAACAAAAGCATCCAGGAAAATCGTACCGAAAAGAATTCGTAATATGCAAGTTTTTTGTGAAAACCTACAATTTTGGGATGCTCCATAAATCAAAATAACGAGCATGCTTCCCGTAAGGTGCCCGTAGCATTAAGGCGTAATATTTTCTCACTTTAAGCAACATTTTCCTGTCTCCCTATTTACGTTGAGCCGAGTTTTAAGCAAGCTGTCGTTTCAATCCGAGGTGGAACAGGAAATTAAAGCTTAGAACGCAAACTGAAAAATGTTTGCTAAAATGTTTCCTGCTGACGTGTGAAAGCTTGTAGAATACACATGCCAGCGCATGAGATGTAAACATACATTTTTGGCTTAACAAAACAACTTAAGCCACCGGTGGTAGAGTCACTACAAACAGATGAATTTGATGTTTTAAATGTGCTTATAAAATAAGCATTTTTTTTTATTACTGGCCTATTAGAATATAAATGAATTTTGATTTAGATTTTTTGAAACTTGCACATCCTTGTCTATGCCGTATCCCTCAAATAAAATCAAAGAGTTATGAGTTTAGATTAAAAATTTTATTCTATTTTAACAATTGTATTTTACAAACATACATACAACTGAAAGTATTAAAAATGTCAAGTAATAAGTTTTTACTTGAAACACTCATGTCGACTTATCCGTAGAACAGAGTTCTATTTGCTAAATTAACAGTTTTCAGTAGAGGCAAGAGAAGTTGCTGACAGGTGTAATTCTTAAACAGTGAGACTTGACTTTTTGAATTTTTGGTATGTTGTAACAACGCCTCAGCCTAGTTAAATGCTAGTAGTAGTATATTTCTTATTCTCTTATATTACGAAATAGTGAGTTTCATATCGATATAGGACGTTTTATGGCCAAAGAGCGAAGGTCCGTATTGAACATTGCACGTTGTTTTACGGAGTCTTCTGAAATATGTAACGTTCTATATTCACATAGGTAATTTTTTGATGGAATTTTCAGTCCCTTATGTGTCCTTTGTAAATTAAATCTTAAGTTTTTTACACAATGTTAGACATATGGACCCTCCCATGCAAATTAAAAGTTTTAATTATTAATTTTTGTATTAATAAAAAGTATAATTTTTATTTTAGAAATTTTCAATCTTCTGATTAATTATAAAATTAACAAAAATATATTTCTTATAAAATATTTCTTTAAATAACAAAATACAAATTGTACCTTAAACTGTCTTAGTGGCATAAAAGTTAAAACTTAAAATAGTAATTTAATCGCATATTTTATGACAGCATGGCAACTAGGTAACCTATACGACTATGGCACGGATTTAAATTAGTAATCTTAAACTTATAAATGCACCTAAATATTACTTATCATAACAACAGGAAATACGTATTGCATGGAAAATGCAGTCTTCATAATAATTATAAATCATTGTGCCTAGGTGCAAATATTATTTATATTTATATTTATAGCATTGAAATTGTACGTTAGCAAAGATTAAAATATGTAAAACTTATTCTATACTTATTATTAATAACATTGTTTTACTGATTGGTTAAAACAATTCAAATCTAGAAATAAATGCAAAAAGAAAAAATATACTTCAAATGTTTCTTATTCCAATAAATCATCATTCGATTCTTCAGAAATTTCAACAGTGTTGTGATGTGGCAAAGAGTTAAAGTATAGATGATATTTTAACGGAATAACTTCCGAGAGGCACATTTTCATTAAATCTTTATATTTAGCAGTCGGAATCATAATAGGTTCAGAATATGCGGGTTTTAGTTCTGTTTAAATTAAGTTTCTCGTGTTACCGCGAATCACTAAAATATTGTAAACATGTTGGGTTAGGTCATATTTAAAAAACAAATTATTGAGAATACTTCCGTCTGCATGAACTTCTCGAATGTTACTCCAGTTAATTTTCTTGCCCTTAATGTATTTCATCCAAACCTTATAAACAACTAAGCATTTAAAGTCAAATACATCATTCTGATTTACGTTGCGAACAACATAGGGTTCTCCTTCATTCTTAGCCCATCTCACTAATAAACACCATTTGTGACGAACATATCGAATTTTTGTTTGAAAAGTTGTTTTGATGACAGAGTGAACACTGTCCCCCTCACTTTGGGTGTGTAAAAAGCGGTGTGTTATGCGAATGTTGAACTTTTTTACTGTATAAACGTACATTAAAAATACGAAGCGGTTACGATTTTGGTCAGCACAATTGTCTGACCAAAAACTAAACTCTTTAACCCCTTGGTCAATATTCGTCTGCATAAAATCTAAGGGGCGACTGTTGACCTCATTTGCGCCACGTTTTGCCACAGATTCATCCCACATATAGGAAACAGCCTTCCTTTTACCCATGTCAAAAACAGTAAAGTTAAAAGAATACAATGTCACGATATTGGCGTTCCTCTGTAGCCCTTAGTGTATTTCTCAGGATCAAACCATTCAAGATACAATTTGAACATTTTGGCGATACTTAAACCTCCTTGTAGGTTGAGCATTATGCTATTCTTGCGTATATAATGCGAATTATCAGAGACAAAACATGGTCACAAACACTGTTTCATTGCATCATCTATAACGATCTTATGATTGTCGTGGCGTCCCCGTCTGTTCTCTTCTGAAATAGCACTTCCATCGTACTTCTGCCATGCAGTATTTAGTCTCCATCGCTTTTTTGTCCATGACATTTTCCTTTCTCGTTACATATTTTTTACCCAATTTCTTAAGGCATTTACGTTTAGGGTTTGCCCATTCATTTGGGCGCCTCTGTCGTTTTCTAGTCGTCTTAAGAGTCGCGGTGGTATTATTTGAGTTTGAAGTAGCAGGTGAATTTATGTTGCTAAATGAAGACGAAGAAATCACAGAGACTATTTCTGCATGGTTAGGACAGAATGACCTATCGCAGATCGAATGGAAATAAGTAGGAGATGACATAGGAGTTGGAACTGACAGTTTCAAATTATCCGGGGTAGATCTGCTGTGATAATCATCTAACAACTGTTCAAGTTGAATTAATGATAGATTCTCAAAACTAGAAGGTACTTCCAAGGAAAATGTACTAGGTTGATTGCTGTAAGTATTTGGCGGATGGATCTCCATCCGCCGAAGATGAAATGCAAATAATGTCATGTCAGATGACACATCAAAATTAACAATTAATCTTATATAAAACATGTCTATAATTTTATTATTTAACGATATTTCTAGATGAACAACGTCCTAACTGATGTCACTATCCCATGAACAATGTCCTATCTTAATATCAAACCGATAAATCGTCTCACAGGTTCCTTAAAAAAACGTACCATATTCACATGAAACTCTTTAAATATCAAAAATGTTCGTAAAAAATCGTCCTTATATTTCATAAGACTTCTATTTTTTATCATAGAAATAATGAATACTTTGTGACTAAGCATTACATCAATTGTATTATATAAAGATTTTCGCAATAAAAATGGGTTTCTTTAACACCTGTTAAAAAACGTCCTATATGAAAATCGATCGCCCACAACGGTTTACCGACATAAAAATACAATATTACAGCAGTATATATTTAATTTTTATTAAGGTAAGAATTTATTAGTTTGTATCGCGAAATAATACAGCTGAGATCGTTAATTTACCAGTATTTACATTTTTTCATATATTCAGCAGGAATATTTGAAAATGTTGCATTATGATTAGGCCTTTCTGCATTAGCTACTTTAAGCATATCTAATATTTTCTGTGAACGTGACATTTTTTAAATATATTTTACAAGCAAAATAATGTATATATTATTTTGTCCATCAAATTGATAAAAATCTAAGTGCATGTCACAAATACGCCCTCACTCCAACGAACAGCGCCTGAACTGACGAGCGGACGGAGCGCTCGCGCCGCCCCCGCTCCCCGCGCACCGTCGCTTGATCACTTCGTGCATTTTTCTACGGAATCAATGTCACTTAGAACGTTATTCGATTCAATATTTCGGAAACTAAACAAGATACGAAAATTCTAACAAATTGCGTCTGTAGAGTTTGTGTTCCTTAGCTCGTTTAGCTACTTAACTCATTTTTGCTCCATAATCACGTCGGACTCTGTTCTACGGATGAGTCGATGTATACGTTACTAGGGTTATTGACTTGTCTTGACAGATCAAAACTTATAAACTGTTGTCGCTTTGAAGAATGAGTGTAATCAAATTAATAAAATCTGGCCTAAGAGTTACAGATATTTTTAAAACAGAAAAGCACTAAAAATGTTTGTAAAATTCGTTTCGTTTGATTCTGAGTTTAAACAATTAAATGTTATTCCGCGAAATGTAACAACAAAGTATGCAAATATTTATGCCAGTCTTTTATTAGCCACACATAGTTCCTAAAACAACTCCCAACACAAAATGGATTGAAAGTTTCCACTTTTTGCCCTAACTCCCAGTCCACTTAAGGCACCACAAAGTTTTTACAGCCAACTCCGCAGCTATCTGCCGGTCTTTGTTCGAGCT
The DNA here is from genome assembly GCA_034621355.1 of Mycalesis mineus. NCBI lineage: Eukaryota > Metazoa > Arthropoda > Insecta > Lepidoptera > Nymphalidae > Mycalesis > Mycalesis mineus. The sequence goes on along the minus strand of CM067890.1, from coordinate 11,354,165 downwards.
CATTTAAAATCAATCGCCGCCATTTTGTGCGGGGATGGCCCGGACGAGATTTCCGAGAGAATTCTTAATTAAGCAAAGTCTTTTCAAGTTAATGGAAGCATCCAAATCCTTAGGAGCGGAGTAAATTCGGTCCGACATCGAATCACGACATCGGAACTGAGATTATCACTTGGACAAACTTTTTAAATTAAGGAGGGCCGAATAAAATATATCTCTGCCCCTTTCGTTTCTTTTTTTCTTATTTTTTTGGTATATTACAGCCAAAGTACAGCCAAAATTTGGTCCAATGACAAAAAAATGAAGTTTGATTCTGCTTCTAATCTAATAGATAATTCGCTGGATTAAATAATTTAATTTAAAGGTCCCCAGCAGCAGTCTTATAGTGCATACAACCGCAGAGGTGGATTTAGCTTATTTGTTCTAAAATACCGGCTTGCTACACAGCTTATTTACTAGTGTTTTGTTATGTATTCTGTGGTATTACAAGACTTGGCTGTATTCGTCTTTTTGTCAATATTTTATTATATACAACGTCGAAATTTTATTTGAAAACAAAATTTGTTCATATAGCTTATTTGTCCAAAACAGCGAATGTATGTTTTCTACGTAATCAATAAAATACTCGTAGATTGTATTAAAAGGTATTCACTTGCTTTGGGCAAAAAGGCTTCACCCTCGCCGAGTTCATTAATGGATGCTTAATTACGCTCTGTTCTAGTAATATTAGTCTTTTGTTGTGTTACGAAGTATCTATTAAAATGTATGGAGCCATAAATTCTTATTTTGTATGAGATATTACACATTACAGTAACAATGTTTGTAATTAATAGCTTATTTATGGTTTAATTAAAACGCTAAATGTTTAAACCAAGGCAATGAATCTAATATATATCTATACCCAGGCATATACAGTTAAAATCTACATTTAAATCTAAAATTACGAATTTTTAAAAGCTTTTAAATATTTTTTTTTTATTTTTGTCTTTAGTCTTCTAGAAAATCTCTTTAAAAGTGACTAATATGTATTCTTTGAGTCTAATTCTAGAATTTAACAACTTTCTTGTAGGGTTTAGTTATACGTTCCAATAATTCAGTGTTGCTACTCGTATAAAGGTGATGATTGAGATATTATTAGAGTTATAAACAATTCACAAATGCATATATTTATATGTTACTGAATTACTGATACATTGTAACAGTATGTATATGTAGTTAACCCTACAATTTAATTTTTTTTATCTTTAATTAAAATTTAAGTTTGAGTATTTAAACCCACCCATATAAGATAAGGCACACCTTTAACTATTAAGGCGTGTCAAAAAACAAAACTATTCAAAAAACACAATGACTCGCTTACAATACAACTAGCACCTTAAAAGCTTTAACCGTATAATGTAGGTAACAAAAGGGATTCATTTGTGACATCAAACAGGTGTGCCGGATGTCTCTGCGCCCGCTTTAATAATGTCCAAATCCTTTCTTCCGTTTTGGAATCAAATCGTTTGGTATTCTATTAATAGGATTCTAATCGGAATAAAGAACATTATTTCTAAGAACTGTTTTGATTTATAATAATCGCCATTAGATATCCATTGAGATTTAAATTAGTTTCAATAATACGACACGGAGCATCAACTACGTTTATAAATGCGAAAGTTTGTGAGTGTGTGTGTATGATTTTTACTCTTTCACGCAAAAACTAATATACATATCAGAATAACACTTAGGCCCCCCTTGTTTGTACCTCAGTCTTCGCTGCAAGTCCAGACACCGGATTTGGAAAATCGATGGTGTTACAACCCCATACCTTGTAAGCACTTTAGACACCTACTCGATTCTAGTTATTATCTTCTTCTAATATATAAAATTTCCCTGTCACAATGTTAGTTACCGTACTCCTCCTCCTCCGTATTCAACAGGTCTGAGAATCGGCTACTATCTAATTTTCATCTAATTTTTTTTAAATTTTTAATGCAAAACAATGTTTGTCGAGTCAGCTAGTAATCTAGTACTCACAAACATTAGACATTGTCATTTTAAACCCAAATACCTGCATAGGGACAGAGTATTTGGCCTCCATATCCCCTTACCTATAAGGGTGGGCCTTCGTCTTGTATTGGGCCATTAAAATAGGCTAATAATAATCATGCTTGTAATTAATGAAATATACAATGCGTTGATGATGATGAATATCTACTTACATCACCTACGTTAATTATGTAATTAACTGACGGTCGAGTGGCGCAGTGGGTAGTAACCCTGCTTCTGCGTCCTAGGCCGTCGGTTCGATTCCCACATCAGGAAAATGTTTGTGTGATGACATGGATGTTTTCCAGTGTCTGGGTGTTTATCTATATATTATAAGTATTTATGTATAGTATATATAAAAATATTCATCAGTTATCATAGTACTCATAACACAAGCTACCTAAGCTTACTTTGGGGCTATATAGCGATGTGTGTAATTGTCCTATAATATTTATTTATTTATTTATAACTGAACAAATTCTCAAAACTGTGATTACCATACCTACTAGATGTAACGGGAAAGTTTAATGTCTGCAGTCACAAGCGGGCTTAAACTTGTGCAACTGTCAACGCTTTCAACCGCAAACTTGTGGCGAGCACACGGATTGTTGTCATCCATACTAATTTACAATTTAGTTTCAAAGTTATTGTCTGCAATCAGTAGGTACCACAAGTATGTCGTAACCCGTATTGTACTTTAAGGATACGTTGATTTGCTCTAGCTAGCGTGGTAGTGTTCATAAGATCAATAACCAAAAATAGAACCGACTCAAAACGCACTAAAAAGTAAAAAATAACTGTGTCATTTAGTTGCTTTAATTTACTTAAGCATGTCTATGAAGTCGGTGCCAGCCAAGTTTAAGGAACATTTATTTTACGTAGTAAAGCAGTTTGCAGGTTCTAGGTAACGTCCTTAAAGTAGAAACCTTGTCTGGCACCGTCTCCTAGATATGCTTAAGTAAATTAAAGCAACTAAATGACACAGTTATTTTTTACTTTTTAGTGCGTTTTGAATCGGTTCTATTTTTTGTTAAAAAATTTTATTTCCAACTTTTGTGATTTATCGCCACGTAACGTACACGTACTTTACTGTTATAGTATATTATACGGCACTAGTAGCCTAAAAGCTACCGATACGGAGACAAAAACCAAAATCCTCCAAAATTTGAAGAGTTCCTTCAATTTTACCAAGATACCATCATTGGATCCTAACATGATGACAATGGGACCACCTTGGAAGTATGCTCTTTCTAATAAAAAGAATTATCAAAATCGGACAACTCTGTAAAAAGTTATGCGTGGTCATACGTAAAAAAAATATATACGTGTCGAATTGAGAACCTCCTCCTTTTTTCGTCAGTTAAAAAGGTCAGTAGCTGTCAGAACACGCGTGGAATATGCTCGTCAAGTAACTACGAGTGAAAAACTTCGACCTATAACAGAACATTTAATGGCCTCCTTAGCGCGGCGGTATTATAAGAAGGAGGTCTCGGGTTCGATTCCCATTGAGATTCTCTAAATTGGTGCAGGTCTGGCTTGTGTGCGGCTTGGGCTGCGGTTTGTTACAAAGACTTACAGCCAAGCGATTTAGCGTTGCGGCGCGATGTCCTGTAATAACCGAAAGTGCTGTAGATTTCACTCATTCATACGCCTAAGCTAAGAAAATTATTATTTTGCAAGAGTATTTTTTTTGTTTCTTTTTTTAATATAAATTGAAACTAAAGAAAACCAATGGATTAATATTTATGCTGGCAAAACTTGAATTCACATGTTGAACTATACCCTAAAATATTTAGTTACTTAATTACAAACATAGTAAATCTTTTGACAACCTCTGTGGCGCAGTGTTATGCGCGGTGGATTTATAAGACGGAGGTTCTGGGTTCGATCCCCGGCGGGGCAGATTGAGATTTTTTTAATTTGTCTTAGTCTGGCTGGTGGGAGGCTTTCGCCGTGGCTAGTTACCACCCTACCGACAAAGACGTACCGCCAATCGATTTAGCGCTCCGGTACGATGTCGTGTCGAAACCGAAAAGGGGTGTGGATTTTGTCCTACTCCCAACAAGTTAGCCCGCTTCCATCTTAGAGTGCACCATCACTTAACATCAGGTGTGATAGCAGTCAAGGGCCAACTTGTAGTCGATAAAAAAAATCCTCGTCGTCGTCATCAGTAAGGTAAAATTTGATGACGTCTCGGTAGAGATCAGAAAATCTCTAATAGCTAGTATTCCACTATGCAGGATAGTATTGTTTTCCATTCCGGTTTTAAAAGCCCATACTCTATAATAAAGGCCCATAAATTATTCTGTTTATAGTCAGCGGTTACGGCGAAGTCGAGTCGAATTATTGTTTTACTCACAAACGCTTTAATGAGCGTATCCGTTCTGCAGATAGTTATGATGATTGAGTAACGATTCGTCTTCTCCCCAACGTTCTTTAAAGTTACCCCGATACAAATGTGCGGTTGACACTGCTAAATGACCACTCTTGCTTTAAATAATGCCTGAATCTTGCTCCTCTGTTTCCATTGTATTTACCCGTCAGAGATATTTTAACTATAAGAGTTTATTGTTTCACAAATACAGGAAATATATGAAATATTGTTTTATAATTTGGTACCAATAATGAAATTTTTTACAAAACTTTTAGAATTTTTGTAAATCTTTAAAATTATTTTTTTTATATCGACTACAAGTTTGCCTCTTGAAGGTACTATCACACCTGATGTTAAGTGATGATGCAGTCTAAGATAGGGAGCGGGCTAACTTTTGTACTAAGAAGTGGATCGAAAATCCACACCCATTTCGGTTGGTACACAACATAGTACTGGACCGCTAAAATCACTTGGCGATACTTCTTTGTAAGTAGGGTTATAACAAATTAATATAGCCAATATCGGCGAAAAAGCTTCCCTAAATAACCAAGACAAATTAAGAAAAATGTGTTGCATTTCTACCTCCATCTTGAATTTGTTGTTGAAAGCATTCTCCAGGACCTATAGTTTGTAATACACTATGTACTGAGTTTTTCATAACCTGCTCCACTGAGCTCCTGAAAAAACATACAAATTGAATTTACATAATTATATAGATAAAATAAAAGAAATTAAAGATCTTGCAAAGTAGAAAACGAGCGCCTTCTATTTATATATTAAAACCAATCCTAGTTTTTAAGAAAATTGAGAACATACTTATACATTTATGTACACAGAAAAACAGCAGCAGTACTTGGCACTCTACTTTCTTTATGCTGTACATAATATGACATACGTACATAAATAGGTAAAAAACAGTGCCTCCATTTTAGGAGTCAATTTTAAATAAGACAATGTGCACACACCACGAGTCTCTCAAACTATGGCAAACAGAATGCCCTAATACCACGTATTTGTCAATTGTTACCACTCCGAGTTAAGGACGGGTTACAAATTAGTTTAGTTAACAAACGTTTATTAATAGCCGAAGCTAACCTAACAAAAGATCGTCTGGGCGCCGGAGGAGACGCCATTTGATGGGAATTGGAAAACTTTATAAGTAGACTTTTTAAGACTTATTTTGCATTCACAAATAATTATTATTTAACAAGTTTAAAAATATCCACAATATGAAAATAAAGAAAACATTAAATTAAAGCGAATTATCTAGATATTTTTCGAAAATACCTTATTTAAAATTAACTTGTAACGTAGTTGATATCCCTTGGAGGCGTACGAAGCGGTTTGATTCCTCGTTCCTTGTTAGTACGCACTACAAATATATGGAATTCCTTCCAGCTTCCGTTTTACCTACTAACTACAGTCTTACAATTTGGGTACCTTCAAGTCTTCAATTTTAGTATTAAGTTTTCAGTTTCATTACAACCGACTCATTACAACAGCATCACTTTTGAGCCTGATACATCCTTGATAAAATATCATCGCCAAAATATACTGTTGATTTTTATCTTTAGTTTGCTTTCAAACTAAAGTTAAGCAATCATGAAATTGTTTTTAATTACATATCTTTTAACTTCCAGTAGAATTTTTTTCGTAATTAATAATAACCATCCTGCAACTTTAGTGCAGGCAAAAATTGATATAAAATACTCGGACATAAACCACGACCGGAGCCATAATTTACTTGCATAACTAAAAATAATTGCTCAATTTATTAATTAAGTGATAAAAACGGGATCCCTCTCGATACTGCCTGGTGGGGTAAATGTGGCGTAAATATCAATTACGTGGCTCATATTGGGAAATTTTGGAGCCAGACGGTAATTGTCCGAACTACCCGCACCCCTGATTGCATTGGCGATATAGCTAATTTACTTTTATACGTGATATTAGGGGATATGATGATGGCCAGACTATATGTGATTGCAACGTTAATATGGGCGGCCAGATGCGGGGATGCTGTGGTCGTATTTTGTGAGCTATAACATTATATATACCAGTGCTACTCGGTCTTTGGTAAACTTAATAAGGCATGAACATAGTGCCTAATATTTAATAGTTATGGGTTACTTAGTTATACCTATAAATATGAAAGTTTGTAACATTAGTGTTACGTTTTTCTTTCTTCCAAGAAATTCTCATTTGCAACCCAGAAACTGCAAAGTTGGTAACTTTACACCCCCAAACTATAGAGAGCACCTCAAACTGTCGTTCCTTCGCACAATTTTTAGTGATCGGTACAGTCTATGAGCCCAACACACATTGGATAACTTGACGGTTCGAAGCTTCAGATTTGGCGCACAGATAATTTAAAACTCACTTTTTTCTTTACCATAAGGCCACACGGGGCTTCGAAGCGCCGAAAAAATATACTTAATTATTACAAGTTGGTCCTTATCTACCCATTATCGTCTTAGCCACACGGGACTTCGCCACGGCGAAAAGACAAATTAAGAAAAACCGAACCCAGAATATATACGGCATGATTACCTATTATAATTGATCATAGAAAATATGTGAGCTTGCCTATTTCCTAAAAGGCTCAAATTTTTGTGTGTTCATATGCCCCAGCATAAGGCACAACGGCCAATATCATGGCCAAGTGTAGAAAAAGCCTCAAACAAAGAAATAGAAAAAGGCCCCAACATAGTTTAAGGCTTTGCTTAACTACCTAGTAAAAATTGAACGAAATTATGCGTGGACCAAGGCGTTGATAAATTAATAATTGTAGAAATAACACCAATGTTTCTAAAGATTTCTAATGTCGGAATTAAATTCACGTGAACTCCTTTTAATTTCAACGGAAAAGCACTTAGAAGTGAGAAAGTATTTAAATTTATATCGACAGCGAGCTACGTGACTCTTTACTTAATGGCCTCTTTGTCGTGTCGATTAAGTTTACGGAGTTTATTTTTGAAAATAGACTTATTGATAGACATTTTCTGTTTTTTTAATGGCCCATCACACTGGCGCTTATGCCCACCACGCTACTCTAACGAACACTGTAAATTACTTGGACTCACGATTTAACACCACCAACATTTCAGCTCAAGGCATATACTTTTTCCGAACTAAGGATCCAATATTTTAGTAGACACTTAAGAAATGAAGAGTTAATCTTATTTCTTCAGTGAATTCTAAAACGATGGTCCTCAGTTCAGCGAAATTCTTTTTCCAAGTATTTCCTAGTATATCTACCACAGTCGTCTCACTGGCGTCTAAAGAAGACATCAACTGGAGTTAAATGCAGTTTATTTTATGCTACATATAATATCACAAAATAATAAAACCTACATCGTCGCAACGTGGTGTGTCTAAGCTCCATGTTCCCTTTACTGTAAGATGGAAGTCTAGGCCTTACAGTAGGCTGCTAAAATTGGCTTATAACGATAACGATAAAAATTGGCAACGTAGATGCCACGCTCATTGCTTTTACGCTATAGTAGTAACGTATGAATATTCGTCTGGAAGTATACGTACTAGCTAGTACTATACAATTATATTCTATGCCGTAGGTAACATTATAATTAGCACAAGCTTCCATACAAATCACACCTTTTCACAAAACGTAGGAAGTTTTCCTTACCAAGTCATGATTTTCGATTTATTTTGCTATTATACGGGAAACAGGCCCCCTCAAGCCAAGCGTCGCCGCTTGACATGCATTGTATTTGTGATTAATGGTAGAAATAACAACGCAATTTTCCGCTAAAATATATGTACGATACTTATAATATGTTATTAAAAACGTTAACGTGAAACGTGAAACTGTTTCTAAAGACCATTACACACAGTTTGTCAACGTTATCAAAACATTATATTAAATGTTTGATAATTTTAATTTGTTAAGATGAAAACATATCGCGAACATTTGTCGTTAATAAATTGAAATTACTTTTTGTTACAAAATATAAAATTATATAATCATTTTAAAAAAAATAATTTTATACTTATTAGAACTGTACCTATTGTCTGAGATAGTTACAATTTCACTGTGTACTTAGGTTACATTTAAAATCTTATATCTGTACATACGACGGTACATGACTAATATTAGTACATATGGACATAGAAAATATAATAGTACAAGTATTATGCCTAAGAAGCTAATCATATTAAAGTATTTCGTTTACCTTCCAGTCCCAAACTTCAATAAGTATATTACACAGATAAATATTAGTTTTATGTCACTAAGTTTTGCAGTCATCCCAATCAAATAAACTTAGGTTAGGTTTATTTACCTTTTTTTAAGGAAAAGAGAAAACTTTGTCGTCAAAACAACGAAAGAAGTCATGATAGATGAAACTTACATCCAATTAAAATGCAAAATTTTGTAAGAATCGGTGGATGCTTTTACTAAATTACTTAATCTTTTTACACGATCTTGTAAAAATTACTTCTTTTAACCTTACATCGTAATGTGTTAACCGAATTCATAATAATTTGTTTCATGTAGGCTTTGTTTACAAGCATGGTGCAGTCAAAAGACCGCACCGGCCGGTTATCCTGAACCAGTTAAAAACTTGACATTTGCTTTTTTAAAACCATTCATTTTACAATACTTATAAAAAATTTTAAAAAATCGCTATGAAATGCCTGAAAATTTCATCTTGCTTTAACTTAGAGGCATCATAAGCATATTGTGAGATTTTTTTATAAAAATAATAATACAGGCCATTTAGTCCCAAAGCCAGCTAAGTTTGTGTTATGTATAAATTCACATAATTTTCCAGATGTGAGAATCGAAACCAAGGGCTTGGATACAAAAAGCAAGACCACAAACCACTGTGCCACTCGCCCGACAACATAAATAAACATTTTATCATAAAACTGCGGGCCGATAAACTAATGTACACTCCCCCTTCATTCTTAATTAGTCTCCTCCACAATGTATGTATGCATAGAACTTAATAGAGGCGTAAAGGCCGTGCGGGACCTACTTACCTAAGTACGATGATGTTAATGTTCGGTGACACAGACAAATGGGCTGAAAATTTGTTATTAGTTTAACCGACGCTTTATTTTGATAGCACGATCAAATAGGTGTCCTATTATTGTGGCACGTTTGGTTACGTTTGTTTGAAGATATATGATATTTTCGCGTGTTAATTAAATGGTATTAACTCGTTGATACCAAACTTGTCGGTGTTATAATTTTAAATTATCGCTTTGGGATTACTATTGTTGGTGATATAGTCCAGTTGTTATTTATTATCGGGATCCTGAGATCATTCCCAAAAATGATCGTCACTAGGTAACTAAGCCATCGTCCCTGCATGTACTATTATTGACTACCGAGTGAGAGGTTTTTACCGAGTCACATCGTAAAAAGTTGACATCAACTTATGTGAAATTAATGTGGCTTACTAAACGTCGCCGCTTCATTTATATATTTAAACTTTAACTCTTTACGGAGTGACACGGTAAAAATATCCCACTCGGCCCTCTGATGGTGAATCCTACAAAATCAAACAGTACTGACCTAAACCCTACAATTTACAGCATCCAACGTGGTATCTCGAAGCATCAAATCTGTATATAAATGTAAAACGAGAAGCCTAGTCGTCGATTATTAAAAATTCAAACGATAGGTAATATCGACGAATGTTTTTTTGTAAATGTTTCACCCACGCAAACTCATAATGAAATAGAAGCAATCCATATCGAGTGTTAGATACGAACATATGCCTAGTTGGCAGCATCAAAGGCAGATAATGGAGACAAAACACGCCGCCTAATGCGCCGTATTCTGTTACAGGGCAAACAGACAGCTCGCCGGGGTCGCGTTACCGACATGCTGCCAAAAAGATCATGAATACATTGTTTGTTCAGCCACAAGCTACATGCAACACTGAGACTGAGAACTGTTTGGTTGTTTAAAACTTAATAGACTCAGTAAGGAATTGGGGATTGGAGGAAAGTAACTAATTCAATCCGTGAAAATGATTCGTAAAAACAATGTTAAAACAATATTTTATTGGATGTTATGTAATACATTTTTCTTGGTTTGAACACCAGCAACTCGAACTGTGATCTATTGGGGCTTAATAAGTAAGTATCGGTTAATGAAAAGTAGGTAATGAAATCATGGATGGATAATTTAAAATATTATATATTTTATTTTATAAAAGCTGAGACAAGACTGTACACGATGTCATGCTTATCTGTTTTCTTGCTTTTAATTGCGGCTTCGCATTCTATGATATAATTATGTGCCGAATAACTTTTCGAACTACAAAGTCGGGAATTTAAGTTTCAAATTCGTAAAAAGCTCCAACACTTAGTAGATAATAATCTTATTTAATATGTTAAGCCCTCATGCCAAATATGGATTTTATATTAACAAAACCATCAAAATTGCATTCTAAGTGTTCGAGCAAAGTGCAGATATGCAAACATATTAACACTCAATTATAATACACTTTCAACACTACTTTTCGTTTTAAAAGTGTTAGCACTAAGAGATTGTATCATATTATTAAAAATAACATAAATCCAATTATAACATACTCCATATCTGGAGCTGTCTGTGTATTGGAAATGTAAAATTTTCAGAAAATAAAACTATTCTTATCTGACAGGTTTTACTCTGTTAGGATGTTGTCAAAAATCAAAATAAATCAAAGATATGTCCATCGTTCCTTCAACAAAGATAAAAGTGTCATCACCGAACTACATTACAGTTTAACTCAGCCCGTTACGTGATTGCAGCCAAATCGCGTGACTTGGTAACAGTGCTATCGGAAACCGGAAACGCTATCGTTACGTTATTCCCGCAAAGCCTTCGAATTTTCTGCCTATTGTCTTTGCTTGAAATTCTTGAAGGGACAAAGATAAGGAAGTGTTTTTGTATTAGCTGAATGCTGAGTTGAAATGTTTTTGTTTACGCAACATAAAAAGAGTCGAGACTTTGTTTCTTTGCATGTAAATTTATTCTTTATGTTTGTTATTCGCTACTTTGTAAATAGAAAGAGAATGGCAATGAACAATACTACTATCTACTTTGTTAACTTACAGAAAGCCTACAGTTACTGTAGCATGTTTGAATTTTATCAAACGTCTTTATTGCTTTTGTTTTAGAACATTAATTTTAGCTACGTCTTTTAAATATAAAATTTTCTTCTTTCCCCTCCTAATAAGAGAAACGTCTGTGTTAGAACTGCTAACATTCTAACAGAAAAGGGTTGAAGTAAGGACTTCTGGAGAGCACTTCTCCAAAATATATGTAGTAGAATACTGACAGATAGGCAACATATCGGCGATGCTCCATTTTGAAGTTGCCCTTCATTGCCTATGAGCCCGGTAAAAACCATTAACCATTTCAGAGCAATACTACACTTGACGCGAAACGTATAACGTTTTATGCTGTGCTCCCATACCAGAAGCTTAAAAGTGAAGCCTTATTATGAGAACAACAATGCTTTGAAAGGCAGAACACAGCAGTCCTACTTAAAATAATTATGGTGATAATAGAAACTAGTAAGTATTGCAGTTATTCTTTAAATTTCATAAGCCCTTTAAGAGTGCGCAATATAATGTGTAATGGCTGAATGGACCACTATTGTGCTGTCCACTAACATGCTGTAATGCAACATGTACTTACTTGCATTATAAAGAATTTGCAAGTACCTACTTATACCTATTGAATAATGTTCAAAACTATCTTGTTACGTCATGTCTTAAATGTATATGTATATGTATGTATTTATATTATAACACCAATAAATCTACAAAAAGGAATACAATTTAACAAAGAAATAACAGATATTGAAGTCAATAAATCTAAGTCGACATTATTCCATAGATATTATTCGGATATTATCCGACAAACATACACTAAGTTGGCCTGTACATTATTTCTTAAGATACCTGGTTTCATTTAAAATATAACAAATTTTAAAAGACTCTAGAAGAACAGTTCAAAAGCAGTAGTATTTAAAATTAGGACTCCAAAACTGAACTTACTTTTCCGGAGCAGACTCTGTATGCAAAAGCTATTTTAAATTCAACCGTGAGCGGAAAGTTCATTAGTTTGCACATAATAAAAAAGGTAACCCGTTTCCAGTTCCGTATATCCGGAATAGTCCGCGTTGAAAATATCCTGACAAATAGTTTTTGAGCCCGGCTCTGACTGCAAGATAACTCTACACTGCACAATGCCTGCATCTACATAATCGATGGCTTATTGGCATTCCCCCTTTACTTCTAAATTGCAAATTTTCCGCACGATTTCCCTTCAAGGAATAAATTTACAACTCGCGAACTGAAACGTAAATATTTCCCCTGCTTTCATTTTGTTTTGTGTTGTTTCAAGTTCCGTATAACTACTTTTGAACTATAGTTTTCCGTTCTTGTTCCGTTATAAGACATGAAAAGTTTATTATTTCGATATAACTTTTAATGTTTTCGTAAAATCCGAGGATTGTTTTAGTAATTCAAAATAGATGTTTTGTAAGACTTTGGACGTTGTAATTTAAAAAAATAACATTGTTGTATACTTAACTATAAATACAAGATACATATAGTTTGATGTAGAGTTATGTTTTTCAGGATCCTTGCTTAAAAGAAGTTGCGGTCATTCGCTAGTAGATTATAAACTATTTCAAAGTAAAAACTACTTTAAGCGAGTAAAGTAGATTTAGTCAGTTATCAAATCACTATTCGTTGGTTGAAGGAACAAGTACTGTGTTTCTTGTCACATCTTTTCAGTAAGAATTTTCTTTTAAAGTCCATGGTAGAGTCATTACAAACAATCAAACTGAACGTGTCAAAAGTGTTTGTGAAGAAAGCTTACTTGAAATATCCAGATTTTGACTATTTTATGTAAACATAAATTCTATATGAAACATGGAGGAAATATCATTACCTTACTATTAGACTGTTAAAGTTTAGACTATATTAATAAGTATATTAGTATACAAGTTGCAATAGTAATAGTTTTGCATTTTGTCTGTATTTACATTAATTTCATATTTTTAATCTAAAAGGAATCGAAATCCAATGACTATTAAAGCTTAAACTATCATGACTGTACTCGTAAAAGTCGCGATAGTAAAAGTTTAGCTTAGCATTTTAGTTTGCATAATATCGACGCAAAGTAAAACGCACGTGCTAGCAAGCAATATAATCCTTCAATAACTATCGTGGAAGGGAGGCGAAAACACTAAACAAAAGCCACGATTATTGCCCATAAAATAGATATCCACCCGAGAAACCATTTATTACTATTATCTTATCATATAATAAACAAAAGTAATTGCCTAATTCTTTAGGGTCGGGCTTGTGTAGAGGCCCATAAATTAAAGCTTCTTTTCTCTGTTGTAAATCCCAACTAAGGGTTGGAGGTAAATAATGTTCCTTTTAATTATGTACGCATGTTTTTCCTTAGAAATTTGTCTTCTCTGTTGACGTGAACAGTTTTCATTTACGTTATGCGGACATCATAAATTAGACTTGAGGGTAACATCATATTTTTAGTTTTTGTAAAAATTTACTTGGTTCGTGCGATTTGGATTGTACTTTGCTAAATTAAAACATGGCGGTAAATTTCAAGATACCAAAATTTTTTTCATTTTAATTTTTTTATAAAAATTTTTACTTACTTCCTCAACTTTATAGATTAGGTCTGTTTACTTAGCAATGGAATACCTTACAAGTAAAGCAGCTAAATGAATTGAAATTGAAAGATGGCATACCCGTTTTCCGTTATGTTAAAATTGCTATATTTTGCGCTAGTCAAAGGGCTATTTAAAACGGGTCTTATAATAATGACATTGATTTAATTATTAATGAAAATTATTTATAAAACGGGTTCTTCTGAAAATAATAATAATTATTTAAATCAATAGATATACCCGTATAATTATGTCACTTACCTTAATAGGCATAAAATATAGGGAAAAGAATTTTAGTCCAGCTGGATTTTACACGTGACTTAGAGTTTCCTCTAGGTTGTAAATATTTCATAAAATATTTTTTATTCACATAACCCTGTGTATTATGCATCACACACACCGTCAATAAATCACAAACATCGATTTATCGCTACAACTAAAAATTATTGTGAAAAAAATAATAATTATTTAAATCAATAGATATACCCGTATAATTATGTCACTTACCTTAATAGGCATAAAATATAGGGAAAAAAATTTTAGTCCAGCTGGATTCTACACGTGACTTAGAGTTTTCTCTATGTTGTAAATATTTCATAAAATATTTTTTATTCACATAACCCTGTGTATTATGCATCACACACACCGTCAATAAATCACAAACATCGATTTATCGCTACAACTAAAAATGATTGTGAAGCATAACTGTAAATATTTACATCGGTTTTCGTTTCAGCTGTGGAGTCACGTGCCTGCTTCTTCGTATTTTATCGCAGATAGATTTATGGTCCCCAACTTTAAATACATAGTATCTCACGTATTTGGTGATGTGAGTGTACTAGCAATTTCGTTACTCGAATAAATCTAGATTTCAAGACATTGAAGAATTCCTTTAAAACGAATTGTACTTATATTGATTTTGACACTATGAGAGATGAAAAGTTTCGTTAAAATTCTGCTTTGTCTCACATTCATCTAACATTCTAATCAACCAATAACCAATGAGGATCTCCATACCACATTTACCCTATATCACCTGCTTCAAGCTTCAATGACGAAAAGTATTCTATACCCTTTTGTAAAGTCTAATCTACATCTGTATCAAAGTTCATCATAAGTCCGGTGGTTTAATTAAAGCGTAAAATGTAATAAAAAGACCTACAGACTCTTCTTGGTATATTTTGCAGTAAATTTGGGTACAGATATTTGCTAATTTAGTCTATAACTTAACAAAATACTCGGTTTGATTTTAAAAGACCGCATGGTATGTGATAAAAATTAATATTGTTCAAAACCTCTTCGTTTTCAATATTATATCTGAATTTTTTAGAGATCTATACATTATTTAAAGGAATATGTGTAGCTGCTTTCACCAGTACAACACTATTCCTTGTCTTTCACCCTATCCCATAAAATGTCCTCCGTCCATGTAGCTCTTGTGTACCTAAATCTTAGTTTCTGTGCAATTTATACGACCCTCTGTATTTTTAAAGAAGGTATATTGGTTAACCAGACCGCAGATTAAATTTGAAGTACAAAAATTACTCACCAAATAAATAAATGTTGTTGCTACAGAATAAGTTGATCGTAAAATATTAAGAATCCATAATAAAAAATTATTATAATGCATGAAGATTATGAAATTTGATTTGTTCTGAGTGAATTGAATAAATACGTGTTGTACTAAATGTATATTGCTTAATCGACTTTAACTTGGCTTCCACTTAAGAATATCTTTTTAATCAGATAGTGTTTTATCTTTTAAAAATATGATGCCATTATATAAACAAAGCCCTTTCTACAACTTGTTATTGGAATAGGTAATCGCGTATTTATATTCGTATTTCACAATCAGATCTTATGAATATTTATAAATTGCTCTTAACATAGATATATAATCTTTGTAGTCACAACACTGTAATATGAGAACGCGAAGAATTATTTCCGATATTTGTTTTCTTATTTTATATATAGATAATAGTCGACTTAAGTCAGCAAGTAAAAGTTGTTTTATGGTTTAAAACCGTTGTTTTTGATAGATTGATTGGCGTGTTTAGATTATGAAATGCTTTTTAAACTATACTTTTCAAATGTTTAACAGCGGCGAAAATTCGTTTTACGTTTTATATTATCTTAACGTTTTATGTTTACACTATATTACTGTCACATAGAGATATGGCATAGAGCATGTATTTACAAGGTTAATAGTTATTTTGCTCTCTATAAGGTCTCTAAAATGTGCTCCAAAATTAATATTATACTCTTATACAACTTCAAAAACTAGAAGTACAATGGAGCCTTAAGTAGCACAAATATTATTCTTATCTATTAATGTATCCTATGTGGCAAATTGTTTTTATATCAAATATTTATATTTATTATATTTTTCAGTACCTTACCAACAACTCACTAAAACTTTGAAATAAATGATTCACAGTTATTAAAATTTCAATATGAATTTTTAGTAGGAACTTAACTTTTAGTAGCTGTTAATTTCCTGCGTATTTTAAATAATCACAGTTTTGTTTAAAGACATTACTCTAGTACTTAAGAAATACATTTGTACCAATTTATCTATATAAGATATGTTGCAATTAATACGGGCTTCAATTTAATATTTCAGTTTTAATTAAAATTCACTTGCGTTTAATTAATTAGCATTATCAAAAATATCCTCCTCTCCACCGGAGTAAAATGTATACAATTGACATTAATTAAAATGGGCCGCTTTAGCTTTAATAGCTTGAATCCCGACAATGTTCCGGCAGACCCTTTTAGTCCATTGACGTCGAAGCTCGCTTTGTATGCAAATTAAAGGGTCCCAAATTTGACGCGTCTGGTAAAATGTCATCTTCTCTTAGGGCACTTAAAATTTGCAGCCTCTTGAATATTGACCTTTTGCGCGCGAACAATATGGACAGACTAAAATTTCATATTTAAATTTTGAATGATGAATTATTTATAATCCGTGGAATTGGCTGACTCATATCTTTTTTGTTAGGTTCTCTTGCTTAAGTAATTAACCTAGGTCTTAATTAATAATATTCAAAGCTGTGTCATGGTCGTTAGCCTTATTCTTAGATTAATGATAAGTCTTGTGTAACGAAACCAAAGTTTAATCTGTGACCTTATTATAAGGGCCTGAATCTGATTGATGAACTGATGATTCTTCTTGTTTATTAATTAAATCTTTCTTTTTTATTTTCTTTCTGCTTTTCTTTATTTTTCCTCTTCCTAAATAAAAATAACATATTTTTAGTGAAAGGCGCGCTGTGTGCGATATTATGTTGTAAGTAGTTGAGAGTAATTGAGATTTAGCTATCATGCTAGGCTATGTAATGTTCGTAGGAGTAAAGTCGGATCTCGTCTACTGTCTGACTGTCTGTTATAAATCTAAAGCAAAAAAATATTTCAAATTACTCTTTATATTTGCTTATTTAAATTAAAATTAAATGTTCAAAATCTACCTCGTAAGTAAATATTATACTATTTAACATTTTGAATCTAAACCTTTTTGAAGAGCACTTAAAACTAACTACTCACAGGAAATTGTGTTATAAAAACTAAGCACAAGTTAACCGTCTCGATAAGCTACCTCTAAAAGAACTTTTTAAAATTGCTTTTTAAAATAGCTTTATTTTACGGTCGCCATGAAGTGGATTTCAATTTTTCTTTAATTATACCTTTGCGCTGAGCCGTTGTAGCTCTTAATTTAAACAAATTATTCTTTCGCGTGCTATTTTCCGTAGTTTGTTCAAATGGAGTACTGTTGGATTTTTGAATTAATTTTATGAAAATTTACAATAGGAATATCCATAACATTCCATTGAATTAATGGTGTTTTAGCATTAAGTATTTTGTAATTCAATATAAGCTTTTAGGGTAAATATGGACCTACTCCATCCCAATTTAGGCTTCGGTATTTGAAAACTTAGATATTTCTTCCTGATACTTCGGATCACGAAGTCAAGTGAGCTAATAAAATAATGTCCTTCTCTATCTACCAATAATTTCTCATTAGCAGCTTGGAATAGCGAAGTTAATACTGTTTAAACCTCCGTGCCTCAGCTAGTGTATCAATATAGAATCAAACGTCACCCTTACCCCCTAACCGGCATTGGAATAACGTGTTGTGTCTAAACTCCAAATTCCCTCTCTTACAAAGGTTCATTTAAGTAGGTAAATTATGATCACCTTGACTGACTTTTTTTAGGTTTCTTCTTTTCATAGGTATCTAGGAAGGTTGTTTTAGGGAAAATATCGTTATTTTGTTATGATTAGATAAATTAAGAAACTGAATTTGTAAGTTTCAAATTACAGTAAGTATACTCGTAAGTATCATACAAAAGTAGCGGAGAAAAATTCACTTGCGTAGTATATCAAAGTCCCTAAAAGATGCATTCAGCTAAACTTGAGCTGCATAAAAATGCCACGTAGAGAATCTTCTAGCTTCACTCGGAGATCAATGTAAAAGATAGACAGTCTCATCGGGAACAAACGACGACGAAAAGATGATAGTTCGAGTTTCAATCGCTGTAAGATATTATAGAGAACGTTCTTTGAGTTTCTTTGTGTGTTTATTGTATTGTATATACGAACTTGTGTGTTTATTGTCGGTTTACGTCTTTTTTATCGGAACTAATACTTATTATAAATATACAATATATAAAATTTGTATTCAGTTAGGTATTGAACAAGGATGTGCTTTTTAAGCTTTACGTTTTTATAATATAAGGAAATAAAGAAAAAGTTGACAAATAAAGTTGTTATTGTTAATGTTAAATTAATACTGGGGGCCTCTGAGAGCAGTTTAAGCTGTTAGTCCTGGTCATCATTAACATCTGACAATTATTCGGTTACAAAACTAACTGTTACCAACGCTAAACTAAGATTTAGTGTTGCTTCGTGGATCGGTTAAGGACGTAAACTGTTATCATCCTGATGATTTGTCCAAGTACCATCCCGGATATATGTCAATTAAGTAGAGTGTTACAGTGGCTAGTAACTGAAGATTTGGAGGCACAAACTAATGATTAACATCAGACAGGGTAGTAATAAATGTTTCCTCTCGCTAACTGAGTACTGAAAATAATGTGAGGAGGTTCTAAATTCTGTAGCAGCGGTTATATTTGTTTTTTATGTATGACCATCCTGACTTTGTCAATAGGCAGAGCTGGTCAGCGATTTGGATAACTTTTTTTCATAGGGAAAGAATTTTTCCAAGGGTCCTATTGTATCTGTTAGAATCTGATGATGAGATCGAACTGGGAAAATTGAAAAAACTCTACAACCTTTGGAGGCAAAACATAAAGCAAATTTCGGTTTTGGCAACGACGTTATCGGTAGCTTTTTGGCTACTAATGTCATATAATATACTATGACAGTATAGTACGAGTACGATATGTGGCAATAAATCACTAAAAAGTAAGAAATAATTTTTTTTTTAAAAATGAACTCGCAATAACGCACTTAAAAAAAGTAAAAAATAACTATGTCATTTAGTTGCTTTTTACTTAAGCATATCTAGGAGTCGGTGCTTTTAGTCTTTACTTTTTAGTGTTTTGAGTCGGTTCTATTTTTATTTTTTAATAATGAATTTTAGAGATGTGAGAGGCGACGTAAATATATCATAATACATAAATCCGGCGCTGGACAGGTATATTCTCAAGATTGTTAAATTTTGATGAATTTTCCACTAGTCTATGGCTACAGTACACATAAGTAGGAGCAGAATAAAATATTTCCAGTGTTGCAGTAGTATGCATGTTCTGAGCTCGTTAGATGGATGGCTGTGCAAATATTCAGGGTCTTCGTGACTCGTGACGTGGATTGGCATATGTGAGGGGAATGTGCATTCGAAATTCCATTAATTTATTTTGTTAAAAGCGTAGATTGTTATTACTCTATTAACTTCAATAAACTATGCCTCTAATCTACAAAATATACTAGTAATACATATTTGCATTTGCAGTTATTCATCGTATAAAAAGATAAATTTAAAGATATTAGAGGCGAATATCTTAGCATTGCATGGATTCACAGTGTGGGTGCCGGGTTCATCTTATAGCAGAGAAGCACGCCGCACAGAGTCCGAGACTTGCAGAACGGATGTAGTCTTGGGCACGTTTTGTGAGTTCATTCCAATGATCTGCCTATTTCATTTCTTTTTATTTAGTTTCTAAACGTATATGTAGGAAGGCGGCGACATCTTTTTGACGCAGGTACAAAGACTGGAATCATATTCAAATTGAGAAACACTGAGAGAATAACTCCGAACGTGGCTGAGAGAACAACTCCGAACAGAGCCCGAGACTTGTGACACGGGTGCAGGTTTAAAAGAGATCTCTTAGTGACGCGCGTCAACACTCACCTTCTCTGTTCAAGATATTCTCCCTGACCAGCCAAATTTAGGGATGTTTGTTTGCTACAACAACCAATCAATCAATGATCAATAATCCGAAAATTAACTAAGGAATAATCACAATGATGACCAATAATAAGCAATTCAATAAAATATTAACTAATTGAGCTATCAATAATAATGATTAATAAATCTGGCGTGATCTGAGTCACGACTGAAAGATGTGGCGTAGTGAACGCCACGAAGAGAATCAACCTAGCCTCTCCAGACCGCTGCCGTATATCGGCATCGATCGGTCATCCCAGTCACCACCAAACTTGGCCGAGCGGCTGTCATGATACCACTCCGCCGACATATAAGTCGTGCTAGGTTTGCATCTGTTTATAAAATGTAGTCTATCTATTTGGATTTCAGTCTATCTTCTAAACTAGTGTTTCCTAAATTAATTAATTTAATACCTCTTTGACTTATTTAGGAAAATTAACTATAATTTCCGTGTTCCATTACATTCCCATAGGACAGTATTTAAATTCACGCAGGAGTAATTAAACCCCATCTTAATAACTATCAAGAACATAAATATAATTTAACAAGGGCACATAAAATATATCCCACAGAACCGAGCTTTAAAAGCAGGCTTGTTCATTAAATACTCATGGACTTACAACGCTATGGCAAGAGCTGTGAATAATACAGTTAACATCATTGTACACTTTGGTAGAAAACATTAAAGTGAATACAACAAAGAGTGTACGACCGGAACAAAACATGAAACACGTTGAATTATAGCACAAAATACACAATGGCTCACTCGTTTTACAGTCTATTGAAGGCGCAATGGAAATCGTCGACGCGGCCGGAATGCCTCGGAAACGATGAGTTTTCTTGCCGACAGGAGGTATGAATTCAAAACGTCGTAAAATATGAAAAATACGTAGCAGCTTTTGAGCGGGAGTTGTTAAACTTTGCTCACATTGCAACGGATTTTTTTTATTCAATGATAAGTTCATCTGATGTTAAGTGGCAATAAGACTTACAGTTCAGGAGGCTCCTTCCCTTTAGAGTTTAGGAGATAGGATATCGAGCTTAGTCTCTACACTCGAGTGCAGGTTAGCGAGTAGCCCGGTTTTTGTAAAGATCACTATTAAATGTCAGCTATAATGATCATGATCGATGGCTCAAGTGGTTTAACACTGCCAACCTTTGAGCTACGGGCATAAATTTTTTAGTAAGAAATTCTTGGAAGGAAAAGAAAGTAATATATAGGTAAATTACAGATAAATAGGTCGTGACCTTTCCAAAATATATGTTGATTAGCACAGTAAATACGACGTTAAAGCGCAAAATTTAACTTTGTCCATGTATAAAGTTATTTTGTCCATGACATTTCTATGAGGCGTATGAAATGCGTCCACCGTATTAAGTAAGCGTGAGTCCTAACTCCTATGTAGTGCAAACTGTGCAAGACTGGAAAGGTAAGGCAAGAACTAACCCCATACCATAGACTACATAATAACTATACTTTCAACTTTCATCCCAATAATTTACCATCATAATTTAAAAGTTTAGCACTTAGTCTTTCAAAACATTCAAAACACATGGCCCGACCCAGCGAACGGTGTTAGAACTCCAAAAGAGATCATTTATAAGAGTGTTGACAGTAACTGGCAACATTACTTGGCTAGGCACCATAAAATTTAGTTCCACACTCAGCTAACTTATTCTCAGCTTCTGTACAATTTCCTATGCAAATTTAATTGTACCCGAGGTTCCACGTAAATCTCTGTTCTCTTTGCTGCAAAGTTAATTACGGAGCGGGGGCCACTCTTTGCGATTAACGAGCCAGCTTGCTCTTGTTGTGTCTACGTCGACAATGAAAAGAAAAACATGGAAAATCATATTACAGAGTACAAACGAAATACATTTGTCTTCTATTTAGCTGATTTTATATCATCAATACACATGAGGTGTTCGATGCAATATTTATGATCGAACACCTTATTGCTGATCAAGCTATCTAATATGCAAGAGCGCGGCGACCTCAGTGCATATTCGGACAGCAAACGGGTGCATTCGTACTTATTAGCAATCCATTGCATCTTAGCATAAATTAGCGTAATAACACTATTTACCGAAATAAAACGATTTACGGGTTATCGAAGTGTTTAATTTAGCATCATCTTTGCAGCGTAGGTAACGTACCCTACATGAGGCGTAACACCTTTATGAGATTTTATGGCAGACGAATGCCAGGGCAGCGAATAAGACTAATTTTATAAGTTTTCTTTTAAGCGATGGTTTTATTACTTCGAAATTTACTTTCGAAAATACCTACGTTACATCGTCATTCATTGACTGCGCGCGAATTAATTCTAAGTTTTTCATACTTCTGTCAAAATTGCAGTACATTCCAAGCCTGCCCCGGAGAGCACGTTAAACCGTCGGTCACGGTCATTATCATCAACATCTGATAGTGATCGTTAATGAATAAAACATTATCATCCTAAGCCCAAACAAAACAACGTGCTCCTCGTAACTAGCGGCTCCTGCTAAACATTTTCATGTCATCAGTCTGTTTAATAAGGGTTCCTTATAACTACAATGCGCTTTCCGGTGCAGAAACGCATATTAGAGGCCTTAAAACTTTGTGCGATGTCTATTTCCACCTAATCAAGTTAATTATTTCGGTGCGTGGTCGCTATTTTAGTACTTTTCCATTTTTCCAGCGAAAACCGCAGTGTTGCTCAATCCTCTCTCTAGGTAGTTCACAGATATAAAACAGATTAGAAGGAGCGACTGGATGCAAATTGCTTAAGATCGCGTTACTTGGAAGTGCTTACAAGAGACCTACGTCCAGGTGTGAACGTGTATCTACTGATAATGATGATGATGGTGACTATGAATTTAATTATTTTAGTTATTCACATTAAATTTGAAGAAGTAATAAAGATTTCGTCAAATTTATAGCCAAAAATCAGTTCGATCAGATAACGGTTCAATTGTGAAGCGATTGGTATTCCCTCTGCAGTGCGCCTTGATTTGGATGCCGTCCAACACAGATAGAGTCAAGTAGCAAGTTATTCCAACTTTTCAACCAAATGTTGGCTTGCAATATTTTGTTTAAAGTTTACTGACATTCGCCAGTGATCGGTTCAATTCGATTGCAGGAGAAACAAGACTTGAATTTTATAAAACAGTTGTAGGAATACGGTTATTATTTTTTAGTAATTGTACTCCACTATATCTTTTCTTATAGTAGTTTCTTTGGACCAGTGCTCCAAGTTGTAGAGAAGGCAAGTTGTAGGCACTTATACTAAAATCGATACAATTTTATTATTATAACTTAATTGAGAACGCTTATTTAGACTTAGTATGAGTAAAAAGTGATGGTATATACGTATCAATCTCATAGCGGTCGGCAAAGACCACGTCCTTCCACTTGTCACGATCCTTGTGTATCTCTCTCGCTTCTTCCAATTCCATTAAATCTTTCATACAAGTAAGTCTGTTCTGAACAAATGTTCTGGTTTTGGCTCAGGAACGTTCGTTCTAGGTCTTCCCCTTTCAACAATTTTATTCATTCGCGACATAACACAAATCTCCTTTCATTCACTCTCATGATGATTGATAACATGATAATCAATAAATTACAACAAAGTAATATCAATATTCCCAACAATGTTTTTACGATTACAACTAGACTCGAGTTTCAAATTCATTTCTATATCTCTGTGTTCCACTTGCCATTTGGTTATTTTATTTTTAAATAATTATTTCAGAAATACAAAGGTCTATCATCTTGAATAATTAAAGTGTAAAAAATATTAACAATAAAGGCACGAAAATTATATACAAAAAAAACAGAATAATTATAATGACCTAACTACATTACATTTACAGGAATGACAATAAGAATGTACAAAATAATATACTTTTCCACTTGCCATTCGGTTATTTTATTTTTAAATAATTATGACTAATGACTTTTGGGATGATAAAAGTCTATTTGTATCCGAAGTAAACAGCATTGATGTAAACAGCATTGAAGGATATAATATCCGGTAAATTAAAGGCACTTGAGAATTGACACCAGATCAGGTTGACATGCTCAAGGTAGCACTTTGTAAGACATATCACTTGCATACGCCACAAAGTATCGCTTATTCCTTTAACAGTCATCATCGTCGTAATTATCAGCCTGTTAACGGCCTACTACAGGGCCAGGTCTCCCTCCTTATAGGAGAGGGAAAACTGAAAAATATTCGATATAGGAAGCAGTAAGTAATCCTTATACTGATCCTTAATCCTTATGACTGCCTCGTTGGTCTAGTGGTTAGCCTGTAGCTTCGATCACGAGGTCCTGAGTTCGATTCCTGCGTCGGATCACAGAATAATTCTGAGCTTTTTCATTCTTCTATGAAATATTCAGTACATTCCAAGCCTGGATGTTGGAAGGAAGGAGACTGGAAGTTGGTGGTGTTACACCCCCGTGCCTCGGAGAGCACGTTAAGCCGTCGGTCCCGTTTACTATCATCAACATCTGATAGTGATCGTTAATAAATGAAACATTATCGCCCTAAGCCCGCCAACCCGCATGGGAGCAGTGTGGTGGGTGTACGCTTCATATCCCCTCTTCTATAAGAAGGTGGTCTGGCCCTGTAGTGGGCCATTACTAGGCTGATAGTGATAATGATGAAGTAATCCTTATATGGTGCATATTGTCAGGAATTAAAAAGTTGTAAATAATTGTTTAGGGGAATATATATTACCTGTCAAAAATATAAAGAAGAATTAAAAAGAAGTCTGAAATAATTGCAGTTCCCAAAAGCTATTTCAAGCAATAAAGTGTTTCTTTTTCATCAAAAGCTCCAGTAACCTCAAGTCATGTAAAGAAATTCACCCGGTTTCCTGGAATCTTCCAACCCAATTCCAAATTCTGCAACAATGCAGAGATGTTGTTCGCTCGGTAACTTTATGAGGAATGTGTTTTCTGCACAGTGCTTTTATGTCACGGTGTCTACCGCCTTAAATTATTGTTTATTATCTTTTATGGCGTAATGCACTATAAAATATTGCTTTAATGTTCGGCAGTATACAGGTTGGTACTTAATCTAGCCTGATATTCTTTGTAAGGTAGTAAATTTCTTAAAAATTTCTTTACCTTCATCTATCTTAAGTTTTGAGGGAAAGCTGCCTTTACTTTTGTAAATTTTTACTTTGTTTTTCAATAGAATGGTATGATTATTTCAAGTTATCTAGTAACAATCTCTGCATTGTTCTCTATTACATTCTGTTGTAAAAACATTATCCTATATGTGACGACCTCCGTGGCGCAGTGGTATGCGCGGTGGAATTATAAGTCGGAGGACCTGGGTTCGATTACTTACCGCCAAGCGATTTAGCGTTCCGGTACGATGTCGTGTAGAAACCAATAACTCCTAACAAGTTAGCCCGTTTCCATCTTAGATTGCATCATCACTTAACATAAGGTGTGATAGCAGTCAAGGGCCAATTGTAGGTATTAAAAAAAATTATCCCACACAAGGCTTTATTATTATTATTTATATTTGTAATCATAATAAAAATAATAGGTAGCCATTGAACTAAGCTATGTTCAAAACGACCTATTTTAAAATTTGTAATAAAAAATCTAAACACATTCAACATTCCAACCCGACATAACGTTTAATTCGAGTTCGACTGTACACTATCAACAGTTAAAATTAAACACTTAATTCTCGCTGCTGTATTAACACGTAACAATTATAGTTACAATGCTCCAATCAGACACGTCAGCATGTTAATTTGATATGAAGTTTTAACATTTAAACTTCTATCATACAATTCACATAGAAGTAGTATTTAAAAAAGTTAAAATTGTAAAGTTGCTGTTCCACTAGAGTCGAGTTTTCCATCGAGTCAATGATGCGAAACTGATGGAGGAACTTAATAGAATGATATAGGTAAAACTTTTTTACCAAAGCTTCGCTGCAAGACAAAGGAGTATGGAATGCATTTGTTTCTTCTTATATATCAAGTTGTTCTTGTTTGAGGGTTGCCAACAATTCACATCAAAAATAACGGTAAATTCAAATCTTCAGATAAATAATAATTTTGGGCCATTATGAGCAAATTATTACGTCCGGGCACTCATCGCGATGTCTGTAAAACTGTACACTTTTTTAATTTTACATAATATGGCACTTTGCGATGAAGACGCGCACTAAGAAAGGATTTCCTCATACTTCCACGGGGACTGCAAATACTTGCAGTGGCGTACACTTCATAAATGTATAAATGCTGTCTACCCTGAGGCCACATAACAAATCGGTATTGGAGAAGAAATTTTCCATTGCATGTAGTTAGTACCTATAGTGCCTACGCTAGTTACAAACCTTGTGCACGCCACTGCATATGTGGATCAAACCGCTGGGCACAGGTAGTAATTACTAAGTACACGACATACGGTGTCCCGGTCAGAGTTTTTAATTTACATATTTCCTTATACTTCCTTTCTTCATTTGATATTAAATTATAAATGTAAATAAATATGTTACCTGATATGATAGACAAAAGCGGTCTGAGGTCTGTTACTACAGCATAATTTATATTTTTCACAACAACTCGGTATGCTGAATAACGAATGCTAAGCATTTGTTTTATGTAAATGATTTAATAAAATTTTTTAACAAAAAATAGAACCGACTCAAAACGCACTAAAAAGTAAAAAATAACTGTGTCATTATGAAGTCGGTGCCAGCCAAGTTTAAGGAACATTTATTTTACGTAGTAAAGAAGTTTGTGGGTTCTAGGTAACGTCCTTGAAAGTAGAAACCTTGGCTGGCACCGACTCCTAGATATGCTTAAGTAAATTAAAGCAACTAAATGACACAGTTATTTTTTACATTTTTTTGTTAAAAAATTTTATTTTTTACTTTTTAGTGATTTATCGCCACGTACCGTACTCGTACTATACTGTCATAGTATATTATATGGCACTAGTAGCCAAAAAGCTACCGATACCGAGTCAAAAACCGAAATCGCTGTAAGCGTGCCTCCAAAATTTGAAGAGTTCCTTCAATTTCCCCAGGATATCATCAGCAGATCCTAATTATGCAAATGATATAAAAAAAAAAAAAAAAAAAAAAAAAAAAAAAAAAACAAATATACGTGTCGAATTGAGAACCTCCTCCGTTTCAGCTTTTACAACATAGATTGAAGAATCCATCTTTCAAAAGGTGGAAGTTCGCCTTAGACCGGGGATTTTATTCATTAAGATATTATTGTATTCCTCACATCGGACGCTATAAATTTTAATTACAGAACGCTTAATAAGGCGAACTACACACGACACGGTACGGTTTCATCACTGACGACGGCGCGTCTAATTGGAACTGTAAATTTAAATAACACTGACACTTTATGTCGGTGCTCACTCTAATTGAGAGAGAGGGAATCGTAAAAATAATTTTACTCGCCTCATTTGTACTATGCGTAGTTTTAATCTTATTTTATTTTACGGCCGGTGGGCTGATTGGACGGTTACGTGTGGATGCTAATTTATGGCTGAACTAGAGCTGTTCGGTTCCTTTTACGATTGTACATTTAATTTCTTCCATTTTTAAATCACGTTTCATGGTTATTAACACTGGCAATCTGCAGCAAATGAATAATTAGGGTCAGCGCAGACTGGGCGTCGACCCCCATTTTTGTACTTGAGCAGATTTTCCACGGATAATTAAATAACTTCGATATTATGCAGTAGTTAGTTAGCGTTTCACCGGCGTATATCCCGTTCCTGTGGATCCATTCCTGTGTGAGAAGTTCGTTCTAAATATACATCGCGAAATGAATGCTATGTTAAAGCCGAACGAGTGCATGTTTTTACAGATCTCGTCATGAGTCAATAGGCCTTTTAGTGATATTTCGCTTATAACATCCGTCCATTGCGTGAAAAATAGTTTTATCATTATTAACTTGTTGCCTCTTACTTCAACAATTAGAACTTAATTTTGACAGGGACAAAATAATACATGATTAGACGTTACTAATTACTTAATAAATAGTATAATAGCAATTATTCATGATTACAGGGACAAGAGGCTTAACACCTATACTTCAGATTCATGGAGACGAGGCAGCACTTTGTAGGAGGTGTCCGTTTTATGACTGTTTTTTATCGACTACAAGTTAGCCCTTGACTGCTATCACACCTGATGTTAAGTGATGATGCAATCTAAGATGGAAGCGGGCTAACTTGTTAGGAGTAGGATAAAATCCACACCCCTTTCGGTTTCTACACGACATCGTACCGGAATGCTAAGTCGCTTGGCGGTACGTCTTTGTCGGTAGGGTGGTAACTAGCCATGGCGAAAGCCTCCCACCAGCCAGACCAAGACAAATTAAGAAAAATCTTAATCTGCCCCGCCGAGAATCGAAGCCAGGACCTCCGTCATATAAATCCACCGCGCATACCACTGCACCACGGAGGTCGTAAACCTAGGAAGTATTGCTCTGTCTATAGATGAGGCTTTTTTCTTTTTTCTTACAGTACAGGGCGTATCAAATTCGTCTCTTTCTCTCTCTCTAGGTCGTTTTAAAATAAATAGGAATAAAGACGTTAGTTGCAAGTAGCACTGTTGAGTTTCGTTACACATATACGGAATAGCCACCAAGATCTGTTTTAATTACTAAGCTCATGAGGGTTGTGTATGACTCCATTAATTGTAGGTATTAAAAATACATTTCACTAAAACGAATTTATTAATATACGACTTTCAATTATGAGTTACTGCTAAAATGAAATGGGCATCGCCATTTTAATGGTTCAAAGAAGGGTCATTCACGTTCCAAATTACATGTCTCCCTTTAAGAGAGAGGGTTTAGAGCTGAGTCCTTAGAGCTACCTTCAACTTAGAGGTGCGGTAGGTCTGCGATTATAGTGATAAGGTTATAATTGTATTCTGACGGCTGGCCGGTATGCACTTAATAATAATACAGTAGTCCTGGGTTCGACTCCCGGCTTCAGTGGTATGAATGTTAAATTTATAAGCTGGAGGCCTTGGATTTGATTCATGGGATGATTGAGATTTTGTTAAGTGGTCCAGGCGTGGTCGGTGGGAAATTTCGGCCGTAGCTAAAACCACCAAGCCATTGAGCATAAGATCTTGTAGAACACGAAAGGGACGTGGATTTCATCCTACACCTTACGAGTGAATATCTATATCTATCTTAGATTGCATCATCACTTCAGGTGTGATTATTGTAGACTATGTTGTACCTACTCGTAGTGACCGTCGACTTCGAAGCTTAGAGACATACATACAACTATGGTGCGATAGACACCAAGCTTATTAGAACTAAAAATTTGTTGAAATTAATCAATATTTTACAATTCAAAATAGTAATTAAATCCACTACCTTATAATCCGTAGCCATATAATGCTTTTTTTTATCGACTACAAGTTGGTCCTTGACTGCTATCACACCTGATGTTAAGTGATAATGCAGTCTGAGATGGAAGCGGGACTAACTTGTTAGGAGTGGGACGATAATCCACACCCCTTTCGGTTTCTACACGACATCGTACCGGAACGCTAAATCGCTTGGCGATACGTCTTTGTCGGTAGGATGGTAACTAGCTACGGCGAAAGCCTTCCACCAGCCAGACCAAGACAAATTAAGAAAAATCTCAATCTGCCCCGCCGGAAATCCAACCCAGGACCTCCGTCTTATAAATCCACCACCCATACTCCTAATAAGTTAGCCCGCTTCCATCTTAGATTGCATCATCACTTAACATCAGGTGTGATAGCAGTCAAGGGCCAACTTGTAGTCGATAAAAAAAAACCACAGCGCCACGGAGGTCGCCAAAACCATGTTACCACTGAATAAGAAAATGCAACGAGCACAAAAGTTTCCAATCCTTTAAGTTTATTAAAAAGGTTTTGCTAGATAATGACATAATGGCACAATAGCCACTGGGTCTAAATAAAGTACGCGAAGGAATTTAATACCGTTCGTAGTTAATTTCCCTCGGGGTTTTAATTTTCTCTATTATCGCTCTTTCGCTGAATACAACAGTTACTGGTGCTATTTAAGATTTCACAAAAATCATACCGCTGTGCTTTTAACTATTCCCATTTTGAGCTCAGATGAAATTTAAAGTCGGTAGCTAGTCGTATTTTGTAAAGCTTTACGTTTTACGGAGTTTTGAATTTGTTATTTTTATGTTATCTTCAAACTGAGCTCGTACCTTTGCTATTTTGTAGTTAATTTTTCTTTGATCTAGGTAGTTATTTAATTGTTTCTTATTTAAATATCTTGTTTTAATAGACACTTATATTTCTGCTATAGATAAATTATCACAATTATGTTTGGTCAATTGTTTTACTATATTAACCTATCTTCCTTTTCATTTTTAAACACAGCGATCAAAATAAGTTTATATAAAATAAATCAATTTTTTAAAATAGTTTAAATACATCAATTATTTTGTTTTTCCATACGATTTTTCTACATAATATAAGAATAAATATTATAGGACATTTACACACATCGCTATATAGCCCCAAAGTAAGCGTACTCGTAAGTAGCTTGTGTTATGGGTGCTATGATAACTGATAAATATTTTTATATATATTATACATAAATACTTATTATATATAGATATACACCAAGACACTGGAAAACATAAATGCTCATCACACAAACATTTTCCAGATGTGGGAATCGAACCCACAGCCTAGGACGCAGAAGCAGAGTCACTACCCACTGCGCCACTCGGCCGTAAGAAAGATACTTAGATACAGATAGAACCATACTCCATAGAGCTTCCTAACTTTAAGAAGTCAGTTTAAAATGGATAGTAGATATTTAGACGAATTAGTTTCATTTAGAGAATTTATTAATGTTTAGGATCATTAAATAAACGTTTTGTTAACTCGAAGAAATCAAATTAAAACGAAGTCTAAATCCAAACCCTAGCTTTGTTTGATGAAAGCAAACAAAATTGATAATAATTATTTTTAATGATCACAAAACAATTTGGCTGAATATCGGAAAGATATAAAATAGTAAAATACGTAGTACTAAAGTCGTTAACCAGTTTTACCGCAAAATAAAAGGAGAAGAAAACAATAATGTGTTATTTTGAAATACGGAATAGCCCCGCCGGCTCACATAATGGACCGATTTTTCACAGCAAAAAGGCCTCTAATAAATTGTTGGTCGGAACTCGGATTAGGGTTTTTTCTTTCGGAAATTTAATTATTTACGTTGCCGTGATGGTTTAACTCTTGACGGGGGTTGTCTGTCTTCAGTAATCTTCGAGATGCGATTCTTTTGGGGAAATTGTGTTTCGAGGGATTGGTCTTGTTTTTAACTGACGAAAAAAACGGAGGAGGTTCTCAATTCGACAAGTATATTTTTTTTAGGTATGACCATGCATAACTTTTTACAGAGTTGTTCGATTCTGATAATTCTTTTTTTATTAGAAAGGGCATACTTCCAAAATGGTCCCATTGTCATCATGTTAGGATCTGATGATGATATCCTGGAGAAATTGAAGGAACTCTTCAAATTTTGGAGGCACGCTTACAGCGATTTCGGTTTTTGTCTCGGTATTGGTAGCTTTTTGGTTACTAGTGCCGTATAATATACTATGACAGTATAGTACGTGTATTATACTATGTCACCGACTTCATAGATATGCTTAAGTAAATTAAAGCAACTAAATGACACAGTTGTTTTTTACTTTTTAGTGCATTTGGAGTCGGTTCTATTTTTTGTTAAAATTTTTATTATGTTTCTTTTTTACTATTTATCTTGTTATTGTTTAGCTACTAGGCCCAAAGAATTATCCAGGACCAAATAGAACTAACTAGGTCAAATGGCGAACATCTGGCGTCGTACATCTATGGGAGAATCTAATTTATTTTAATGATAACTAATTAATGTTCAATTCTAATTTCTATAAATGGATGATATCATAGAGAAACAGGCTTGGCAGGCAAAGACCAATTTGGAAGCATTCCATCCTGAAATTGAGCTTAAATTTGCAATACTGTATACCCTACGTATAAAAAGTCTCGGTAAATTGAGATTATTGATAAATAATCTTTAACTTTTTGCGGCATGCCTTTGCTAAATGAAAAACAACTAACTCTACGCTAAATGCGACGAGTTAGTTAATTTAAAAGAATAAGTACCTATTACATATTAGCACGTGAATAATAACCCGCTAAACCTTTCTTATAAGAGGTAAACTCCTTAACTAGGGCCATTGACTAACGACGAAATCAGTAAAATAATATCATTATCTAAGCTTCTTCCTGGCTTCTGGCTTCCAAACACAACGAGCCTGAGCCGCCTGTGCCCAGCGGCTCCCTGTGAAGGTTTTTTTTTTTATCGACTACAAGTTGGTCCTTGACTGCTATCACACCTGATGTTAAGCGATGATGCAATATAAGATGGAAGCGGGCTAACTTGTTAGGAGTAGGACGAAAATCCACACCCCTTTCGGTTTCTACACGACATGGTACCGGAACGCTAAATCGCTTGGCGATACGTTTTTGTCGGTAGGGTGGTAACTAGCCAAGGTGATATTAATATAACATAATGAATACATTAGTATCTACCGATGTTATTGTTACCATAAATATTCGGCGTGCGACTCGTTCCCGTGACCGCGGGGTCACAGTAAGAAGCTTTCATTACATCATCCGGCCGCCAGATGCGACACTGTAATTGTATCCTCGTTATCATTGAATATAACTCATTAATAATTACAATTATTATAATTGGGGCCCGCTTGTCATGTCGGAAACTTTGTTTTGTATGTGTTAAACGAGCATTGTTTTCATTATCTGTTGATAGATGAGCGTCTATAATTTAATGGTAGATTATAAAATGGTTGTTATATTGGAACTATTAAAGGTTATGTAGGTACTGATCAGCGCTGTGTGCTCTTACATTTGTTTTGGCATGGAGCACAATGCTGAACCTTTTTTAACCCCCGATGCAATAAAAACTTTTAACAAAAAATAGAACCGACTCAAAACGCACTAAAAAGTAAAAAATAACTGTGTCATTTAGTTGCTTTAATTTACTTAAGCATATCTATGAAGTCGGTGCCAGTAAGTTTAAGGAACATTTAACGTAGTAAAGCAGTTTGTGCGTTCTAGATAATGTTCTTAAAGTAGAAACCTTGGCTGGCACCGACTCCTAGATATGCTTAAGTAAATTAAAGCATGACACAGTTATTTTTAATTTTTTAGTGCATTTTGAGTCGGTTCTATTTTTTGTTAAAAATTTTTATTTCTTACTTTTTAGTGATTTATCGCCACGCAACATACTCGTACTATATTATCATAGTATATTATACGGCACTAGTAGCCAAAAAGCTACCGATACCGAGACAACCGAGAACCTCCTCCGTTTTTTTTCGTCGGTTAAAAACGACGGGGTTTTAAAAGTTTGACGTGTCTGTGTAAATGTATATGTGTCTGTCTGTAGCATCGTTACTCCCAAACGAATGATCCTATTGCGGTTTTTTTTTTGAAAGGTATATCAGTCGAGAGTGTTCTTGGCTATGTTTGGCGGAGATCGGTTCAGGTCTTCAAGGTCATCAGGTCGTTTGTTAGATGTGATAGAAATGTTACACGCTCAGTTTGCTTGAAAGCATGTGTGTGATCTGACATTTGAAACCGTAATGTCTTCTGGAACCACTGAGCTGGTCTGATGATAAAGCTCGAAAGTAGGAGACGTAACCCTGGTCTACCTTTTGACGTGAAAACGTCTTATAATTCGATAGAGCCGGCTGCACGCACGAAAAAACATGACTCATGCCGCGTTACCTCGCTTTGAGGCATTCCATGTAAGGCTTAAAGTGCAAGCGAGAGCGCGAAACGAGCGAAAAAGAAGCACAATCGGCCTTTGCGTTCGGCAGCGTTCGACATCCGTCTATTAAATATAATTATTAAATATATTAATTTTAAATTAAAAATTAATATATTTATTATAAATTTAAAATATAAATTTATAAAATCAAAATCAATTATTTTATTAATTTAAATTAATATTTATAAAAATATACTTAAATTAAAAATTTTATTAACCAATTAAATGCTATAATTCCATCAGTATTTTCTTAAGACATTGTCACGTTCAACTATCGTCAGTAAACCGACTTTACAGACAACCAATTTTTTTAGTAAGCCTATCGACTTTGGGCACGTTGAATTTGTCTTGACTGGTTCTTTTCATATTTCTAATTTGGGTCGGGGTTTTTAAATTTTTAATTTAATGTTATCTGGATTGTGCCACGCACGATAGGAGTGGGGTTTGATGCTTTATGATCTTTTAGTCTTGTCTAACTCAAGAGGCATCAAGCACCACAATGATGCATTCAGTGTGTTATGTATTGTGTTTTGGAATAAACTATTTTTTAATTTTTTTTAATTTTTCTTTACTGTTTCGTATTCTACATTTGACTTGCGTCTGAGGGAGGACCTATAACTGCCGCGAAGCAGTAGATATGGCTGTGCTCCGATGTGAAAAGTATGGTTGTAATTGTAATAACAGGGACTTGATTATTAATACCTACGCCTTAGCACTGTATGGGACACATTCCTTGTATTTTGCCCTGCAAAATTTCGCTAATAATTTTACACTTAGATTTGCCACTTGCCAACTGGGCAATCATAGTTTCAGTCGCACGCTTGCCCCTCGAAATAATTCCATAAGTATCTAACCCATTTATAGCACAGTACACAATACCCATATCTAATTCGAATCAGGCCTTACTACTAAATACTTTTAATACAATACTAAAGAGGCTCGTATACATGGGTCCCCATTGTCTATTACCACTAACTTGTACATAGCAGAGGCGTTAATTGGGTGGCCCTAACTGCCTACAAGTCCCATTAGAGCCAAGACCGTATCCCTTATTCCATAATTCCCAAATCCCAGGGGCCAATACGCTTGTAATTTTACTTTAATGAACGAAACTTCCGCATTTAGTCCCTTGCTGATAACAGACGCTTGTCACTAATTACATAAAATTATTATTATAAAAACAAAAACCTAACTGCTTAGAAGTTATGAACTGAAAAGAGAAAAACAAGGATTACTATGTCTATATAAAATTCTAAATACTTTATGGTGCTGCAGGCGGGGACAAACGTAGCTTTGGTAGGTCTTTCTTTCCCAGGTAGTAAACTATTTTGTCCACACACACACACATTTTGTTTGTTGTGATACACCCTCGTGCCTCATCAATGAAAAATGTTCACCACCCGCATTGGAGCAGCGCGGTGGGTCTACGGTTTATATTCCCTATCCAGGTGGAAGGCCTGGCCGTGTGGGCCATTAATAGGCTGACTATGATGATGATGATAATATATTTTCTTTATAGTAGTCTCTTGAACATTTCAAGTGCTCATCCGGAGAAGTATTCAATATAATGTTTATTTCTGCTCCAAATAGTATTGATGTATTCCACTCTCAAGTATATCCTTTATTGAGGCTTGACACCACTTCAGGTTGACATGCGTAAGGTAGCACTTTCTAGGACTTACTTATCGCTTGCATATGCCACAAAGCGTTTATTTTTTAACCGACGAAAAAAAACGGAGGAGGTTCTCAGTTCGACACGTATTTTTTTTTTTTTTGTTTTTTTAACGCATAACATTTTACAGAGTTGTCCGATTTTGATAATTCTTTTTTTAATAGAAAGGGCATACTTCCAAGGTGGTCCCATTGTCATCATGTTAGGATCGGATGATGATATCCTGGGGAAATTAAAGGAACTCTTCAAATTTTGGAGGCACGCTTACAGCGATTTCGGTTTTAGTCTCGGTATCGGTAGCTTTTTGGCTACTAGTGCTGTATAATATACTATGACAGTATAGTACGAGTACGTTACGTGGCGATAAATCATTAAAAAGTAAGACATAAAAATTTTTAACAAAAAATATAACCGACTCAAAACGCACTAAAAAGTAAAAAATAACTGTGTCATTTAATTGCTTCAATTTACTTAAGAATATCTAGGAGTCGGTGCCAGCCAAGGTTTCTACTTTAAGGACGTTACCTAGAACCCACAAACTGCTTTATTACGTTAAATAAATGTTCCTTAAACTTGTGATTCTATGTTTATGAAGAGCGATAGCAATGTTCCTATTTCGAATTTCTAAGTACTATAAAACTGGATGCCATAATTGTGTTAGAAAACGTTACCATTACCATCAGATAACTTTAAGTACAGTTTACTTTTTGATTTTTTTTATTTGTGTGAAAATAATTTTTTAGTTACCTTATAATTTTCATTAAACCGAGTACTGAGTATTATGACGTGATTGATTGATCTCTTATTGGTTATTGTGCCTTGAACTAATTTTACGGTGTAAATAAGCCATTGTTTTCGTAAATTTTTATTTTTTAAAAACAAGATTATTTACTTTGATAGTGTTTTATTTTACTTGTCACTGTATGAATAGTAAAATAAAACACACTTTACATCTAAATTTAACAGCTTCAATGTGATATATCAATATGTTACAAGCATTTTGTGACATATTTTCATTAAAAACGTGACATGTGTGACACTGTTTTTTTAAATCAGTTTTTCTTACATATTTCATATTAAACTGTGTTTTTTTTGCTTGTTTGTAGAAAGCACATTAGTTACCGCAACAATTCAGTTGTTTTCCGACACTAAAATTATTAATATTTTAGAATTTATCAACGCTTAAATGTTTAAAATTGCTCTCCTGTAAAGTTGCTGTTTTTAAAATATCACGTTGTTCTTGTAAAGAGGCGATTTATATAACATAGAAAAACAGTTTGTGGGTTCTAGGTAGTGTTCTTAAAGTAGAAACCTTGGCTTGCACCGACTCCTAGTAATATGCTTAAGTAAATTAAAGCATGACACAGTTATTTTTTACTTTTTAGTGCATTTTAAGTCGGTTTTATTTTTTGTTAAAAATTTTTATTTCTTACTTTTTAGTGATTTATCGCCACGCAACATACTCGTACTATATTATCATAGTATATTATACGGCACTTGTAGCCAAAAAGCTACCGATACCGAGAAAGCCGAGAATCTCCTCCGTTTTTTTTCGTCGGTTAAAAACGACGGGGTTTTATAAGTTTGACGTGTCTGTGTAAATAAATGTATGTGTCTGTCTGTGGCATCGTTATTCCCAAACGGATGATCCGATTGCGGTTTTTTTTGTTTGAAAGGTATATCAGTCAAGAGTGTTCTTAGCTATGTTTGGTGGAGATCGGTTCAGGTCTACAAGGTCATCAGGTCGTTTGTTAGGTGTGATAGAAATGTTACACGCTCAGTTTGCTTGAAAGCATGTGTGTGATCTGACATTTGAAACACTAATGTCTTCTGGAACCACTGAGCCGGTCTGATGATAAAGCTCGAAGGTAAGAGACGTAACCCTGGTCTACCTTTTTAGTAAATCCATCGAGTTTGGGCACGTTAAATTTGTCTTGACTGGTTCTTTTCATATTTCTAATTTAGGTCGGGGGTTTTTAAATTTTTAATTTCATGTTATCTGGAATGTGCCACGCACGATAGGAGTGGGGTTTGATGCTTTATGATCTTTTAGTCTTGTCTAACTCAAGAGGCATCAAGCACCACATTGATGCATACAGTGTGTTATATGTATATATGTATTGTATATATGTATTGTATATATATACATGTATTGTGTTTTGGAATAAACTATTTTTTAATTTTTTTTAATTTTTCTTTACTGTCTCGTATTCTACATTTAACTTGCGTTTGAGGGAGGACCTATAACTGCCGCGAAGCAGTAGATATGGCTGTGCTCCGATGTGAAAAGTATGGTTGTAATTGTAATAACAGGGACTTGATTATTAATACCTACGCCTTAGCACTGTATGGGACACATTCCTTGTATTTTGCCCTGCAAAATTTCGCTAATAATTTTACACTTAGATTTGCCACTTGCCAACTGGGCAATCATAGTTTCAGTCGCACGCTTGCCCCTCGAAATAATTCCATAAGTATCTAACCCATTTATAGCACAGTACACAATACCCATATCTAATTCGAATCAGGCCTTACTACTAAATACTTTTAATACAATACTAAAGAGGCTCGTATACATGGGTCCCCATTGTCTATTACCACTAACTTGTACATAGCAGAGGCGTTAATTGGGTGGCCCTAACTGCCTACAAGTCCCATTAGAGCCAAGACCGTATCCCTTATTCCATAATTCCCAAATCCCAGGGGCCAATACGCTTGTAATTTTACTTTAATGAACGAAACTTCCGCATTTAGTCCCTTGCTGATAACAGACGCTTGTCACTAATTACATAAAATTATTATTATAAAAACAAAAACCTAACTGCTTAGAAGTTATGAACTGAAAAGAGAAAAACAAGGATTACTATGTCTATATAAAATTCTAAATACTTTATGGTGCTGCAGGCGGGGACAAACGTAGCTTTGGTAGGTCTTTCTTTCCCAGGTAGTAAACTATTTTGTCCACACACACACACATTTTGTTTGTTGTGATACACCCTCGTGCCTCATCAATGAAAAATGTTCACCACCCGCATTGGAGCAGCGCGGTGGGTCTACGGTTTATATTCCCTATCCAGGTGGAAGGCCTGGCCGTGTGGGCCATTAATAGGCTGACTATGATGATGATGATAATATATTTTCTTTATAGTAGTCTCTTGAACATTTCAAGTGCTCATCCGGAGAAGTATTCAATATAATGTTTATTTCTGCTCCAAATAGTATTGATGTATTCCACTCTCAAGTATATCCTTTATTGAGGCTTGACACCACTTCAGGTTGACATGCGTAAGGTAGCACTTTCTAGGACTTACTTATCGCTTGCATATGCCACAAAGCGTTTATTTTTTAACCGACGAAAAAAAACGGAGGAGGTTCTCAGTTCGACACGTATATTTTTTTTTTCTTTTGTTTAACGCAT
The DNA here is from genome assembly GCA_034621355.1 of Mycalesis mineus. Lineage (NCBI taxonomy): Eukaryota > Metazoa > Arthropoda > Insecta > Lepidoptera > Nymphalidae > Mycalesis > Mycalesis mineus. The sequence continues at coordinate 11,314,739 of CM067890.1, read as the reverse complement.
AACATTTTACAGAGTTGTCCGATTTTGATAATTCTTTTTTTAATAGAAAGGGCATACTTCCAAGGTGGTCCCATTGTCATCATGTTAGGATCGGATGATGATATCCTGGGGAAATTAAAGGAACTCTTCAAATTTTGGAGGCACGCTTACAGCGATTTCGGTTTTAGTCTCGGTATCGGTAGCTTTTTGGCTACTAGTGCTGTATAATATACTATGACAGTATAGTACGAGTACGTTACGTGGCGATAAATCATTAAAAAGTAAGACATAAAAATTTTTAACAAAAAATATAACCGACTCAAAACGCACTAAAAAGTAAAAAATAACTGTGTCATTTAATTGCTTCAATTTACTTAAGAATATCTAGGAGTCGGTGCCAGCCAAGGTTTCTACTTTAAGGACGTTACCTAGAACCCACAAACTGCTTTATTACGTTAAATAAATGTTCCTTAAACTTGCTGGCACCGACTTCATAGATATGCTTAAGTAAATTAAAGCAATTAAATGACACAGTTATTTTTTACTTTTTAGTGCGTTTTGAGTCGGTTCTATTTATTGTTAAAAATTTTTTTAGCCATTACTGTTAAAACTCAAGTCTGATTTAAGAAGCAGTAAACCTTGATGTGGCCATATTGTCAGGAGGTTTCACTCTTTGGACCTTCAATCTTCGCACCCGAATTAATATAAAATCGAAAATAATTGTTAGGGAAAATAATATTAACAAAATAAATTAGAATTAAAAAGAGTTTAAAATTTTATTGTAGTTCAAAGAACTTTGTATCTAAGTACGTAAAGCATAGTTATAATAAAATTGATTGTTGTTAGTCAGTTCATTTATTATACCAACTATTAATATTCTGTAGTTTGTCTAAGGTCCGAAGAGTAATATACGAAATGTCATGACATACAATGTCAAATATAAATTATATCTAAGATTAAAAAAATAAATAATAATATGAGCACAAAACATATTTACACTGTTGGCGTCTTAAATAATCCTGAAAGTCCTCAATTCCTTCACAACCGTGGAAGGGAAATCGCTTTTTCATCCCCGGTAATGGCCGTCCTTTCCGGGACATTTTAATTAACTTCGACGGGAGTGCTTTTTTAGTTTCGCGATGAATTATTGATATCAAAATGCTGAGGAATTTCGCCTAAATTTGAAAAATTAAGAGCCTTTTAATATGCTGACTCCATCTTTTGTTAATTAGGTTACGGGGTTTTAAAGCCCATAAAGCCTTGCGAAGAAGCTTTGTTAGTTTAAATACGCAAAATAATCAATAGTTCAGATAATACTTCTAAGTATTATCTGAACTATTGATTATTATTTACGGAAGGCCTAAATAATTAAACGGAAACACTTATTATGAAATTGTGACCCGTCTTTCTAGTTGCGGGTTGCTTATTTAATAGACTAAACAGATTTTGCTGCGCTTTTTACTGATATATTTAGTATGGTTTGGGACACCTAGGCTTCATCGCCAACATTCTTGTACCTAATAGTAATGTAAATATAGGTACGTAATGATCTTCCGTTATATTTTATTTGATGCAATATTTTTAGCAACATCATCAGAAGAGGTCAAAAGGCACAAGCAGTAAAAGAATATTAATCAATCAACACATTTTTATTACAAAACTTCCTTAAATCAAACCAAAATGAAACAATCTTCCATTAAACACTAGTTACAATAACAGTAATTAGGCCGCAAAACTGCCTATGCTAGAACTGGAATTGATATTGTCCGCAATTTAATAAACCGTTGCTTATGTAAGCCAAAACGCTGCTGAGTTAGTATTCTTTTTTATGATTTCCGTCTTTGAATTCTAGGCTTTTTGAGTGCTATGTACAGTCCTACTAACAATATAATAATCAACAACAGCGCTGACCTAAGCTGCCATTATGGTTTTTATAAGTTTGCAAATTCATAATTGTAGACATACTCATAATCGTGCAAAAATAACGCAATGCTGGTATTTTTTAGCTAAAAATCCACGCAGTTGTACATTCATTATAAGATTATATTCCTTTAAAGATGTAGATTCTCCATAATACCTTGTAGAGAACATCAAAGCAGTTGTGTTTACTACATTAGGTCGATCTAAAGAATGGTGTTGTGTCGACAAAAGGCTTTCTTTACGCTACGTAGGACAGGGTTGACGTGTTAACTGCCTTGTTTGTGTCGCGCTTTCGATGTACAATATTATGCACATGAGGGAGGTTTTTGTTGTTTTGTGTTATTTTATTTTTGTTTTGAAGCCTTGTGTGTGATGTCATTTTATGAAAACAAATAAGTAGTTCTTGAACATTATCCCCTATTTTAACGGTCTTCAGTGTCAGGCTTTTTTCCGAATATGAGAGCGAACGTCAACTAATATTCATCATCATCATTATCAACCTATTAAAGGCCCACAGTACTAGGCCTCCCTCCTTATAGGAGAGTGGATATAGAGCCTAAGCTCACCACGCTGTTCCAATGCTGGTTGGCGGGCTTAGGGTGATCATGTTTCATTTATTAACGATAACTATCAGATGTTGTTGATGATATTGTATGTACTAACAATTTCATAAAAGAAAGAAAAACTCAAAATGATTCCGTGACCCAAACCAGGATTTGAACCCTGGACCTCTTGAAGCCATACAGGCTAACCACTAGACCAACGGGACAGTTTCGTAGGGACTTAAGTTCGATCTCAACCCTAGGACTATTGTCGTCCTCAACTCGTTGAAATTTTGATTCTCCAAATTGGCTAAGTTATTTCTAGTACGTGTGTAGTAGTTTCAACTCATTTAAATTGTTTCATTTTTTAAATCAAGTTAAGTTGTCATTAAACGTAAATAAGCTATCGTTACAATATCGCTATTTCTGGATAGCAAATATTTTAAGTGCACTTAACTTCCTTTTAAGTTCCCATCAATGTTAACACGAAGTAAAGAAGACAGGCACATCAAAAGCGGTGCCCTCCCCCGTTTTTCATAATCACAACATCGCAGCGGGATAAAACTTTTTATGATGTCTTTAACCTTTATACCGGTTTGAATTTTAATGAGTTAATACATCAATACATCATCCTGCCAAAGACTACATTAACAAATTACAAATTTAAAAATATTAAAAGATAAGAAAAGCTTTTAAAAAAATCTAAAAAGCTACAGTGTTTGTCAATGAAAATATTCACATAACTCGATACAATATTGTTAAGTTAACAAATTTTTATTCCACCTTATGACTCTAGATGAATATAAATTAAAGCTGGTATTTTATATTATCATCAAACTTATCTTTTTAACCATGAATGCTATTGTAGGTTTTGGCTTAGGTACTTAGTATTACTAGTGTTATATAATTTGAATGGATTTGGTCCCTTGATTGCTGGCGCAGCTTCAGCAGTGTACCCTGTACTTCCGTAGGCGCGCGGTTATTTTGAGCACCGGCTAGGACTGTTCATGTGATGATGATGCCACTGGATACAGTGATTGATATATCGATGCGTAAGATTCGCGGGCTCGCACGTACAGTTTCGAGAAGCACGGACGACAAGTGACAAGTGAATGACACATCCCGGGGTTGTCAGGTATGGTTACCAGTAGTTTGTATTTGTGCTGGCAACTTTACGGAACAACTAGACTGCCGAAGAAGGGTTATGTTGTCTATGGTAGGATTATTAATCGTTATTTGGCAGTCTCTACTTACATATTTTAACGAATTATAGGTACGTACGTATTTCAGCACATTTTGAAGTATCATTACATTGTTTTATAGCAGAAATCTACCGTCTGAGTAGATGGCCCACCTGAAAATAAGTGGAAAACTACTGTCTATAAACAGAGCAACAGATGCAAGAAATACGTCCTACAAAATGCTGCCTAGTGTTCAACCTGAATTGTATCAACGCAACCATATGCCCTTCATATCGAAACACAGCTGCTTGGCGATAGAAATAAGCATGGGTATGGTCCCTGAACAGGCTATGTCATGAAAAGCTTCTACTCTTAGAAAGTACGATTCCTTTGAAGCTTATATTCTTGATTACCTTTCATTGTATATCTAGTATTGCGTTAACGATTTATAGACTATCGTTTTTTCTTCCAGCACGCTGCGAAGCGTCTGCGTTTTGTGCCTTGACAGACCCCTGGTAGAACCATCTGTTCCTCATTGCACAATTAATTCTTTTGTTATTAATCACTTCAACAGCTCATATTCTACGTTACTTTACCTTATGCGTCTACGTTTGTTAGTAGTCTCAGTATATAATAGTGTTGCGTTAAAGAGTTATCGACTATCGAGTTTTCGCTTCACGCACGCAGCGGGGCGTCGTCGAGTCTGAAGGCCCGACAGACCCCTGGTGGAACCACCTGCCCCTCATTGCATGCGACATGACACAATTAACTTACAACCTCACACGATAATAAACCATACAGCCTACAAATTATGTACGCGTTTAAACTTCACAAAGAAAATGATAATTCTCTTAAGAGTAAAATCGTGCATATCTATTCCGCGTGTCATCGGCCAATAAAACAGTACCTCTCGAAACTTGGTGAAGTACATCGCCGACATACTTTAAACTTATACCGAACACGACTTTTATGGCCGAATAAAATATTTACATGCATATTTTAGACGACTATTATACCAGTATTTTAGCTAGTGCTACCAGAATATTCGATATTCGTGGGATAATTTTATATTGTTTCCTTGCAATCACCCTATTTGGGTACTAAGTATATTATGAACGTGCTAGTGAAGATGTATGTATACTTGAATATTCAATAACTTTAATTTATAGAAAGCAACATGTAAGTATATCCTATATTAGCAAAATAAAAATAGGTAGGTTCCTTTATCATATGATATTTGCACGGGTAATATCCTTCTTAGATTAGACACACAGATATAATAAAAAGTTGAAAACTATACTATGGATTGACGTGACGCGCGTCTATTAAACCCAAGCAGCAGGTTCGAACATTTTAAAAGGGTGAAGTCGCACTGGAAAGCTTAGTGTTGGTCAACCCCCACTAGGTGACTGATGACATCAAGCAAGTGCATGCAATTGGCTCCAGGCCGTGGTGTCTGTAAATCAAAGCAAGACACCTATGTCCAACAGGGGACGTCTATCGGCTGATGAGCGCTAGTTGACACTGCCTTTTTGTTCTGTGGTTAAACCTAACAGTTACCACCACTGGTCCAGCCATAGGGCACGACTCGGACAAAGCTTTGTTGTTCGTTCAAACTTACCTTTGTATCATAACTTACCTTTTAAAATATTTTTTGACGTGACAACGTCTTATAATTCGATAGCCGGCTGCACGTACGAAAAAACATGACGTCATGCGTCGTTACCTCGCTTTGAGGCGTTCCATGTAAGGCTTGAAGTGCAAGCGAGAGCGCGGAACGAGAGACAAAGAAGCACAATCGGCCTTTGCGTTCGGCAGCGTTCGACATCCGTCTATTAAATATAATTATTAAATATATTAATTTTAAATTAAAAATTAATATATTTATAAATTAATATATTTATTATAAATTTAAAATATAAATTTATAAAATCAAAATCAATTATTTTATTAATTTAAATTAATATTTATAAAAATATACTTAAATTAAAAATTTTAATAACCAATTAAATGCTACCATTCCATTAGTATTTTTTTAAGTTGTCACGTTCAACTATCGTCAGTAAACCGACTTTACAGACAACCAATTTTTTTAACTTAGCTTAAGGTTACAGTAGTCAAGTACCGTTGCACAAACACATAAGCGGTTTCTGAGCAGTCACCTATATATTTTTTACTCACCATATAACTTAGTCCAACACCATGCATGCGCCATTACTTGTAGAGTGTTTGCACATTGTAAAATAAGCACCCAGTGCTTACCGTCCAACATAAATATTTATCAAAACGTCGTTATGTGTGTAATTTATTTGATTTGATGCGTCCGCAATTTATTTAATATTCATTGCTTAAGATTGCCCGTTGTTTCAAAGTCAAGCTAAATATATAAATTATATGAACTCGTACACATGAACCGATCCGATTGAAGCACTTTGCTTATTTATTTTAATTATAATAAACAATGAGATTTGTACAAAGCGTTTTGCTTCATGTTAAGGTATAGAAGGGTCCAGAATACTTTTCCTACCTTGCTTGTCTTTTCTTTTTATTACAACTTTTTAAATCAGTATGATAGGGCATTTGAAAACTAAGTGCGTTATATTAGGTTTACATTTAGAAATATACCATGCGATACAATTTGTTAGGTAAATGGTATGATATCCTGAAACCTACCTGTATTTCAATTAATTGTTATTCAATTTTAATCTCGTTCACACAGTTCTGTATATAAAATAATTATTTTAAATAAATAAAAATCTATACTAACATTACTAAAGGGCACCTTACACCTAAGCACCTTAAAGATTAAAGTAAATCCTCATATCTCCCTCACGATTCTGCCTAGAAATCTCTTTTACTCTAGCCATAATAATTTAATACGATATAATAATATATCGTACGACACAATACAACATTAAAATCGTATCGGATAATATAAAAAAGCTCAGAGAATCATAATAATAAAATCATTAATATTATTACGAGTTTCTCACTTCGTTCTGACCTAACGATTCTGACTGTGCGAGATAAAAGTGTCAGCAGTAATTCTAAAATACTGCTTCTCCGACGAACGTGTTCTATAAAACAACAATGTCTTAAATACAATTCTAGCTATCCTATACTTCTTGTGTAAATTGTAAAGGCTTTATACTACAGAGAAGTATTTTGATCTATGACTATTCAAAAAAATTTTACTTTATTTTTTTGATTAGTCATACTCTAATTTTGTTATTTTTCAGAAAAATCAAAAAATAACAAAATTTTTACTTACCAAGTTATTTTGTTTATATCTATACCAAACCATAAACCCAGTTCCTTTTATAGTTACCCGGCAATTGATTGAAAAAAATACAATAAAGTTATCATACAATTAATAAAAAGAAACCGGGTCTGGGTTACACTGTAAAAGTTTGAACACATTTTCATTTTTCGCAACTACTTTGGTGCAATATACATAATAGTAGGCTTTGTTATAATATTATTGAGCTCCGATGCAAGAAAAATAAACTGTCCCAGAATTAGTGATATTGATAAGTAGTCAAAAACAATGAATTTTCAAAAATATAATTCGTAGATATACCCATATTTCTTATAGTAAAATCAAAATAAAAATAATTTTTTTATATGAAAGCACACATTTCCAAGGTGGTCCCATTGCCATCATGTTAGGATCTGATAATGATATCCTGGGAAAATTTAAGGAACTCTTCAAATTTTATAGGCACACTTGCAGCGATTTCGGTTTTTGTGTAAGTATCGTTAGCTTTTTGGCTACAAGTGCCATATAATAAACTATGACAGTATAGTACGAGTACGTTACGTGGCGACAAATCACTAAAAAGTAAGAAATAAAAATTTTTAACAAGAAATAAAACCGACTCAAAACGCACTAAAAAGTAAAATATAACTGTGTCATTTAGTTGCTTTAATTTACTTAAGCATATCTAGGAGTCGGTGTGTTTCTACTTTAAGAACATTACCTAGAACTCACAAACTGCTTTACTACGTTAAATAAATGTTTCTTAAACTTGCTGGCACCGACTTTATAGCTATGCTTAAGTAAATTAAAGCAACTAAATGACACAGTTATTTTTTACTTTTTAGTGCGTTTTGAGTCGGTTCTATTTTTTGTTAAAATTTTGTATGTCATTATCTGATGAATATTATGACATAACAAAACTGTAATTACTATTCAAAGAGGTTTGAAGTGACTCTACAGCTGGTGCAGATGGCAGTAATATGCTAAGAAGAGCTGGTAAGCAAATTATTTCAGTTTTTTCAAAGTCAAGCTAAATAATTATATAAATTATGGGAACTTATACACATGACCCGATCCGATTGAAGCACTTTGCTGTATGTATTTATATATATTTTTTGCTATCACACCTGATGTTGCATGATGATGCCATCTAAGATGGAAGCGGGCTAACTTGTTAGGAGTAGGATGAAATCCAAATCCATCGGTTGCTACACGATATCGTACCGGAAAGCTTAAACGCTTGGCGGTAAGGCTTTGTCGGAAGTTACCATACTAGCCACGGCGAAAGCCTCCCATCAGCTATACCAAGACAAATTAAGAAAAATCTCAAACTCCCCGCTGGGAATCGAACCTAGGACCACCGTTTTATAAATCCATCGCGCTTTCCACTGCGTTACGGAGGCCGTCAATATAATAAACAATGATATTTGTACAAAGCGTTTTGCATCATGTTAAACTCTATATAGGTCTAGAATGCTTTTCCTACCTTGCTGTATTTTCTTTTTGTTACATTTTTTGAGATCATTATGTATTCAGTAGAAAATATTCAGCCTGATAAAAAACAACAATTTTCAAAAAAGGACCATTATATAAGCACTCACGGTATTCGTAAAGAGCCGGATAATAAAAATCAAAATAAAAACATAACATCTTGAACAATAAAAAACCGCGGAGTAAAAATACATGTTTTCTATTATCCGTATTCCGTATCCCTGCAGAGTGGAATCGGTGGGCGAATAAAACTTGACGCATGGTTTCCTTCAGCTTTTGTTTCCTCAGAAAGCCTACGTTGTTGATTTTGTATTTTAGCATTATATTGTTTTGTGGTGAAGTTTGTGTACATTAAATGATAAAGACCACCCGGCGTGCTTGTGCAAGCACTATATGCATTCGGCCTAAAGTTACGATCGTACTAGCGTTTATAAAAACGCAAAATAGACCCTTGATTGTGTAAGTTGATCGTTTTTCGAATTTTTGACAGCTAATTTTATTCATCTTTGACAAAGTGAAATTTTTCTGTCTCTTTTGTGACTTCTTTTAGGCGAGGGCAATGATACTCATACCCATCACGATGTTCCGATGTTCCCACGACCAAGATGATGAGATGCGAATGAGAGATTCTTTGATTTTTAAGGGTTACTATCATATTATGTTAATGAAAATGATCGTGGCCGACGGTTGAATGTCGAAAAGCACTAATTGCTCCACTCCTGGGATTTGAATCTATCACCTCGTGATCTGAAGCTACATAAGCTGAACCAACGAGGCAGTCATGCAGGAAGACACGCAATTTATGAAATCTAGTGCATGAAATGACCAAAAAACATACAATCGGGTCCTTACACCATCAAACAAATACTGAAACTGCGCTTCGATTTGATTTTGTTCATGAAATCCAAAAATTCAAAAATCCAAGAAGTTTACTTGAGTATAGCCATTTCTATAAATATTTATAGTAGTTTCAAGCTGTTGTTTTTAATAATAAATTGGTTATATTGTTTAACATTAAGACATGAAAATCACAAAATCGAACGCGAAAGAGGCGATCACAAACGCTACTACGACCGGGGCCTTACACCAACACCAGTTGGTTTGCCTCAGAGCACACCGACACAGCAAACAAACACAATCGAAAAGGCGCCCCGATTTGATTTTTATTCCGTGATCCCACAAAGAAAACTGCTAGCTCTCAATACACGAACTCTTGTATTGAGAGCGAGCAATTGCTCGGATTTTCCTTTGGAAAATATCTCTTTATTGTGTCCATTTGGCATTTCAGTTGTTTAAAGCGAACATTTACATTATTTGATGTATCAACATTGAATGTGTACAGGCAACGTTTGTCCACGTTGTGTATGTATACAGAGCTACCTGGAAAATAAACAGCCACATCGATATTATTGTCTTTACTATTATTTTTATTTATTCATTTCATAACTATTTATTAACTACTAGAGATATTAGAATAGACTGTAGCTTATGTACTACTTTTGATCTATCTTTGTGGCAAATTTTATCCAGATTTATCCAGACATCTTTTTTAATTTATTTAAATAAAGAAAAATTAATTTGTGGTCCCTCAAAAGCTATGCACAATTCTACAACTAGTTGTACTATTGTAACATCGGAAATAGTTTCTATAATATATGTCCCGACGAGATGACGTTCTGAACATGAAGCTATCGCGTTGTTAACAACACTCCAAAAGGCTCTAAAGACATTATCACCATCAAAGGGAAAATTGTCGGCTAGGAAACTCAGTAAATGCGACGGGGAGACTAGACGAAAAAATTTGTTTCCGACGCCTACACTTACATACTACGAGTCCTTATTAATATGATTTTATCACATTTATTAGATGTTATGTACCTACTGTTTTAATGTACCTACCATTTAGGGTCATACATCATAAGATCATCATCATCACCCTATCAACAGGGCATGGGTTTCCTCTCAAAAATGCTTATTGAATGAATACGTCAGTAGGTATAGCTTTTACAAAGAATAATAAATAAATAAATAAATATTATAGGACAATTACACACATCGCTTTATAGTCCCAAAGTAAGCATAGGTAGCTTGGGTTATGGGTGCTATGATAACTGATGAATATTTTTATATATGTTATACAAATACTTATAATATATAGATAAACACCCAGACTCTGGAAAATATCTATGCTCATCACACAAACATTTTTCCAAACGTGGGAATCGAACCCACAGGCTAGGACGCAGAAGCAGGGTCACTACCCACTGCGCCACGCGGCCGTCAAGAAAAAACAAAGAAGTTTTAACTCTGTGGTTATTTTTTTCTGTTGCCACGAAGCATTGATACCTTCCAGTCATTAGTCATCAGTCAGCCTGCCTACATTTCACGACTCATTAAACCTTTGAAGTTTCAGGATAACAGGTGTGGAGTGGCATATTTCTCTGTCTTTCAGTGTTGCTCTATCATAGGCTATCAACTGATCAATGAACAGACCGACAGAGTAATATAACAAGTGTCTCCCTGATATAAAATTCAAATTCTTTTAGTTCAAGTAAGTTGTCCTTAGGTTGTGTAAGGAAGTAACTTTTAAAAACTCAAATCTGTCAGTATGTAGTGACTCTACCCTCGGTTCGGAAAGCAGATTCTGCCGAGGAGACACACACACCTTCATGAACACAAGCTGCATAGGTTTCCTTATCTCCAAATCGCTATAAAAGTTTTATCGGTTGTTTTATTTTTAATCACAGTCTAAAAATATTATATAAAAAGCTATATGTCAGTAGTTATACTGTGTAAGCACACGGACGTATTTGCGATCCCCCTGTCTTGATAACACGCACGGCAACCGACGGCACTCGTACCGCGTACCTATTTGTAATTTACTTAAAAATATGGCGGCAGATAAATGGGGGGTCGCGGCTAATTCTGAACTTTCACGGTGAATTCGTAATGTACGATCGCGATCGATGGGACAGATATGAACAGACATCTGTATTCGTTTTGTTCACATTCACATGCACTCGATCGTATCAAGAATGCAGATAAAGGACAATTTGAATCTTACTTAGCCTTGCACTTAACTACAATCGAAAGAAAAACAATATCTATTGAAGTCTAAGTTGCAGCACTACTACCTAGAAATGACCTGTCCACTCTTACCTTGATGTATAGTGCGGTTCAGGCATCGAAAAAATACACGTAAACAAAGGACCGATAGGTGAAAGCGATCGAGTATTACCTCTGCCCTTATCTCTTGTTAGCAAAAATGTTGGTGGCAGATAACTAGGGGTCGCGGCTAATCCTGAACTTTCACAATAAATTCGTAATGTACGCTCGCCATCGATCGAACTTGGCTTCTATACTCACATGTATGCATCACAAGAGGAATGCAGAATAAGCGCATTTCTTTTATTGTTATTGAGCTAGACTGAATACAACCATGCGTAATAATACCACAGAATATATAATCGTCAATACTAATATTATAATGCGAAAATCACTTTGTCTGTTTGTTCCGCGTAAACTACCAACCGGATCAAAATGAAATTTGGTGCATAGATAGTTTAGAGCCTCAAAAAGGACATAAGCTATTTTTTTTATCTATCACTAAACAGAATTTCTCGTGGACGGATGCCTGCAACCCTAGACCCGTCCCCTAGTATATAAAGAGCAATGATAAAATTTATGTACCTAATAGTGCGTATCTATAAATTGCCTAGTCACACTTGCATTAAAAGAGTTTAAGATGCTTTACACCCGGCATTAAAGAAAATACAGATTAAGTCAGTCCAGGATTGGTCAATAGGCCGTATAGGCCGCAGCCTAGTGACGGTATATTACAGAGAATAAATATTATTATTATTTTAGAAAGTGGCGGAAATAAAGTAGCCTACATAAAATATGAATCCTAGTCTAGACTAAGTAGTAAACTCAGACTTGCGCTTAGCTACAATCATGCCTCATCGAACAGTACAACTAATAATGTTAATGAATATGGCCCTATTATGATAGGAGAATTTAAAACGTACAACAACTAGCATTGCTAAATCAGTTTTAAAATTGTAGAGATCATTAATATTTAATTTTACCATTGCAACAACTATCTCTACTCCAGACACTTTCTATGTGGCTTTTGTCTAAATCCAAAACCGCTACATAAATAGCCGCTAGACAGTAGATAAATGAAAAAGTATTTATCTTAAATGGTAAGACGTATAGTTGCGAAAAATCAATATTGTGAGTACCAGTTAAATCATGTCACGTTTATATTGCAAATATCTATAAAAGAAATGGTCATACATCGAAGTTGATAGCATCATATTAATATTTGATGTGATCGTGGATAAAATATCGATTAATCGCACGTCATAACAAAACTAACCATTTGTTATCACAAATGATGATACTGTAAATATTACAGCTAATAAAATATAATTCGAAGAAGTTTTGTTGGATGCTTCTAAAAACGAAAAGAAAAATACAATTTTTCTTGTATTAAAACCTGCATTAAAATATGTCCAATGCGAATTACAAAGAAAAGTCTGCGGTTAAAAAGAATTGAAAGAGTTTATTAGTATTGAGTTCAATCGTTCGAAAGTGCTCAGACTTTGAATGGGAAAGTAAGACGTCGATTCAAAACAAAGTTTAATTTAGCAAAAGCAAAATTTAAAACTTGCTATAAAATGAATAGCGGTTTTGATTTTTGCGATTATAGAGAACATTGCTTACGTTTGCTTTGTTTGTGCCCTATTATTTTATGTTTGTTTCTCCTGTTTCTAAAATGGCTAGACGACATAAGAGAGAGGACTGGACTCAATTATTCACAATTAAAGCAAATTGTGGATAATAGGAAAGCTTTTCGCATATTGACCACCAAACTTTGTTCTGAAGATGGCACCAAATGATGTTATAATATAATTTTCCAAATTTGTTGTTATTATGGATTATATTTGTTTATTTGGTTACCTGCTATAAACTCGGTACGTATACAATAATTTACCTCGTGTAACTGGTTACCTACTTGTATTAGTTTCGGCGTGGAATGGTAAATTAATTGCTTTAATACGGAGCTGTCGTTCATATTAATATTCAAGATATATCTAGAGCAATTTAGATGTGTTGTGAATATTAATTTGTTATATCAATTTTACTTTTATATTTATTTTTTTTTTATTGAGAAAGAATACAATAAGGAACTTAAGCTAACTTATCCTAATAACTATACAAATCATGCCCACGTGGAATGGCGTTGGATAGCCAGGCTAATCCTTTGCGCAAAAAATGAGCCAGCCCTTCGGTCACCAGTTGAGGCAATTAGGCGCGGTGAAATCAATTTATCTTGTAGAAGTTTAGTAAGCAAACAAATTAAATAAAGTACTTTGGAACCTCTTACATCTAGCGCTATTTTGGTAACGCTTTTCTATTCGGTCTTAGATATTAGATAAACTCTCAGTCCTGAGTACTTGATAGCGCACTAAAAAGTATTTTATAATCTTTATTAACCTTTAATTATTCGAATGTAACCAGTAATTATATTTGTGACTAGAGGACGCCCGCAGTTACACTGGTTCCCGTGAGAATATTGGAATAAAATGTGGCCTATGTGATATTCTGATATGTAATCTACATTATTGTGAAATTTCATCAAAATTCATTCAGTAGTTTTTGCGCGAAAAGTATCATACATCCATTCATCCATTTTTGTTTTTTTTTATCGATTACAAGTTGGCCCTTGACTGCTATCACACCTGATGTTAAGTGATGATGCAGTCTAAGATGGAAGCGGGCTAACTTGTTAGGAGTGGGACGAAAATCCACACACCTTTCGATTTCTACACGACATCGTACCGGAGCGCTAAATCGCTTGGCGATACGTCTTTGTCGGTAGGGTGGTAACTAGCCACGGCGAAAGCCTCCCACCGGCCAGACCAAGACAAATTAAGAAAAATCTCAATCTGCCGCGCCGGGAATCGAAACCAGGACCTCCGTCTTATAAATCCATCGCTCATACCACTGCGCCACGGAGGTCGTCAAGTAAGGCCATCCGTACTTTACGCTTTTATTTTATTTTATTAATCATTAATTCTGTAACGTTTTAGCAAATGTAATTATAGTGACCCTACCGATGACTCACTCTAAACAGCAGGTGGGTGCAACTCTACCAACTGCTATACAAAAATTATAGAAAATAAGAGTAGATCAATAGTATTTCATGTTCCAAAGTCACACAAGCCAAACTTATTAACGAGCAAGTTAATCGATTAACAACCTGCTTAAATAAAGGAGGTGGACTAATAAAACAAACGTATTCTAATGACAATTTATTGGCAGCATTACTCATTGTTTACACCATACAATAAATCACCAAAAACACCGCCGTATTGCGTGACCCCCACTGGGTTTCGTTCACCGGTGTCATAATCCTGTGTTGATTTCCTTCACCCGTGACTAATGCAGGGGTCATTTGTAATGTCTTTTGAATGAAACGCCTTTCTTATAATTTCTGTTGTTTGCTTTGGGTTTATTGGGTTATGGATCTTTTTATACTTTTAATGAGCTAGTTAAGTTCTTCCTTGAAAAAGTGGCTTTCGAAAACAATGTTGTTCATAAAAACTGGATATAAACAGAGAATTGTAGTAGTGGATTTTCAGTGGTATGCGCGGCGCACTTATAAGACGGAGGTCCTGGGTTCGATTCCCGGCGGGGTAGATTGAGATTTTTCTTAATTTGTCTTGGTCTGGCTGGTGGGTCTCCCGTGGGTGGGTTTCGCCGTGGCTAGTTACCACCTTACCGACAAAGACGTACCGCCAAGCGATTTATGGAGGGTGTGGATTTCATCCTACTCCTAACAAGTTATTAGTTACTCCATCTTAGATTGCATCGTCACTTCACATCGGGTGTGATAGCAGTCAAGGGCCAACATGTAGTCCGATAAAACAAATCTTTATGAGGTATTATTATTTCTGTTGTCTGTTGTTGTTGCTGTGATGCTTGCTTGTTTTTATCAACCAACTAATTATAGGTATCATACTTCTGGCGATCAGGTGGACCGTTGGCATCATTCAATCATTCATTCATCAATATTAGTCATTGGATGCAAACGGCCCAAAACTATCGTCCTTTTAAGTCCATACAAGAGTCCAGGACGTCCATCAGCTGTTGTAATGAGGGTACCTACATCATTAATATCTGACTTTTAACAGCCTATTACAAGGCCAAACTCCCTTCTTTAAGTAGAGTATGGAGCTTACGTGCACCACACTGCTCCAATTCGGGTTGATTGTATTTTACCTCATTTAACGTTAATAATAATATGTTCACGAAAATAAGCAAGCCGACGGTCTAACATTTGTCTTTGTGTCTGTTACAGGTGTATCACGACACCAACTTTTTAACTGCAGACTTAGAATTTGTACATACATACATACATAACATCACGCCTTGTTCCCATAGGGGTAGGCAGAGACCATATCCCTCCATTTGCCACGGTCCTTGCATACTTCCTTAGCTTCTTCCACTCTCATTCATCCTTTCATACAAGTTCGTCGGTTTAGTGTACTCTTGACCTGGCCATTATTTAAAATGTCCTAAATTTGGTCCAGGAACATTCGCATTAGAATTTGTTGAAAGAAAAAAAACCTTAATATTCCATAACTCATTTCCGGAACTTCATATTTAACTCAGAACCTCATTTAAAGCCACACATAGGCAAAGCACTAGGCTATTTATATTTCCAAAACATTTGCACATTTGAACACAACGTTTTCAAAGAAAATCACTATCTATAACGTTTAAAATAAACTCTCTGGTTGACGGTCACAACACGGTGCATAGTCACGGACGCGCGGATTTTGTGTCGTTGTCAGTAATTTAACCCAATATACCTACCTCACTTTAACTAATCACACAAGAAGCTTACTTACAATTCCAAAAGGTCCATACAGAGAATTTGAAATAGTCGACAAAGGGAAGAAATCAATTCAAGTCAAAGAAACATTTATCAAACAAGTATGGCGTCGATATTTCAAGAATCCGCTAGAGACACCGCCTACCTGAAGTGTAGAACTGGAAATTGGAAACCATAACTCAACGAGTATTAGGGGAAGGAAAACTCCACGCCATCTGTAGGCCTTATCTATGTCTATAAATATCATACGGAACCCCGGGCCGAAGGAGTACGAAATAGCTATGAAAGTACTTTCAGCCGCTGTGTTATGGGTAATTCATGCACCCTCGCTCTCTAATTTTACGGGAATTTTTGGTAATTATTTTCCAAAATTCGTGACTTCCGTCAGTAAAGTTGATTTAGTTACAATTAAAGGTGAGTAATGGATTAGTGGACCCCAATTTTAAATCGTAGATACAGGCAAACTACGACTAATTGTAAATCTTTAACTAACTGAAAAAATTAAAGAATAAAACTTATGAACAATAATCTAAAAGGCGTCATTCATATCAGGAATATAAGATAAAAAATTCTACTTATTCGAAAAGTTGACAAAAAGTCTACAAACACCCTAGTAGGCTTTATAATACGGCAGAGAGATCTTGAAAATTGCACAAGGGGAGACGTGATTAATAAAGAAAATAAAAACCAGGGAAAATTGAGTCTCAAGCCGTTTCCACAGACATTTAGCTACATATTTGGTCTGATGTAATCATTTTTCTATTAGATCTTAGTAGCCGTAGTAATGATCACCAATTCTTAATGATTTCACGGTCTCCGTGGCACAGCGGTATGCGCGGTGGATTTGTTGTTCCGGGGTTTCTACTCTTTTCATTAATTGGTCCAGGTTTGGCTAGTGGAAGATTTCGGACGTGGCTAGTTACCACCCTACCGACAAAGACGAACCGCCAAACATCTTGGCGATTCGGTACAATGTCGTGTACAAACAGAAAGACGCGTGCATCTGATCCTACTTCTAACAAGTTCGTCTGCTTCCATCTTAAATTGCATCATCAATAACCACCAGGTGTGATTGCAGTCAAGGGCTAAGTTATAATGAATAAATAAAAAATGTGTGCGTGTACTAGCGTACACTCGTAAGAAGTGAAACTAACTTATCAACATTCAAGTGTTAAAATGATACCATGACACCACGCGTATTAAAAATCAATCGACAATATTGTTGACAATATAAAGTAATGTAAGATCGTACTTACTTTTTTAGAAATTATGGAATTAGAATTAAAATAAACCCTTTGATTTTGTTGATCACTTCAATATAACATATATATACTTATATATTTACAGTCATCCATAATAAAATGAAGAAAAATGAAAAAATGTTACACTAAATTTTGACGTTAAAGAACATTCAAAAAAATGTACCCAAAGTTATCTAAGCCCGCACCACCCGTATTAATATTGACAATATTGTTGACAATATAAAGTAATGTAACGTAATTACGTAATAGAAGGCCTACCTTCTTAAATTAACCCTAATAAATGAAGATGATTGATATTATTGTCAAACTTACCATACCTACATATGTGATATTAAAGTAAATTAACAGTAGTTACAATATTATTGAGTGAGAGCAGGCAACCTGACACATATCTACGGATCAATAAAGCCGCCATATCCAACTCAATACCAAGTTTAACAGTCTGTTAATTTGACTGGCCTTCTAAATTGTGTTATCTCTATTAGCTTTATGTAATTGCTCTTCAAAATATCAGTGGAACTGACAGGGGGTTACGCCGTCTATTTTCTGACAAGAGCCATCATCCAACACCTGGTGTGAAATGCAATCAAGTTTAATTATTACGGGTATTAATAACAAGGGCGTACTGGGGACTGGTTGCCATGGTAACACCCCAAGTTGGAACGCAGGCTGCGAATCTACCACACAAATGTTAGATATTTATGAGCAAAGCTGATTAAGGGCTCTAATTATTGTTATGAAACTTTCACTAATAGTCAAACAGAGTACTGAAGAGAAAATAATAGTATTAGATACTAAGCTAACTGTTATTTCAGCAATACTTTAATTTAATATCGAATGTCTTTATTAGGGTTTGAAAAAAAATATTGCAATTACAATATGTGTTGGGTTTAAAGTTATAAAAAAAACATATTTTGTGTTAAATGTTATAAAGGAGACATTACATTTATTCATTTTTGAAAACATTGGATATATACACTCATTCAACTAGAACTACTCAGAAATATTAGGTTAATATTAGTATAGGTATGGCAAGTAAATGTTTGCAACTAAAATCTCATTAGTAAGTGTCATACAAGGTTAACTATCAATTTGTCAGTTTAGTGCTGTTTGAATTGCTTTTATTAGTTGTAAACGGAAATTTTATTACGTCTTTAATTATTCAGGGTCCTTTAATTTGCATGCTATTGCTTAAATTAAATCATTTTGCCATTAAAAAATAATTTTCACTTTTTAATATAGATTCAGTTCATCTATATATATCCACAATCAAACTTTCTTTTATTTATTTTATTGGATGTTTATTTTATTAAAATTTAAAATACCGCGAGTATTTCCCATATTATTATAATATAAACGGCTTCACCCAACTACTGAACCGATTTAAATGAAATTTGGTACACAGTAAGTCTAGACCTGAAAAAGGACATAGGCTACTTTTATTTACTGTTTGAAACCTTAAGACCTATTTCTTAGGCAGTTGATTAGATATTAATAAATATGACATTTAAAGCATAGGCTGTAATAATAATGCAACGCAGCTTGAAGCAAATTGCAAGCTGCCCGCAGCTTGAAGCAAATTGCAAGCTGCCCGCGCGGCTGCACGTACTCGTATACTCCGAAAACAGTGAAGTGAGTTTCAGCCGTTTATATTTCAATAATATGTTTTTTAAGCATTAAATTCAAAGTAAATAAAGTAAAACAACTTTATACAAATGTAGTACTTTAATCCGGTTTCTGATTCCTCAAAATATACAAACAGTTTTTTTTTACGTCTAAATACCCGGGTTGTACAAAATTCTACAAATGTGATACTTTTAATGTTAACAGTAAAGTTTGAAGTCCGTTTTTCAGTAATTCGTTAAACTACACACAATAAATAGAATAAGGGTAAAATTGTATAAGGATATCAAACATTTCGAATTATATACAAAATTAAAATCAATCAAAATTATACTATATCACAGTCACTAGAGAAAGATAAACTATGTAATGACTACATTACGTTATATGGCAGTCTATATGTAAACACATCCACAATGCTACAACCCATAAGAGTACCACCTTCAACACCGCTTTCTGGTTTTAATGACTGTATATTGATTAATATGTTGTAGTACTCATAAAATTATTAACTGTCATCTAAACATTTTTCTCCAGTACCTATCGAAGTTTTATAATTTCAATGCAAACTCTAACTCCAGCAAATAAATAATTAAAAGCGGTGGAACATTCCTTCGAATCCCTTAAAATTTCGACAACCTTTTTACATTGTTTATGTACATTCTCCCTTAACTTAGTATTGCTTTTATTACGTTCTAATGATATTTTTAAATATACTAAATTAACAAATTAACTGCGGTATGTATGACCCGAACAACCTGATGCACCAGAATTTGTAGTAAATGCATGCATTTCCCTGTACGGTGATTCTCTGTAACAATTGGTATCATTCATGAATCGTTATCATCGTTTGCAAAAGCGAGTCTTAGGCCTAAAATACTACTAACTTACCTCTCATATGGCGGCGGTGGAAGAATATCGCATAAATTCATCCTACAATTCTGTTCACTTCTCCTTCCTTGACTGGAATGTTTAGAGTCTTGAGTCATTTGTCTAAAACTATTTTCTCTACCCAGCCATTGCCATTGAGGGTAATCATATTCTACATCAGCAATTGCTGTCCATTCTTTGTTCCCATCATGATGACTAGATGATCGTGACTGAGTGGTTTTACATGACGGACATTCATCTAAAGACAATTCTTGAATTTCATCACCTTCATTTCCACATTTCGTCATTTCACTATAATCTTTAGTTAAAGTGGAACTACTACTGCGGCAGCACGTAGAACATTCTTCATTGGAGTATTGATTACTATCAGCAAACGATCTCACCATACTATTATCGTACGATTCTGGACTAACTGCACACTTTATACAAGAATCTTCTGCATCTGTATGATCCTGCAACTGCCATTAATTTATGTAATTTAGAGCAAAACATTAGTATTGAATTCATTTACTTATCATAGCTTGTAGAGTACTTAATATGTCTGCAAGTTACCTGGTAATTCAATTCAGTGTATATAGCGCTAGATGCATAGGGTTCCGGAGGGTGCCTTCTGTTATCTTCGTGAGACATCATATTAACCGCACTCGTGTGTTGTGGAAGACTATATTCGGCTTCCATAGCCATAGTACCTATAGTATGGCCACCTAAAATATTATATTTACAAGTAGCTAATTTGTAAAGAATTTCTAAGAAAAACCAAAAATAATTACAACAGTTAAAAACTTACTATGCAATAAGCTTTGGTGACAATTTAATATTTCTATTCGTGGTTCATTTGATCCTTCATACAAGGGCCTCTCGCGAAGCCATACAGCTTCTTTGCCCAACAAACATTGAGTATTTGTAATTGGAGTACCTAAAAATTAAATTTCTTATAGTAAAAATTAATAAATTAAGATACTTTCGTCATTAGGTTAGGTTTTAGAAATTCTAAAAGCTTCTCAAGCTACCTACTTTAATAATATCAACAAATTCTGAATTTCTCGTCACTAGACAAGTTTGAATGGTAGGTATCGTGATTAATAGAAGTACTCAAAAATCTGTCATAACAAATATTATAAAAACAATTGAACAATATAAAAATATAACCAAAACTATTCGTATATTCGTAACTTACTGGCAGTGTTGTGACTCTTCCGCTGCTTAGTTTGCCTTCGCCGTAAGTAGACAATAACAACGGCCCCTACCACTATAATTGCTAATAGAAACAAAGTTAGCACTAGGAGCCAAGTTTCTTGGAACATTGACAATATTGCCTTATCAGTCGCAGGTTCCGTTCTGTAACAAAGTTTTATGTATCAACTATTTGATGTTCTAATAAGAGGAAAATAATTACAAACTCCATCGCTAAGAGGTAACACTGCTATCAAAAACATGTTAATACAATGTTTGCTTTATCCGCCATTAAAAGTTGTGTGTAAATGTGATTTGGATATATTTATGGGTGCCCTTTTGATTACTGAAAATTTTGGCTTTAAGCCTTAAGTTTTGCATAACAAGTTACCCTTAATGACTTTGAAAAGAGATGGTAAGTACGACTGTGTCCTTTTCTTGGTTTGACAGGGCCTCTGCCGTACCTACAGATTGAAATGATGAATGTAAAGACGTTATTTGATTTGTTATGGGAAGATCAGTAATATAGTTAAACAAACTTGTTTATAACTTAACAAAGGTACAATTTAACAATTACGATGATTTGTAATGGTTGTTATTTACCAATTATTTTACGTCTTGTTCTGAGTGACTGATAAAATAGAAACAATCGAACTGGGACGAATAACAGAACTTGTATAGGAGGTTCATCACAGTTATTTCAATTGTTACTAAAACGCTAACAGGAGAACCGTGAAATCTTTGACATTTTGACTATAATATGTAATTTTAAGGGAATTAAAAAGTTCGTTTGTTTGTTTGATTTCTAAAACAGTTAGATCAAGTAAGTAGCTAAGTAGCTAGCTTGAAGAAAAGTAGATGTAAAATTTAAAAATATTAGACAAAAACCGAATTCCAACATTTAAATTAGTTTTTAACGCTTGCTTTTACAAATTGTTTTATAAGTGACTTATCCAGGTGGACTCACTGGCTGTCTCTCTATAGTCGTTCCTTCATGTCTGAAGATCGTGGGCCTGGTGGGATCCAAGTCTCAAACGGGTCCATGCTTTCTACCTGCTCCTGTTGGTGGCCATCTTCCTAGCCTATAGAACGTGGCATGCTTGGACTCACTTAGCTGGTCAGCCCGTCGTGTCGAACAGAAAAAGATTTTAAGACCGTTCACATAAACGATGGGCACCATAAAGTCTAAAATACCTGAATTAAAAAAACTAATAATTGTTTTATACTTACTGCACGTAATGTCTCTGAGAGTGCGTCGGCAGCATGTGTATCTGGGTGGGAGTGCTGAAGGGTCCGTGGCCGCGGCGCGTGACAGCCGCTGCGCGCGCGCTGTACCTCCCACCAGCTCTAAGGGAGCTGGCCGCCGCTGCTCGAGTTCGGGCTCCCAGGGACATCTGCCCGACCACCCGACCGTTGGTGCTCCCTCCTACACGTACCTCGATCTGTGCGAGGGTTTATAATATTACAATAAAACAAAGGACTGCTATGATTTTCAAAGATGAATCAATGAATAATTTTTTTCATGACAGTTTGTTTTGTACTGTATATCTAAAAAAAATTAAATCAAATCCTCTTCTTGTTGGTTTATATACTAGCCCTTTGGTAATAATCCTAAGTAGTAATTAGCACTAATTTTTTTAACAATTTGACAACATTTGTAACTACTTGAAGGAACGCCTTTTAAAAATAGAGTAGGAAAACAAGATGTATGCGATCTATTGTTATTTTTTTTATGATTGGGCTAAAAGGTTAAAAAGAAATTATAAATACACAAGGAGACAAAAAATAATGTGCAATAGTCAAAATATTATTAAATAGTAGAAATTTCAAGTTTTTACCTTAGAACGTTTAAAGAAAGTAAAAATTCAAAATTCCCAACAATATTATAAAGTTTTACTTTATTAGGTAAACTTACTAAGTAACCCGCAAGTTCACCGTTCCACGTATGAATAGGCGGCGGCTCCCACCGTATCCAGGCTGACGTGGCATTAATAACCCCTGCCGAAACATTTTGTGGAGGAGCGGTAGGAACTAAAACAAAACTTGAAGTAAGAGAACTTTCGAGAATGTTTGTATTAAAGCCAAACAGTTATAGGGTTCCGTACGTTCGAATTAAAATGCTCTTATTTTTATTACCGTCTGTCTCTTTAAATGTACTAGTCAGTTGAAAGGTATACGTATCAATTTCTGGGACTCATAGAGGCAAGATGTGAATAGACGATATCTGATTTATTGGGGTCACTTTAGGAGGCAAGATGGAAAATAAGAAAAATAACTGTATTGATGTGTTGACATGTCAAATCAAGACTTTGTTGTAAAAATTTATGAGCAAAAATTTGTTTTGTTACTTTAAAATAAACAATTTCTAAGTTATTTAACTAAAAAGACAAAAATTGTCCATTCTCTCCTTATCTCCAAAACTAAAAAACCTTCACTTTCACAACCTTTGATTTTGACGTTATTGACTGAATTAGTTTTCTACTTATAGATTACGAAAAAACATGTTAGAAATCCATGATATTAAAATAACATGGTAAATCACCAAACATGATTCATAACATCATACGGAACCCTCTTAACACAAGGTAAACTCTCACTTATTTTAAATAAATTCACTTACTGTCTTCTTCCGTGAGACCACTCTTCATGTTGGACGGTTTCCCCAACAGCAGTTTATAAAATGGCATCAAAAATATATTATACTTAGCATATGGCATCAACCCTGTTAGCAAATGGCTAGACGAGCCACTGTTATGAACTGTCGTCATTGTAAAATTATCATACTTTGTTAATTCGATGAAACTTTCTAGAGAAGTATTTGTTTGCTGTGCATTTTGGAAATCTATAGCGTGCCGGTTTAAAGAGGTCCCGTTGAACCATATTTTTACACCTTCTAGATATTCATTATAATCTGTTAGAACCTGTAAAGAAACATACGTGTATACAAAAGTAATAGAAAACGTTTATTTAAGACCACGATATCATTTTTTTTTTATCGACTACAAGTTGGTCCTTGACTGCTATCACACCTGATGTTAAGTGATGATGCAATCTAAGATGGAAGCGGGCTAACTTGTTAGGAGTAGGATGAAATCCAGACCCCTATCGGTTTCTACACGACATCGTACCGGAACGCTAAATCGCTTGGCGGTACGTCTTTGTCGGTAGGGTGGTAACTAACCACGGCGAAAGCCTCCCACCAGCCAGACCTAGACAAATTAAGAAAAATCTCAATCTGCCTCGCCGGGAATCGAACCCAGGACCTCCGTCTTATAAATCCACCGCGCATACCACTGCGCCACGGAGGTCGTCAATTTGTCAAGAGCGAAGCAATTGAACCGGACTGAACATCAAGAAGTCCGATACCCGTCCGATACCCGTCCCTTTGTACCATTTCCTTTTGGTTGTTATTCATGACAAGTTTGCATTTGACTGCAATCCCATCTGGTGGTAAGTGATGGTGCAATCTAAGATGTAAGCGAGCTATCAGTTAGGAGTAGGATAATATCCAAACTCCTTCGGTTACTACACGACATCGTACCGAAACTCTAAATCACTTGGTTATTTTTTGTAAGATATTTTTTAAATTGAAAAAAAAAATGGTAAGTATTATTATAAAGTAAATTAAAGGTTTCTTGAATTTTTATTTTCACTTACGTCCCAAACAATTTTCAATGTTGTAGATGAAACTCCTTCCACCCTTCTCAGAGCTAAAACATCTTGTTGCAGATACCGACGAGCTTGTACAAGTTCATATTGGGTCATTGGCGGATGGTTTTGTGGTTTATCTCCATATTCCGGATACGGAGAGGATGTTTCAGAATGACCATTAAACGAATTAGCTTCTCTTCTTAGAACCTACAAAATAATTTTTGCTGTAAATTTCTGATTTAATATAAAAATTTTATACTTGAAAATTTTATTAGCTTATTTGTATCTGTTTCTTTTGCTATGCAAAACAAAACAAAACAAGAAAAATTCTAGATTTTAAGACGGAGAAATTTCTTGAAAAAATCATCCAATTCTATGCATTTTATAGTTTAGTTGTATAATTAGATCTACTTTTAACTACACACAAGATGTAGGAATAAATAATTTTATGTAATGATACAATTATTACAGAAAATTATGTAAAAATTAATTATTTGAAAGAGCAACTGTTGTGTTTCTTGCCGGATTTTCTCAGCAGAACCTACTTTCCGAGCCGGTGGTAGAGTCAGTACAAATAATCTAACTTGACTTTTCAAAAGTGCTGGTAAATTAAACCTACTTGAAATAAACGAACTTGAATTTGACATCATATACAAGAAGAGTATCTAATTATAGTCTTTTATTAATTACCTAGTTCCTGGCACATAGAACATTCTAGGACCAAATTAAGAACTCTTACGACAGTGCATTGTAAATAGAATAAATTATATAACACTCACTTGCAATGTTGCAGTGTGTAAAGTACTTCCTGCTGCACTAACAGCCACACAAGTCAGTCTACCAGCGTGTTGCGTCAGAACTCTATCCAAATAAAGAGACCCTGTTCCGTGGACCGAATTTGGAAAGACAAGTTCCTGTTGCAAAACAAACACAGCTTAGATATTATTTGTATCATAGATTGAAAGTTTAAAGCCTCGTTTACACAAGACAACAATTGACGCGCGACATGTTGCACAACATAATGCACACGGCAAGGCGGAACTTTGTTTATCAACGTTGCCTGTCTTTGCATGACCAGTCTGCGACATATCGCCAGATGTACTAGAGTTGGTTAAGGCGCTTACATTATTCAGTCACTCTCCTCTTGAAAACATTTGTTGCTTAACTATAAGATGCACGGAAACTAACAACGACTACTCAACAAGATCAGCGATTGTTGCCTAGTGGACACATGGCTTTATAATAAGTGACTAACCTGAAACCCTTCCATAGTCCAAAACACAATAGGCTTTGGGGTACCATCTGCTTCGCATGGAAATGACACTGATTCTCCTTCCCATGCCGTTTGATCAGAAGGTACTCTAGTGAAATGTGGTAGTGCTAAAATACACGAAAACATTTTTCAAAAAATTCTACCTTGAAATTAAATGAAGTCATTGAATTCCAAAGTAATAATTTTTAAACTACACAATGTAAAAGTTAAAAGCATTATCTTGACGATCTTAATACGAAGCATTTAAAATTATTTATTTTATTATGACGATGACCGTTACATAGTTCCAAGTCATGCAAATGTGGGTATTTAATATAATTTTTCTATGGAAAAACAAATAAAGTATTCTTGTATTTTTTGTTGATAACCTTACTCTAGGATAATTTCTAAAATAAGGTTCTCTCTACCCACGACAATTTTTATAATCATGTATTTAAAAAAAAATATCGAGTAATCAATACAATTTGATACTAACAATGAACCGTCAACGAGGCACTAGCGACGCTATACCCAGCCTGGCTCTCAGCTCTACAAGTATAAGTTCCGCCATCCGACTCCACGACCCTATCTATCCTCAGCGACCCTCGTCGTATTATTGCATACGGTGACAATGACCCTTTATCTCGTGACCATGTCACAGATACGTCTGCTTCTGGCGATGCCTAAAAAGAAATTCTATTATAGTCTATATATAATATTAAATGCAGAGTGAATACAGATTTACATACTAATATTATATGCAATAATAATAAACATTTCAAGGAGAGTTGAATAATAAATAATCATAATGAAGATGATAATAATGATTATACGTAATTGAATCGTAAGAACTGTTATGATTTAATCTTTAAACTGCTCAAGCTTTTAAGAATTGGGAAATGAAGATAGACAGATCTTAAAGAATAATAAATTATACTTTTATTTGTAACAATGGAACTTAAAAGAGTTGAAATGGTAGGTGAAACTTTGCATGAAAATTCAATATTTTTCATAAATATTACAGATTAATTCGACTATGAACTATTTGTTAAATGTTGACTATGACTTGTTATCTATAACAATTCTTAGAAATATATCCAAAAATAAAAAAACAAAGTAAAATATTAAAATATTATCTGTTCCCAACTGTATGTAAGTATTTACTCATATAAATAAAACATTCCAAGTAATTAAGTACTAACCTGGCAATGAAACTCGATGTTCTGTCCTATAAGCGCCGTTATGTTATTGGGTTTCACTAGAAAATGCGGTCTGCGTAATACGAGTAATGTCGCCGGGCGCGATTGTCTCTCCCCTGCCACGTTGGACGCAACACATCTGTACACACCACTGTCAGACGGGAGACTTTCTAGTATCTTCAAATTACCACCATCTATTATTGTTATCCTACAAAGGAAAATATTGACTAAAAATATGCTTAATCGTGTTTCTGGACGTGATTGTCTCTCCCCTACCATGCAACTTTTTAACACAAATATGACCTAATAAACCCAAAAAAAATCCAATTTCCTGTTTATTGAAATGTTATTTAGTGCAAGAATTATGACTGTGATATTAATAAAATTCAACCCAGGGGAAATACGTATTAATTTCTATATGTAATCATGAGTACCTTCCATTAACTTCAACGTCTAAAGTGTGTCCATCTTTTGTCCAATGTACCGAAGGATCGGGAACTCCTCTTGGGGCTGAACATTCTAGTGATGCCGGCTCACCACTAGCTACTCTAATATCTCTAGGTTCATTCCTAAATTCGTCTCGCAAAACTGCAAAAAAAACACAATACTCGTAAAACATGTCATTATAAAAAGTTCTTTTGTATTTTTTTTTTAAACTGAATTTTTGACCTAACATTTGATTATTCTTAAGCAGTAGACGTGCTTGCGAGCGATATGCAAAATCAGTCTATACCCTGAGTACCTTGGTTTGGCGATAACTGTAGCAAGTTGTAATTAGTACATATATTCAAAGCTGCTCTAGCATAATGATCGAAGAGAGAGAGAGAGATGATCCTTCAAAATTCGGCTCAGCACAAGTAAAAAAAGTGAAGGTTGACGTGTCACAAAGGAGCTTCTTTTAAACCTACAATTTGTTCGGAGGTTCTGTCTGATCATAAAATTATTAAAATGAGGTACGTATCACATTTTTGCATCATCGGTTAAATGGCGTCGGGGATTTATATGGCTCTGTGAGAGTTAACTAGGACAATTTATACATGGATCAAAGTATTACTCGTGTATATCGCCCATTTATTGGCATCCGTCAGCCATTCTATATTTATGCTTCACAATCTATATGTAGACACAAAATATTAACATACACATGGGATGAAATGCTTAGTAAGGCAATCTTTTAATTTAATTTAACAATCTATACTAATATTATAAAGAGGTAAAGTTTGTAAGTTTCTAAATAAAGTTCTGTCGGGGCTAATTTTCGGAACTACTGATCCGATTTTAAAATTTCTTTCACCATTAGAATGCTGCATTATCGGTGAGCGTTATAGGCTATATTTTATATTTGTGTTGTATATATTAGCTGAGTTATCACAGTTTTTGTCGCGCGAGTCGGACCGTGAAATTTATTAAATCGGCGTAAATCGCGTACGCTGCCTTAGCTATTGGATATAATTGAAGACATTGTATAAAAACTTTATGCATCTTAAAAAGTTCTACAAAAAAGTCCGCAATAGCATATATCTATCTTTTATATTTTGGCAGATATATAACTTTTTGTGTTTTCATTTCAAAATCATTTAATTCATATGCTTACGTTTACGTCATTATTTATACAACTAAACTTAAGTCCTTATCAAAATAAATTATTTAATAATCACAAGGATATTATAGAGATAAGATTTGCTTTTACAGTATGTTTATTAGTTACATATATAGTTTCGGATATATCACAAATGTTCTAAAAAACAACACTGCCGCTATATCGTCCAAATTAAGTTGACCTCCTCCGTGTTATGTTATACATACTGAATAGGGGTCAAGATTTTGGTACTGAGAATTCGATCTCTGATCTTTTCTTTCAATTTATTTGGCATGGCAGACCATATTTATATAATATACGAAAATTTTGTTCGTTTGTTTAAACGGGCTAATCTCGAGATCTGCATGTCGGATTGTAAATTATTTTGTTTATTATAAAAGCTAGACTTAAAAGGGAAATAGACTATTTAGACATCAGCTTGCCATAAATATATATTATTAATGTTAATGTACTGTAATATCGTACAATGTTTAACAAAAATGAAGATCTTTAGCACACGGGACGGGACGGAGGATATTGCTTCACGGGAAAATATAAAAAAATCAAATTGAGAAGAGTAGCGGGGAAAGAGCGGACTTTATATGAAAGTCTGTCTTTAAAAATTAAGGGGGTTCCTAAGAGGTTTTCACGCGGACGAAGTCGCGGGCGACTGCTAGTGATACTATATTATTGCATTATTGTCAATATAGATAGGTATTATTTTTGTATTATTATTAAAATAAATACTTAGTAAATGATATGGTAAAAGAAATTCGCCTTAACCTACATGGTTTTAATGAACACCATGGGATCAAACGATATTCAAAAACTTAAATAGATAAAAGCGCTTAAAAACAACGCTCACTGTTTTCAAAATGCTTAAAACGACTCCTGGGTGCTTTTAGTAGTTTCAGCACACGTGCATTAAACTGACTTAGGTACTAAAAGTTTGTAGTTTTAGACATTAGGTGAATTTTAAATTAAAATACTAAGTAACTTTGGTAATAGAATGGTTAAACTTATATTTTTAATTATATCAGAATTAAATATAATGATTATGATTATATTATACTAATAATATTGTTATTTAGATACGTCTTCATTTTTTTTTTTTTATAAATTTGTAATAATAATATTCTTCTCTTAGTCAAATTTTTTTTATAATAAAATTGACTGGTTGACCGCGCTTTGCTAGATATTTTGGTATTTTATATAATATTTAGATATAAATTACATAACAACGCCATCCATTGTTAAGCAGCTTTAGGATTGTTGTACAAAATTTCATTGTCTGAACATTTTCTAAAATCGAAATTAAATAAAATTTCGAGATTCAGATTATATACCAAATTGCTCGTTTGAAGGTATTATATTTAATAAAAAAAAATTATTGATTTGTTTTTTTTAATATCAGTGCTCATTTTCCTCGCCGGCTGTTATACCTGAAATAGTGAGGGTCGCGTTCTTGCTAACCGCTTCCCCGACGGTGTTACGAGCGACGCACCAGTACACGCCCTCGTCACTCTCCTTCTTACTCCGCATAACCCTAAAACCGAAACGACGTCATAAAGGAAGATAAGCTACACTCATTAAGGTAAAATCGCGTAAAATAAGATTAGTTACCGTCATAAAATGGCGTGCATCTTACAAATAGCAAGTGCCTACATACGAGTGTAATAATTATCAAAAAAATAAAAAAATAATATATTTATTATAAATTTATATTTTAAATTTATAATAAATATATTAATTTTTAATTTAATAGACGGATGTCGAACGCTGCCGAACGCAAAGGCCGATTATCTTTTTACTAAATTCGCGCTCTCGCTTGCACTTCAAGCCTTACATGGAACGCCTCAAAGCGAGGTAACGCATGAGTCATGTTTTTTCGAGCGTGCAGCTCTCGCTCTAGAGCTCTTCGGGCTCTATCGAATTATAAGACGTTTTCACGTCAAAAATGATGAAAATTTTTGCTGTTGTCATATAATGAATATTGTTTTTTTATTTTAAGATTTTAAGAGGAACGCAACACAAACTAACATTTAGGTGACACCGTTCAAGCTTATCTTTTTTAAAAACGGAAACTTACGTCATTGTTGTCGAAGAGTGCCCGACTAGTTTCGAACCCGTACGGTGTCTTTAGTCATGAGCTTGCTTGTTCACGTAATGCAGCGTGAAACTGATTGCGGGCGACGCGCGAGGCCGCTAGGTATATTTTTTATAGCCTTGATAGCATTAGCAAGATGACTGTTTTGACGTGACAACGTCTTAACATGACTCATGCGGCGTTACCTCGCTTTGAGGCGTTCCATGTAAGGCTTGAAGTGCAAGCGAGAGCGCGGAACGAGCGACAAAGAAGCACAATCGGCCTTTGCGTTCGGCAGCGTTCGACATCCGTCTACTAAATATAATTATTAAATATATTAATTTTAAATTAAAAATATAAATTTATAAAATCAAAATCAATTATTTTATTAATTTAAATTAATATTTATAAAAATATACTTAAATTAAAAATTTTAATAACCAATTACATGTTACCATTCCATCAGTATTTTCTTAAGTTGTCATGTTCAACTATCGTCAGTAAACCGACTTTACAGACAAGCAATTTTTTTTTGTTATAATCTTCAACTGTTTTATTTTCTTTCAAGTATAAAAAAAAAAACAAAAGTTTCGTTCGCAACAAAAATCACCCTATTTGTCTAGTATGAGAGCTACCTAAATAGAAGAAAGTTTTACTTTGTCAAGCTCAAATAGGGCAGCGAATCAATAGGGTAGAATGAAAAGCCAAAAAGTCTGCACTCGTTACAACATTGTGTTATTTCAATCAAACATATCAACATTGTAGCACTATTCTTCCACTCTATTGAAGAGGCAAGGATATAAACCATGAAAAAATAAAAAGGCTATCAACTTACCTAAGAAATAACAGTCCATCTTCCAGCAACACCCTATGGGGGTGATCAACTGGTGCCAATGGAAGCCCATCCTTGTACCATTGGACCGTGGGTTTAGGTTTGCCTTCAGCCACGCAGCGGAGTGTCGCAGGATCGCTTCTCCCGACTATCGTGTCAGCTGGGTGTTCCTTGATCCGCGGCGCCCGACTTTGGGCTTTTGAGGAAAAGCAATTATCAGCCTATTTACAGATCCACTCTACTACAGGGCTAGCAGAGCTAGAATGCGTCTTTACACGTAATCTAATATATAAAATTTCCCTGTCACAATGTTAGTTACCGTACTCCTCCGAAACGGCTTTACCGATTTTTACCAAATTTTGAATGCGTATTCAGCAGGTCTGAAAATCGGCTACAATCTAATTTTCATTTAAGTAAATTTTTTTTTTAATTTTTAATGCAAAACAACGTTTGCCGGGTCAGCTAGTATTATCTATAAAATTTACAAATATTATAGAAAAGTAGCGGCATAAACAAAAATATCACTCTCTTTCGACCCATCTAGAATCAGTGGCATTTTCCGATTTCACTGTTATTGTAGTGAGGCAAGTTGGACTAAGTGAGATAAGTTCACTTTACACTCCGCTATCAGATGTTATCGATAATGACCAGGACCGACGGCCCACGTGTTACGAGATATGGAACGTGTTGGAGGAAGTGAAGCTACCAACTTCCTAAGTTTGAGCTGAGAATTTTTAAGCTATCCGGGCTAAGAAAAGCTCAGTATTTCTATTTTAGAAACCCCGTGAACTGAAACCTAAGTAAAGGACGTGTAAGGTTGTATGAAAAAAAATTAAAAATATAATACAATTTTTAGTTTCGTCTCTCCTGGGTGCAAGCCCTGAGTATGTAGTATTCATCTTTTGTTTTCATTTTTGGAACCCGCCCTCTTACTTGGTATATATGGTAGCTAGTCATATTTGTGACACAGTCCAAAACTCTGCAGTTTCGAAGTTAGTTTTATTTCCATTAAAAACCTTGTTATTTTATTGAGAAACAATACAATTAGTTCTCTTTGTATAAGATTTCAAAAACGTCACGAAATCTAGGACCCGACCCTTACCACACAATGAGCCCTCTCCCGCTTGACGATGGATGTAATTAGCAACCTAGATTTGGATAAGTTAAGCAGGCGCTCCAAGTCAATACTAATAACATCTGGTAGTATTCATTGCAGAGTGAAACACAATCACATCTAGCCCACTACCCCACTAAACACTAAAGCAGCATGGTGGGTCTGACCTCTGAATCTCCTCTCCTATAAGGAAAAAGACCTGGTAGAGTGTCATCAGGTTAATTTGAGAGGTACCTTATAGCTAGAATACCGATCTTTTCTTAGAGTATTAATACCTATACTCTAGGATTTTAGTTAATTATATTATTCAATTAGACTAAAACTCATCGTGGAGATGAATACACTGACGTTACTAATTCTCAACAATACCTAGGTATATAAATTACAATTTTTTTTTAATATTAATTTAAATATCTTTATTATATTGACGCTACTGCGCAGGTCGACTCTCAGTGTTCTTTTTACTTGACACCTAGCTATAATACTTATTTGTAGGACAAGACACGCATGCGCGTTACCAAGAAAGATACAGGAGGATACAGGTTTGGTTCTCGGTTGTGATTAAAATTTTATTCCTAGTTATTACGCAAATCTTATTAGAAACAGGTACTAAACAAGCATTACAATAAGACAAAACGAAAAATAAATTGAATATCCTTATATTAAAAAATATATATCTATAACCTGCACTACACCTACTAACGACATATTATAGAAACAATAAAATTAAATCATGATATCGTATATTATAACTTTATTTATAAACAATGAAATTGAATAATCACAATGAAAAGTTTTTAATTATAATATTTAATTTTTCAATACTCATACACTTAAAAAGAGGCAATTAAAAATGCAATTTTAATTAAAGAAACAAAACGTAAAGCTGTTGGTCAGTACCACAATCTTATTCTTCGAAATACTATACTTTAATTTAAAAGCGAACTCCTATCAAAACGAAACATCGCCCGAGAGCAACTTAATTGGCGAATGGACACGCTTTTAAAACATTTCGACTCACCTTTTATCGCGTGAAAAGTAAACAAAAGATACAAAAACACCAATGATTTTTTCCATACACATTTGTTTCCTAAGATAATTGCACTCGCCACCATACTTGACACTGATTAAGGACTATTGCCACTTCACTCATCACTAGAACACATATTGCACCTTTCAATCCATATTCAATTTTTGTTTATATTAGTTAAAGTTGTTTACGCAAATAATTTCGACAGTTCATCGCGATATCGCGATGTTTTGTGCGCGAAAGTGACACAGCCACCCCGTTTGACGTCCAAAAGGTGACTGCCCCCCACTCTTGATGTCATTTCGCGCCGACTCCGTAGCTTTCGCGAAGTTGAGCTTTATGGGGATAAGCGGATAAATAAATAAACACGCTGTAGATTTGTGAATTTTGATTGATCCGTAAATTGTTTATGGCTGGCAATTTGCGTGCGGTTTTTTTTATTATCTCTTGCGGTTCGAGGTATTTTAACGACGGCTTAATTAATTGAACGGCTTCAGAATTTATGAGATAGTTACCAGTTAGTATTAATTATGTGAACGCTGTCAATTTGATTTTTTATATACCTACAAAGTGACACAAATCATTGTTTATTACAGGCGAAGTGTTTTTTGCATCATTTAAAAATTACACGTTTTTACTGTCTTAAGTAGATCTACACGTAGTCCATTTTATTAAAAGAATAAAAATTAACAAAGGACTGTTACGCAAAACCGGGCAAGTATCGTAGTATTATAGTATCTGTTCTTATATCTCTTAAGCAAAATTGAATTTTAATAATATTTATTATAATATTTTGTTTTCTGTCATAAGCGTCAGTTAGTGTTTGAGCCTTATATAAAACCACTATAGGATCTGTGCACTCAGAGACACTAAAGTATAATGTCATCAAGTTCTTTCACTGAGATCTCTGGACTGAGAATACTGATATATTCGCAGAAGAAAGTCAAGCTCGCCATTCCAGAAGCCCAACATCTTTATGACTCAAAGCCGCACTGAATCAACAAGGCAGTTACACATACATTAATGTTAGGTAGGTAAAAAAAAGGTAGGTACCAACTTATAAACTAAAAGTATTTAACCTACTACTACATACATGATAAAACAGAAGGACAAAGGATGTTTACTTACCAGTAGCTTGTCTAAGCAGTTGCTTACTTGATACTTAATGCGAATTATGCTTAGCTTACGCAGCGTAACTACTGCAATACGATAACACAATACTGCATAGACATATCTACGTAAAGGTGCACTTATAAAGACAGTTATAACAATTGCTCCATTCTAGGCAATTTCAGATAATTATGACGTCGCGTCTACATACAATACCTACAATGTAAACACTAAAGTTGCTCTATGTAGCGCTACACAGCATTGAGAAACATGGAGTCATATAGAGCAATTTAGATCAACAACAAATGACAAGATCAACCGGTAAGTCATTGCCATAGCTGTACTATTTATATACATAGTACATGTAAAGCGGAATAGTTTGTTTATTTAATTCTACATCTGACACTACAAAATTTGTTAAAATTATTTTTGTAATTATGAAAAATGATAGATCAGATTCATTAAGAGAGACAAGATTATTTGTATACAGATATTCTTTTACGGGATCTACGTGGGTAAATCGTGGTGCACAGCTAGTCGTTTATTAGCTATGGAGCAATGAATATGGAGCAATTAAAAACAAAACTACTCCTGACTGATCCATACGTAATTCCGAGCAATTATTGCTCCATAAAATCCCCGCGTATACGCGCCATAACGAACTCATAATAATTAATCCACACATATACACAGATTCACGCCGAAGTGATGTTAGCTAAAGTCTTTATCAGACAGACGTGGCCCCTAGATACCTTGGACTCCGATGCCAATTGTACTACTTAATCATGCATACGTGTTGCCGAACAATTATTGCTCCATAAAATCCTCGTGTGAACGCGCCATAACGAACACATAATAATCAATCCATACATATACAGAGGCTCACATTGAAGTGTTGTTACCTAAAGGCCTTATCAGACAGACGTAGTCCCTAGATACCTTGGACTCCGATGCCAATTGTACTACTTAATCATGCATACGTGTTGCCGAACAATTATTGCTGCATAAAATCCTCGTGTGAACGCGCCATAACGAACACATAATAATCAATCCACACATATACAGAGGCTCACATTGAAGTGTTGTTACCTAAAAGCCTTATCAGACAGACGTGGTCCCTAGATGCTTTGGACTTCGGTGCTAATTATACTACTTGATCATGCATTGATCCATATGTGTTGCCGAGAAATTATTGCTCCATAAAATCCCTGTGTGAACGCGCCATAACGAACACATAATAATCAATCCACACACATACAGAGGCTCATATCGAACTGATGTTAGCTAAAGGCTTTATCAGACAGACGTGGTTCCTCGATGCCTTGGGCTCCGGTGCCAATTATGCTGCTTGATCATGCAAGTCACGTATTTAGCCACCTTACACTGTAACTGGAATGGCAGTTTATTAGTAATTAGTTTTGAGATTTATTTATTTCACAGTAAAATGAAATCAATATCGGCTGTTCATTTTAAAGATTTAAGTAGTTAAGTAATAATTTATTAGTATATTATGTATCAACAACTTATTAACGGCCCACTACAGGGCCAGACCTCCCTCTTTATAAGAGAGGGGATATGGATCGTAAACCCACCATGCTGCTCCAGTGCGGGTTGGCGGGCTTAGGGCATATATAGTTAGTATTTTTGTACCTAAATATGGAGACAAATTACCTACATAATAATAAAAAATGTAGATAAAAAAAATTGTATATGACGGCGCCTGCGTCATCGTACGCGACTAGAAAGAAGTCTGTGAACTGCACGTGCACCAGCTACGCCCTCTTGCGGCTGCGCATCGTTCGATACCCCCACTCACCCCACTACTTAAGTCATTTTAAGTTGTATAAAAGGAGCGGGTCTACAACTGGTGGGCAGTCTAGGCTCTGGCGTGGCGCGGTGCAGACGTTGTACTTTGCTTATTGCTTAACCTGACAACTCGGATAATTAATTTGTGCAAACGAATTAATTATTACTCTCAGCTTGAGTCGCGGTGTCTTGGAGTTACATTAATTAACACGAGCCATTACGTATCATTGCAATACCATAATTTACCAGTTGTAATTCACTGTTAATTAAGTTGCTGTTAATTCTTCTTTCAGTTATCCATTTGTGATTCAGTTATAATTACACTAAATACAAAGGTTTACCCTATTATTTTATTCACTATGTCCGACCCTCTTTCGACATGTATAAAAAAGTAAGTGAAAGTTAATAACTTCAAATTAAAAAGTCATTATAATAACACAATAAAAATACCGAAGATTACAGTTTGTTAAAAAAGCGATTCACAACATTGAATACTTGATTAAGCAAATCTCAATAAAGTCCAATACGCAGAGCATACGGAAACCTTTAATGAAATGAGGTCGGCAAAAAGCCTTATCGAGCAATGTCTACGTGGCACGTGTCCCTGATTTCCTGGACCCGGCGATGTGTCAATTGTGATCCTAGAGCACTCAAGTCACGTATTTCGTTACCTAACACTGCGGGTGATCTAAATTAGGTGCTGGATAAGAATTTTCATTGTATGTTTTTATTGCTAAGACCTTGTCTTTTGATTCTAGTAGATTAAGTATATCTCTAATTGGTTAGTAGAAACCGAAGATCTAAAGATCTAAATATCATCTTCACATCTTCATCATCATTATCAGCCTATCAAATACCTCCCTCTACAGGCCTGCGAATTTGCGGGCCTAGGGTGATAATGGTCTAAATATTATCAAATTAAATCCGTTTTTAAGAGTGGAAATCTTATGACCACTTTTAAAAAATGAAATTCATTGTTCGTAGTAACTCCACCACCAAAAGGCAACTCTACTGAAATTACGAGAAACTCATCAATTGTTCCTTCTCAGAAATTACTTTCAATTTTTGGAACGAAGTTCCTTATCGCGCGTTGTGAAAGGGGGCTAGACGGAAAAAATTCGTACGAAAAGATGTCACGACACTTTTTGATCAAAGGATCTTGCCGCCGCCTTTGATGTGTGTGCGCGTGAGTGGCGGGGGCGCCCGCGCTGTATGCTGTCTCGCGCTCTCGTGGCGCCCTTTGGTGTTTCGGTGTACAACAACAAATATTATTATTACTTAAAAAAAATAAAATTTTATTACAATTCCTTCACTAATTAATCGAAAGGAACTTCGTTCCATCCGGGTGTCCCTTGACACCTCTCAACTTTTTATTTATTTTTAGGAATGTTTTTTTATTCTTTCTAAATATTTATTTGTGACCGATAATCGTAATGTTCGTATTTTTTATCAAACTTTATATATTATTATGCCTTACTATTGAGATAGTGACATGGGCGTACCCAGGTTGTGGGCCAGGGGGGGGGGGCAAATCAGATTTCAGATCAGATCAAATAAGCTAGGTGCTTATAAAGAATAAAAAAAAAATTAAAATATATATTTTTTATTGTATAAGTACCTGGTAGTATAAATAAGTAGCTATTGTAAAAGTAATTTTCGAGGGTCTTCAGCAAAACGATTTATGACGTCTTCCGTGAAAGAATCGCTCATATCTTTAACAAATTTTCTATGAACACTGAGCATACAAAGCCCATTTAATCTATCTTCGTTCATAGTCGATCTTAGCCACGTTTTCACACGTCTAAGTGTGCTGAACGACCTTTCAATCGTAGCAGTGGAATAAGGCATTGCCAGCAAAATTCAGGAACGTCAACATTATCCAGGGGGGGGCAGCTGCCCTCCCCTGCCCCCACCTGGGTACGCCCATGAGTGAAGGCTTGATAGATTCAACTCTGCGCATATAAATATTATGTAAGTACGAAGTTCCCTTTTGTGTAAATATCTATGTAAAAGGAAATATCTCAAACTTTTACACTAATAAGATAACCCAGCTCAATCTAAACGGTCGAATCTTGATTGTTGTCCATTTAATTTGTCCTATCGCAAGTCGTATCTAGTAAATGAAGCCAAAGTGAATTTGGTCCGATCCCGTAATTAACCCATCAGCACTAGACAAAGGAGGCTTCCTTTATTAACTTCACACTGTTGAAATATTCATGAAGTTGTGTACACTTTGGTGTATTTTGGGATAGATCCCAAAACAATATTGCAGACTTCATTATACTATCCACGTCATATCGACGTGGGTTTAAGTATTCTATTTACATAAAAGTCCCAAACTATTAAACTAACTTTCATGAGTAAATTATGTTTCCGTAGGTTAATAATTATGTTTCATTAATTTATACTTCACAGCTCAAAATATTCCTATATACATAATAATAATATAATGGCGGTCTTATTGCTAACAGACCTCAATAATATAAAAGTCAAAGTCAAAATATCTTTATGTAGTGAAATCTTATTTCGTATCGTCAATATGTAATTTTTAGATTATGTAAAACTAAGTACTAGTTTTTTGCATCAAATAAAACAACTAGAAAACGTCAAATTTTCTTAGGATAATATTTCTAGATTATATAGAGAAATATTTGTAATATCGCTGAAAATCCAGTACAATCAAGAAAAGGAAGGAAGAAGGAAATGCAATGTTATTACAATAATAAACCTGCATAAGACATTTGCCCTAGATACTGGATGCTGAACACGTTCGACCCGGACTTACGCGCGCACCTTACGTCGACACAAATCACCATAGCTCGTGTTACGTACATCTTAGTAGTTTGATATAAATATTATACTTTTTAAAACGTAATAAGCATCACACTTCAAAAGAAAAATAAAAGCAAAAGATAAGAGAAAATACCTAAAGGCAACACGATTAAATGCCATGAGGTGCCTTGTAGCAGGAAAGAAACAAAAATTTTTAAAAGGTTAATCTTTCTTGGATAAGACTCTGGCATGTTAAGGCTTTCAACAGACAGCTCCTGGTTTCGGTTTTCAATTCAAGCAAGTAATAGTTGCAATACAGATTTTTTCAGGGCGGATGTTTCGGATGGTACTTATGGAGGTTAAAACGGGTAGAGAGCCTCCCTAAGTATACGGTACCTTAGAATATATTAATTGACTTAATTTAATATATTCTGATAATTTAAAATTATTAACAATGACGGGTATTTATATATACGAAGTGACTTGCTTTGTAAAAAGATAC
The DNA here is from genome assembly GCA_034621355.1 of Mycalesis mineus. NCBI lineage: Eukaryota > Metazoa > Arthropoda > Insecta > Lepidoptera > Nymphalidae > Mycalesis > Mycalesis mineus. The sequence goes on along the minus strand of CM067890.1, from coordinate 11,274,579 downwards.
AAGGCCGATTTCTTTACAACCTATAAAAATATAGCTTCATTAATAGCCGACACCTGGAAAGGTTGCACTATCCAGTGTGTAAAACAGCTCTCGGCAACAACAGCTGTTATTTTATGATGATCAAAATTTACAATAAAATTCCCAATGTTATAAAAGGTCTCCCGTTTCGGAGTTTTAAATTAAAACTATACGAGTGGTTGATTGACAAATGCTTTTACTCTGTAAGGGAGTTCTTCAACATTAAATTGTAGTGTGGGCAATTGTAGTCCTAATATTATTACGTTTTAAATTTATATACTACATATTTCAAGTGCCTTATTTGTAATTTTAATTTTAATAATAATTGTAATTTTACCCTAATTTATTGATTATTTGTATTTCATGTATTTGCATGTCATGCGACTAAACATATATTTATGTTTTTGGCAAATAAATAAATGATTAAATTATTAAGTACGGGCTTTATTGGTAATGAGATTCTGAGGAATCGGTTTATCCTTCAAAGACCGGTTACTATCAACAATCATATAATACCCACAATATATTCTATACACAAACAGTATTTTGTTCCTAATGTTTAATTTACTTTCAGGTAGTGAAGCCGTCCGACAGGCGGAAGGGTAATATAAAATGCAACTTTATTTTCAGCTAGTAAACCAGCCCCCGGCAGCTCGCTGCATCTGGATGCGGAACACGTTCTATTCGGACTTGTGTCAGGTGAGGCTTGCATGCCCTAATCGCAGACACGTGCTTGGATGTCTGCAGGCTTTGAGAGATAATGAAACTGATGTTAATAGAACAAGATACCTATATACTTTAACTTGCTATAATCGTTATCAATGTCAGCTTATTTTAATGGCCTACATGTCTCAAAAAAAGAAAAATAAAATATGAGGAGTTGAAGATTTTCTTTTTCATTTTAAAACAAAGAAATTGACTTAATTGAAAAGGAAGTCATTATTTACCTATTTTTAATCATAACTTTTCTATTAATTTTTTTTAATATCAACATCTGATATTCGTGATTAAATTTACCACCTACACACCCCAACAGGCATAGGAACAGCGTGTACTGGTGACATTGAGTCAGCTTTAGCTTTAGAATTCAGATAATACCTACTTAGAAAAACCAGACACAACTATGTGGTGCTTTTAAAAAAAAATCCTCTCCTACAATATTATCATTTACTTAAACCAGGGCAAGCCTAAATATTTTTTTGTTGAAAAGCAACGTAAAATTTGATGTGGATAACCGTACACAAAACTCTCTACTCCTGTAGAGTTTCAAGTTTTGTATGGAATATCTCCGAGGACACATGCAGGACACGTTTGTATCCGACTCGGTCAGGTGAACCGCGATACGGATTACTTGTACGTGCATGAGTCCAACATTACAGAGAATAGACAATAGATACACTTTTTTTTTTTTTTTTTTTTTTTTTTTTTTTTTTTTTTTTTTTTTTTTTATTATTAATTTAGTTAGTATTTTCAATTAGTCCATAGTTACCCTGAAATTTGTTAATCGACTAAGGTCTCCACGATACAGGTTCCCTAGTGTGGAGACCACCGGTAATTGTTTTGTATATTGTTTTCATGGCAATAAAGATTATTATTATTTATATATAAATTATACGCTCACGCCCGGACACACAATAAATACATATAGACAAAAACCGAAACTGTTATGATATACATACTTAGATACTTGATATAAATAAACTTAAATATAGGCTACATAAATACATATATGCTCCGGGCGGAGGATTCACCCCGGCAGGGAGACCAAACGGCCGGGGGTCAGGGCGACAGGTGAAGAAACCGGCGGACTATCCTAGCCGAGTCGAGCAAGACCGCTTTTTGCATCTTGCCTGCGAGCGAACCGCCACGGAACCCCAGCCGCCTCAGATGGTGAACGAGGCTGACTGGGACTAACCCATTGGCAGATATAACGATCGGGATGATTTCAGTGGACTCCACATGCCACATGGCGGTAACCTCGTGAGCCAGATCAAGGTACTTACGTTTTTTCTCCGTCTCAGCTCTCACAAGGTTCTCGTCATATGGAATTGTGATGTCCACCAAAAACACCCTCGACTGTGCCCGGTCTAACACCACGATATCAGGCTTATTCGCTAGAATAGTCCTGTCCGTGATTATAGACCGGTCCCAATAGAGCCGGATTCCGTCGCGTTCTAGCACTGGCACCGGTGTATACTGGTAATAAGGCAGCCGCTGATCCAAGAGACCGTACATCAGAGCAAGCTCTTGGTGAAGGATTTTGGCTGCTTGGTTGTGTCTGTGCAAATACTCAGTGTTGGCAAGAGCCGAACAGCCCGAAAGCACATGTCTGAGTGACTCTCCGGGATGGCGACAGGCTCGACAAATGTCGTGAGTGCCATCCTTCAGAATGTACTTTCGGTAGTTCCGCGTCTTAACCACCTGATCTTGTATCGCACAGACAAACCCTTCGGTTTCCCCAAAGAGGTCTCCGAAGCGCAACCACTGCACGGACGCTTTTCTATCAATATGGGGCTCATGAAGAGCCTTAAAAAAGCGTCCGTGCAGCTCCTTCCCCTTCCATACGGTCTCTCGGTCAGAGGTGCTCAGTACCACCGGTTTCTGCCAATCGCTCTTGGCCAAGGATAGGGGGGTGAGTCCTTTATCACATTCTATGACCTCCACATGCATCGGAGACTCCCTTTTCGTCTCGAAGTAGGTCCTGAGGCTGCATATCTCCCGATTGTGCATGGTTTTGGCGCTGAGTAGGCCTCTGCCACCGCACTTTCGGGGGATATACAACCTCATGACAGACGATTTTGGGTGATGCATACGGTGGAGAGTCATAGTCGTGCGGACTCTTGTATCCAGGGCGTCAAGTTCGGTCTGAGTCCATCTGAGCACGCCAAAGGAGTACATGAGAACGGGCATGACCCAGCCGTTATAAGCTCGGATCTTATTGGCGCCTGACAAGTAACTTTTACAGATCTTTGTCAGACGTCGAAAAAAGTCCTCGCAAACTGACTGTTTCATGTCCGCCTCATTCACCCCTACGGATTGTGACATGCCCAGATACCGGTATGTTTCAGCTTCAGAGAGGGTCTTGATGTTAGTTGGCCCGGGGTTGATCCCGGCCGTATGAGTAACCTTTCCCTTCTCAACATGCAAGACCGCACACTTGTCTAGCCCAAGCTCCATTCTGATGGAACTACTAAACCCCGTGGTGAGGTTCAGTAATTCCCTCAGACGAGTAGCATTGGGTGCCAGCAGTTTGAGGTCATCCATGTAGAGAAGGTGAGGCACTTTTGTCCTTCCTCTCCGAAACTGAAAGCCTGTCCCCGAATTCTCTAGTAATGTACTAAGAGGATTCAAGGCCAAGCAGAACCATAGTGGACTCAGACAGTCGCCCTGGAAGATACCCCCCCGTATCCTTATCCGGTCATCGGCAGCCGCCAGCCGCTTGCCATGGAGACAAAGGATCGTGCTCCATTGCCCCATACACGACCGGAGGAAGTCTTGAACTGTACTATCAACTTTGTACAGCTCAAGGACCCTCAAGAGCCATGAATGAGGCACCGAGTCGAATGCCTTTTTATAGTCAATCCAGGCTGCGGCGAAGTTCCGGCGGTTGCGTTTGACCAGCTGGCCCGCAACGGAATCGATGAGAAGGAGCTCCTTAGTACCGCGGCTACCACCCCGGCATCCGTTCTGAGCTCCAGATATTATGTTATTTTCGTCAACGTGACGGGTTATCTTGGAGCTCAGAACGGATGTCAGTGTCTTGTAGATGGTAGTAAGACACGTAATGGGGCGGTATTTAGATGGGTCCGCGGTATCGGTGGTCTTTGGAGCTAGGTGAGTGATCCCGGTGGTGAGAAGGTTCGGGAGCGTCCTTTGCTCGAGAGCCTCTTGAAATTGGCGAGCCAAGGTGACATGGCAAGCCGAGAACGCCTTCAGCCAGTAGTGGTGCAGTCCGTCGGGCCCCGGACTTTTCCAGTTCGCAGCCCGCCTTACTGCACCAACTACATCCTCCAAAGAGATGGCGACCGGGTTCATCGGCTTAATTGCGGCACATGCCTCCTCTATCGCCGCAATGCAAGGGCCCTCATCGTGCTCTACCTCTCCTGACCAGATACTTCGCCAGAAGGCGATGAGGTCGGCCGGACTCGGCTGTGGAGAGACAGAACAGACTGCAGGGCACTCCAGTTTTTTGTAGAACCTTTTCTGATCACTCGAGAAAAGACGATTCTGCTGAAATCGCTCGACTCTTTCCGAGTATCGTCGTATGCGGTTCCCCCACGCAGCGATTTTCTGCTTCAGATCGTCGATGCGCTCCGTTAGTTTTTGGGTTATGTCGGCTTGATCCAGCCTAACCCCGAGCCCATTGAGGGCTATCCTAACAGAGCGCACAATCCTTGGCCTTGTGTTGCCCGACCTGAAGCATAGCAGTCTGCCAATGAGTCTTCTGGCGTGGGTGATACGGCACTCTATCCTCCTCTTCCAGGCTGGTTCTGCTCTGGTGTTATTAGCAGAACGCCCTGGCCGCCCTGGTTCCTTGATTTTAATACCAATGAACCTATGGACGGCCATAGCTGCCCCGAAGAGAATAGAAGCCGTATCATCCAGGCCAGTGCTGACCGCCAAATGCTGGGGAAGCATTTGGTTGACAGCCTCAATGACATCCCGCGTCGCTATATTCAGCGTAATACGGGAGAGCCGCGGACGATCCTCAAGAGGAGCAGTACGGATTTCAGAAATCGTCTCTTCTAAAACCCTTCTCATCCGCTCTAAGTCCAGGGCGACTGTTCCCTCGGTGTCCTCCTCCACATGCAAATCTTGGGACATAGGTTCAGTCTCTTCGCGGGCAGGTGCCGCCGGTGAGACGATTTGCTCTGCGGGAGAGGTTACTACTTCGGGAACAGCCTCACGTCGTAATCGTTCGAGCTCGGTAGCGTTAAAGATGTTCGAACGCTGAATAAACCGAGCCCGATCTGCCAGGTTTTGTTCTGTGACAGTTAAATGCGGCTCAAGCAGCAAGAACTCGCGATACATTGCAGCTCGGTAGCCAGTCCGTCCAGTTTCTCCCCCTGTAGCCCTGTAGTACGATCGCATGACATTTTCATTCATTTGGTAAGTCCATCTCATGCGACGTACACCACCAGCGGCGGGCTCCGAAGATTGGGCCCCAGGGGACCCTTTTGAAGCCAAGCCTACTGGTGGGGATGATGGATGAGCCGACTGACCCGGTGGTAATGGCAGTCGACTGGTTTGACTGGCGGGTCGCATGCTGCCACGTCCAGCGCCAGCCCCAGACGCGCCCTGGCGGCCCCCAGGTAGCGGCCCTATACGCGCTCTCTTATTTTGTTCCATCATCATTGTTTGGGGGGGGGGGGGGGGGGTGAGTGGTCGTTACGTCACTCGGGGTCCACTCATGTCCCCGAGGAGGCTGCTCTTTGGAGCCAGCTAGCTCATTCTCGGAGAACCAAAAGATGTTAAACGGTTCTCCGATGTCCCTTAGTCGCCTCTTACGACACCCACGGGAAAGATAAGGGGTGGCAACATTCTGCTCTGCCGGTGCCACACGGCGGGATTATTATTATTATTATTATTATTATTATTATTATTATTATTATTATTTGTGAAATGGACAAGATTAGTTTGACTTTGCACATTCTATTTGATAGTACTTTTTCATGGTACAACTAGAAGGTGAAAATGTTAGGTACTAAGGATTGTGGAAATCCATCGATTCCATCCATTCATCCATTGATTCAGTTGAGGGTCTGGCTCGGCTGACGCCGCTAGCTGGTTTACGGAAGATTCACGATGCTCCCGGGATCCAGTCACCAGGTGACACGAAGGAGTATCGCTGAATTTAGTGGATATTACGGCTGCTTCTCAGCCGGGAAATCCCACATACCGGAAATGGCGCAGCTATGACTGCTCTGTGTCTGGGGGGTGCGTAAATGCATTTCCAAGTGTCAAAAAACAGGAACTAAGCATTGTATTACTAACATAACCTTGTACTTTACTGTTGGGGAAATAAATAGATGGATGGATGGATGGATGAATATTCTATGGTCAAAAATTGTTAAGCGCCGCGACGCTTCGACTATGCGCTAATCTGAGTATTGTTTTCTTTTATTTATAAGGCCATGATTACACTCCTGTAGCTTACCCTCATCCAGGCATCCATCCAAAAGGATCCGACATAGTTATAGTCAAACTAGACAGGACCATAATATATTGAGCACTAGTAGCAATCATAATGAAAGTTTTCCTTAAAGCATTGATATAGTACTATGAATGCAAAACGTGATCCACATTCTAATGCCTGTAATTGTTTTGCAATTTATTGTGAACAAGAAGCAGTAGTTTATATTGTTTTATTCAAAATATATAACCAATTAAATAGCCAGAGTATTTCAATGTCAAAGATAATGAAACCATGAGATACGTTCGGAATACCGAACATCAGACTTTCATCGAGCGTTGTTTTTTAGTCGACTCGCGCTGGAAATAGAAATGGACGATCGGCGCCTATGAAATAAATTCCCTTCCATATACGGGTCTTTTCACATCTGACGGAAGATGCGTCAGAACTGACAAATATTAATAAAGTATTCAACCGTACACACTTAACCGATGATGTGTTAGTGCTTCAAACGAATCCAATTGAAATGACCATTAATATGCTTAGCCGATCTTCCGTCAAATGTGAAAATATCCTAGATTCAATTTGTAATAAGAGCTTGTAGTCGCCAGACCTTCGTCATTTAATAAAATGTACAAGTTTGTCAACTCTTGCTTCTACCGTAGCCATCTATACACAAATTTTGAGTTGTGACCATAGAGACATTGAAAGGTTGTAAATACTAAAGGTTCAGACCCTCAATTTTCCAAAGATAAAAAGTAAATCTTCTATCTTTTACGGGATGTCATTAGGAATCATGTCTCCACTCGCCTCATGATATTTCATATTATGGCAAAGAAAAATTTAAAGAATTGGGGTTTCTACTTTCCTTTACCTTCTACAGTTACGTTACTTATAAAAATAAAATAAAAAAGCCTTTAATTTCTCCAATCACTTACATTCTTATTACATATTTCGTTATTAAGGTTAGTTTATAGTTACTTAATTCTAAGTTAGTAAGCTGTTAAAATGAACAAAATATTGTTTATGAGATTAGAGCCCCTTCTCGGGTAAAGGCCTCCCCCAACCGCTTCCATGGCTCCCTGTCTTTAGCGAGATTCATCCATTCCTTTCCGGCAATTTGTATGATGTCATCAGTCCACCGTTTGTTTGGTCTGCTAACATTCCTTCTGCCTCCTGGTCCTGTCCACTTTGTGCTCTGTAATCTCCATACTTGCCTACTGTAATTAGCAATGGTAAGACTTAAGAGCTTGGGCTGTTAATTTAAGCTTTTATAAAATGACGAAGGTCTGGTTATCAATGGCTCTCCATCTATACTGCTATATAAAGCATGTCCAACAAGCGCCTCAAGGTCCACTAATTCAATCAATTGAATGACCATAAATAAAACGGAAGACGTTTGCGATACGAACCGCACCGGACTTAATTGAGAAGCGCTGATACTGCTTCAACAACAAATCAATTAAGGCAGGAAAGATAAAAGAAACATTGGTTACTAAGAATGTAAAACAAATATCTTTTCACAATATTTATTCGAATGTAATGACTGTTTAATTGGAATAAATGGAGAAATTTTGCAATTAGGTATTAATGATTCGAATATTACTTTCTACCTCTCCTTCATTATTTAAAAAATAATTGGTTTTGGTTAGTATATATCTAAATGAAGTAAATGAGTAAATGATCTATTTCACGTTCTTGCGATCGTTAATACAATATTTCTTGTACACGTTCTTTATTGTCATAAACTTTAAGCTCCCTTCCTTCAAATGGCATAACTTTAAATACAATTGATCCAATTTTATTTATAAAATAATTTCTTTTATATATTTTAAAAACAATTTTAATAATCAGTTGTTAGCTGCATGGAAATTAAATAATTTATTTACATTTGTTTTGTAACAATTAAATGTCATTTTTAGTAAAATAACAAACAATAAATTTTTAAATCTTCTAACAATAAATATTTTTCTTATCTTAATTGCTAAATACTTCAAAAACATCAGAAAGTATAGCTACTTACTAATACACCGTGCAAAAGTCATGATCGCCTATTCAGTAATAAGGGAACGGTATATATTTTCGGAAATACATATAACTTATTCATCTCTAAGATTTTAATCCGTAAGAACAACAGACAAGTCACAACACAGGGTGCTCTAATCCCGGTATTTGTCAAGGGTGCTGCACAAATGGAATTGATAGGCTGCAGTAGAAAATTAATCGGAAAAATCTTTCGGAATAGTCGGGAGCAGCGTCGGGATAAGCCGAGCTGTTAAATCTAGCCACGTGCGCTGTCTATTAACAGTTGACACTGTTGGGATGAAGCCAAGGGGCGATAGTTTAACCAGGTTTTTCAAGCTTTGAACCGTGATCCCAAAGTGAATTTACGTAAGCAAATTAGTTAGCGCCTCTTCTAAAAAGTAATTCAGTTTATCTAAACTGAATTACTCTTTAGAAGAGGCGCTCCAACATTCGAACGGCGTAGTGTGTCTGAGTTCCAGTTTCCTTATTTTATTAAAAAAAACGGAGGAGGTTCTCAATTCGACACGTATATTTTTTTTTTTTATGTATTACCACGCATAACTTTTTACAGTGTTGTCCGATTTGGATAATTATATTTTTATTTGAAAGGGCATACATCCAAGGTGGTCCCATTGTCCTCATGTTAGGATCTGATGATGATATCCTGGGGAAATTGAAGGAAGTCTTCAAATTTTGGAGGCACGCTTACGGCGATTTCGGTTTTTGTCTCGGTATCGGTAGCTTTTTGGCTACTAGTGCCATATAATATACTATGACAGTATAGTACGAGTACTGTACGTGGCGATAAATCACTAAAGAGCAAGAAATAAAAATTTTTAACAAAAAATACAACCGACTCAAAACGCACTAAAAAGTAAAAAATAACTGTGTCATTTAGTTACTTTTATTTACTTAAGCATATCTAGGAGTCGGTGCCAGCCAAGGTTTCTACTTTCAAGGACGTTACCTAGAACCCACAAACTGCTTTACTACGTAAAAGAAATGTTCCTTAAACTTGGCTGGCACCGACTTCATAGATATGCTTAAGTAAATAAAAGCAACTAAATGACACAGTTATTTTTTACTTTTTAGTGCGTTTTGAGTCGGTTGTATTTTTTGTTAAAATTTTTTTAAGAAGAGACGTTGTTAATATAGGCTGATGATTGAATGAATTGATAGAAATGATGAATTCTTGACGAATGGAACAAGCAGATGGAGCACCTTCTATTAAATGGATAACCATCGCCTATAACAGAACAAATAGGTACGCATTTTTAACCGACGAAAAAAAACGGAGGAGGTTCTCAATTCGACACGTATAGGTATATTTTTTTTATGTATGACCACGCATAACTTTTTACAGAGTTGTCCAATTTTGATAATTCTTTTTTTATTAGAAAGGGCATACTTCCAAGATGGTTCCATTGTCATTGCCAAGGTTTCTACTTTAAGGACGTTACCTAGAACCTAAAAACTGCTTTACTACGTAAAATGAATGTTCCTTAAACTTGGCTGGCACCAACTTCATAGATATGCTTAAGTAAATTAAAGCAACTAAATGACACAGTTATTTTTTACGTTTTGAGTCGGTTCTATTTTTAGTTAAAACTTTTTTTCTATACATTACAAGTTAGCCCTTGACTGCCATCACACCTGATAGTAACAGCTAAACTAGATAGGAGAAGGATGAAATCCACACCTCTCTCGGTTTCTACACTGCGTCGTACCGGAACGCTATGTTGCTTGGCGGTACGTTTTTGTCGGTAGGGTGGTAACTAGCCATATTAAAAAAAATCTTAATCTATTGACATTCTTATACCACTGCGCATACCACTATACCATCAATACATACTGTTAACGCCAATTAATAAATTACACTGCCACACTATTTTACATATATCCTCCCTAACATCTATTCCTATCCTTGTCATTCCGCACAAGGCAGAAAGAGAACGCCGCCACAAAAAAAAAGTCAGTTGACATCGCTACTGCACCGAGTGTGCATCTCATAATTTTTCTTCGTTAATTAAACCTAAAAAAAAAACTATCAACAAGTCGACTCCGCAAACTTATTATAAAGCATCAAAATTGTATCATATTAAAATTGTATATGGTGTTTAAGAGTGAAAAAAAAGAAGATTTCGAAGGAACGCCTGCGCAGCACTCAAGTCAGTCTTGGGTTCCCTTTTTACTCTCTTTAACTCCACATACTAGAGACACATCATATCTACAATGCACTGACTTACGCCCATCAAGAAAAATGTCTTAGCCTCATGTGCCTCCAATTGCACCTGCAACTTTCCTTCAGACTGGAACAAAGCAATGCTGCTTAGCGGCAGCAAATAACACTTCCATCTCTTCTTTTAAACACTATCACCAAGAGCTTAACTATACTACTAAACTCATCTTGTTAATGTTCAATATCATCTTTTCCTTAAATAATCAATGTACAAACTGCTAAGAATAGGTACGACAATTATTATCTAATAGGCGATGGTTTAATTACCTATCTATCACTACAGAAAGTAATAAAATACCACCCAATAATAGACAAAATAACAAAGTTGCCAAGCAAATAACTTTATACAACTCATAACATTCTATTAATATATCCTATTCATGATAATATTATTGAATCGAACACAAAAGCTTCTATTAATAACACATAATATTAATAAGCAGTTACAAAGTAAACGCCAGCGAAGGGGTACAAAAGGGGACAATATTTCTTACAGTTTATCGTAGCTTTTACAATAATATTACTTATCGCGGTAATAAGAGATGGCAATGGGTAACAAATTATATCGGGCCCGGTTATCTTCAACGTAAAATGCCGTAGCTTGGTGGTCCCGATGGATTTCATATTGTATTTGTGAAGTATCAACTGTCTGTATGACTACGTTATTGCATACCTACCATATAAATAGCAGTGTAAAATTCGTATTTTATTTTTATGAAGGCATGCTTTTATCGTTGTACTTACATAATTAAAAATATATTTTAGTGAATGCTTTCGTTTTTTTCAAGTTTGTTCATATTGACCCAGCTTTCGCAAGTTTTGGCCCTGTTAACCCACAGTGGTTCATTTAATTATATAATTAGATATAGTCTGGGTCAATAAATCACTTTATCAAAATTAAACTAGGATAGGATAGAAGAATAGTAAATAAATAATTATAGTAGAGAAGGTAATAAAAATAAATAAATAAATAAATAAATATTATAGGACAATTACACACATCGCTATATAGCCCCAAAGTAAGCGTACTCGTAAGTAGCTTATGTTATGGGTGCTATGATAACTGATGAATATTTTTATATAATTATAATATACATAAATACTTATAATATATAGATAAACACCCAGACACTGGAAAACATCCATGCTCATCACACAAACATTTTCTAGATGTGGGAATCGAACCCACAGCCTAGGACGCAGAAGCAGGGCCACTACCCACTGCGCCACTCGGCCGTGGGTAGAATAACTTAACATGTAACGTTAATACTTAACATATTATAATGTTAACTCGCTTAGCGGTAACTAGCGACGGCCAAATGCCTCCTGGCAGCGAAAATTGGTATAAGTATATCATTAACTGAATACATGCCTTAACTGACAGAAATCGGGAATCGAACCGAGGATAAATTTAAACACACAAACAACAGAGCTGGATCAAAAGGTCACTATTCTCTGCATTCTTGATACTTGTGTCCACATACTTTTTCCTCTAAATATTGATACCATTTCATTCCGAGTCTCTGTTGACTTGTTTGCCTTATTTTGTATCGAAAATATTCGCGGCATAGACGTAATACCCACATGAATTTCCGCGATAACGGGCCCCCTACAAGACACGCTAAGCGCATTTGCACCGCTTTTATCAGGGGTAAACAGCTTTTAGCGCATACTTTGAAAAACTTTCATATCAGTTTTACAAAGCTGCCATATTAGATTTAGATTAGAACATATATTTTATATACAGTTAGATATAGATTGTAATTCTTTTTTTCGTATTTATCTAACGATTTTTTTGCATGAAATTTATTCAGATATTACTTGGTAAAGTGTTATGCCTATAGGGCTATCATTTATAATAGAATCTTAGCTTTTGGAACACACGCGTAAAATAGTGCACCTGTCAGTAAGATTAATTCACACCATTTTTTATATTCACACCAGTAGCTAGATTATTTAGATAACTACCATTTTTACAGATTTTTCAGCAACAAAAACACCATTTCCATTCCATTCAATTTCCCTCAATAATTCTACAAACCAAAATATTGTAAAATCTTACTGATGTTAAGTGATGATAGAAGAAACCCACACCCCTTTCGGTTTCTACACGACATCGTACCGGAACACTAAATCGTTTGGAGGTACGTCTTTGTATCTAGCCCTGGCGAAAACCACTCACCAGCCAGACCAAGACAAATTCAGAAAAACTCTCAATCTGCCCCGCCAGGAATTGGACCCAGGACCTCCGTTTTAAAAATCCACCGCGCATACCACTGCGCCACGGAGGTCACCAAAAAATTAAGAACATAAAAACCAAAATTTAACTCCAAAACTCCCTTTGAACTTGATAAACCTTCCAGTTATCTTTGGAAAACGGCATGCATCCGAATCTTTATCTGTACTCTGACACCCTCCCATAAAACACGACACCCAGTGAATTGTTTCCAACGTTCGCCGGAAGACACAGAATGGATTCCTACTAATACGTGAACCCTATCTCACCCTCACCCAAAATGGAAAATGCCTTCGGTCGCGATATCCGTCGGACCATTGTCTGCTCCACTGGGTGCAACCCTCCTATTATCAAATGAAAATCTGTTTTGTAAAGCTACAAATGTGGCCACATCCTTTTATTATAAAATGAATTACTTTACTTGGTTTATTTCCACGTAAAAATGACAAATCTGTACGACAACAGATCTGTGTACATTAACTCAAAACACCCCTAGACCTGGCCTCAAAGTGAGCCATTTAATTAGGCTAGTAATAATGAGTATTAATGTTTACAATTGACAACAGGATCTTAATAAAATTCCTTTATAACTGGGCACTAGATGTAGTTACTAGTCTTAAAGTCGATGCCGGCAAGTCAGCTTTTGCAAGTTTTCTATTTAAGTCAAGAAATACTTAACGTACAATAGGTTTAAAAATATATAAATAAGAATATCAGTTATATTGGTAATCAAATGAAGACATTCACATATTAAAATTTAAATATAACTTTTCATAATTATCAGCCTATTTACAGCCCACTACAGAACCAAGCCTCCCTCCTTATAGGAGAGGGGATATGGAGCGTAGACCCACCAAGCTGCTTTAATGCGGATGCATGCTAATAATTGAACTTTTAGTCACACTTAATGATTTCTTAGTTGTATCCTACCTACCATTTTCATTTAACTGATATATTCGATATATATTATTCGCAGAAAAAAACAGCAACAGTAGCCATATAGTCAGTCAACAATCATTTGTTTGTAGTACTAAAGATCAGAGTAGTTACTCAATCATGTAAGATGATTCACTCGTGTTCCCGTCGAATGCATCGCCCCGTCACGTCCAGAAAATTGTTTGAATAAACAAACAAGAACGTGGACGTCATTCCAACTTCAAACAACGAACACTAAAACAATTCTATTTTAGTTGCAGACTTGTTTTTGGTGGCAGTTTCCGAATATTTGATTGGCGAAGATGCGAACTATAAATATTTTATTTATTAGTACATTAGATTTGTATTTTTGTCGTTAAAACTTTTAATGTGGTTTACAACACAAAATGATAATATTAATTAGTCAATGTTTTCTTGTCTATCGGTTTTATATCAGTACTTGCGTCGTTTTATAACCATGAAACACTGGGTAGGGAATATACCCAGGTCTAGACGTTTGCAGACCTAGCACATGATATCCTAAACACGTAGTAATGAATCGGTATATTGTAATTTTTTTTTTATCATCTACAAGTTGGCCCTTGACTGCTATCACACCTGATGTTAAGTGATGATGCAATCTAAGATGGAAGCAGGCTAACTTGTTAGGAGTAGGATGAAATCCACACTCCTTTCGGTTTCTACGCGACATCGTACCGGAACGCTAAATCGCTTGGCGGTACGTCTTTGTCGGTAGGGTGGTAACTAGCCACGGCGAAAGCCTCCCACCAGCCAGACCGAGACAAATTAAGAAAAATCTCAATCTGCCCCGCCGGGAATCGGACCCAGGACCTCCGTCGTATGAATCCACCGCGCATACCACTGCGCCACGGAGGTCGTCATAGAATATAAAAAATATTATTTCACAATTATTCGTCATTATCACTATCAGCCTAGATTTAACAGCACAATACAGGGCCAGGCCTCTCACCTTCAGAAGAGAAAATATAGAGCATAGACCAACTACTCTACTTCAATGCGGGTTGGTAAGCAATTTTTCAATTTTTAAAATATTTCACTTTGTATCGAAATTTTTTTTGACGACCTCCGTGGCGCATAGTACGCGCGGTGGATTTATAAGACGGAGGTCCTGGGTTCGATTCCCGGTGGGACAGATTAAGATTTTTCTTAATTTGTCTTGGTCTGGCTGGTGGGAGGATTTCGCCGTGGCTAGTTACCACCCTACCGACAAAGACGTACCGCCAAGCGATTTAGCGTTTCGGTACGATGTCGTGTAGAAACCGAAAGGGGTGTGAATTTTCGTCCCACTTCTAACAAGTTAGCCCGCTTCCATCTTAGACTGCATCATCACGTAACATCAGGTGTGATAGCAGTCAAGGGCCAACTTGTAGTTGATAAAAAAAAAAAGAAATAAACTATGATTTATACTAGGTATTTTATAGCATCTTATTTTCTTCGTTGTTGTCGAGTAAGTTGTAATCAAATAATTAACTCCAAAAATCAAGTTAGATCAAACCAATAGATAGATATTGAACGTCTCGATGCGACGTTTGCAAATAGTATAACAAATGCATCTTGGTAGGTGTTCCATTAGTCATGACTTAGCTTGAACTAACAGTGGACCTAGGCATTGCATTTGTGTTTGATACGTATTCCTATTCCACGCGTCTATTGGTGTAAATCATTATTCAGTCGATAGAGTCGTTCTATGCATCAAATCAGTTTGTTTTAAGTACAATTTGCTCACTATTTCGTAAATTATATCACCCATAGAATGATAGCCTCAATAGCTCCACGGTTTTAGACAGGGCTCAACACTGTGACGTAGATTCGATTCCCGCCCGGATTATACTTAGCCATTTTCCTTCATTAACACTTTTTGAGAAATTAGAGGAAACATCACAGAACTAAAACAGCAATGGGCGGAGTTCGAACAGCTGATGGACGTTGGGGGTCCAAGGTGCTAGAATGGCGAAACCTTCGGAAAGAGCTGTGTTAGTCGACCCCCGTTGTATGGACTGACGACATCAAACATGTCGAAGGGTCACAGGCTGCTCAAGATTGTTAAAATAGGTAAAATAGGCCTATGTCTAGCTGTTGACGTCCATCGACTAATAATGATGATAATAATGTCGATTCATTTAATATAATTGACAGCCTCCGTGGCAAAGTGGGTAGTGACCCTGCTTCTGCGTCCTAGGCTGTGGGTTCGATTCCCACATCTAGAAAATGTTTGTGTGATAAGCAAGGATGTTTTCCAGTGTCTAGGTGTATATCTATACATTATAAGTATTTATGTATTATATAATATATAAAAATATTCATCAGTTATCATAGTACGCGCATCCTAACTCCAGATTTGACTCAGAACTAGTATCGTTTTGTATGGAGCAGGAATTAGTATGCGTTGACTACGAATTATTGGACAGCAACTCGGATACCTACACTTTTGTTAGTGACAGTCATGGTAGTCGTAGGTGGTTGGATCACTGTATCACTACAAAGTCAGGCTGGAGTACAGTAGATTTAGTGGAGGTGATGTACGGGGTTTACTCGTCTGATCACTTACCGTTGCGCATGAAGTGTAATATAAACGACCTAAATGCTGTCTCAACTGTATATAATAATGTACCAGCTATAAAGACCTCTGATTCTAATTTTATTGATAGAATAAAGTGGAATAATCGAAACTCTAGTCAAATCGAATTTTATTTTAACTATTGTAATTCTAAGTTAGATGTTTTAAATGAGTTTTACTGTTTTAAATGCAAGAATAAGGATCAATGTGATAATATTGCTGAACACTGTGATTTTATTAATAAGTTTTACATAAGTTTAGTTAACATACTCCAGACGGGTGCTATTATAACTTCTAATTTGCGCTCCGGTGGGTATCGTACACGTAAGCCAGTTATTGGTTGGAACTATCATGTGAAGGAATATCATAAAAATGCCAAGCTTTACTATAATAGCTGGTTGTCAGCAGGCAAACCCTCCTCAGGAAGCGAGTTTGACAAAATGACTGAAAGTCGAAAAGCTTTCAAGAATAAATTAAGTTGGTGTCAGCGTAATGAAGAAAAAATTAGATTAGATATTCTTGCTACGCATAAAAAGGAGAAAAATTTTATTAAATTTTGGAATTCCACTAAAAGTTTTAACGGAAAACAGAGATTGCCTTTATCTGTAGAAGAGGTACAAGATTCTAAGGAAATTGCTGATCTTTTTGCAAAGAAATTTAAATTAGAGCCCTTAAAAATAGATGCATCAAAAGATGGAACGCCCTCCTTCGAAAAGTGCTTAAACAATCATTTTCAGCTTACACCCGCTGACATAAAAACTGCAGTAAAAAATATTAAACGCGGTAAGTCACCAGGCCATGACAATTTGAGTATAGAACATATAGTGTGTGCCGGAGATGCTCTGTACTCTAAGCTATGCTCTTTATTTAATTTATGCTCTTTATTTAATTTGTGTTTAAGATATTCATTCCTGCCAACCGATCTAATGAAAACGATAGTTATACCAATTGTTAAGAACAAAACGGGTGATTTAACCGCTACCAGTAACTACAGGCCTATATCTCTAGGTACTGTAATCGGAAAGTTACTAGAAAAGGTCTTGCACCCTGAGCTGCAGAAAGCTATTAGGATTGATGATTTACAGTTTGGCTTCCGACCCGGTGTATCGACAGACTCTGCTATTTTTAGCCTAAAACATGTAGTGCAATACTATACACAACGAAACACATCCGTTTACGCATGTTTCTTGGACCTGAGCCGCGCATTTGACCTAGTAAACTACAGTCTACTATGGAACAAATTGCACGCGGCTCGAGTGCCAACCGAAGTAGTAAGTCTGTTGAGACACTGGTACGGAGGCCAAATTAACCATGTGGGGTGGGGCGACACACTGTCTAGTGGGTTTAGACTAGACTGTGGTGTTCGTCAAGGTGGCTTAACCTCTCCGGATCTTTTTAATGTGTACATGAATGGTCTGATAGAGGAGCTCAAGAGCACCAGGATTGGATGCCATCTTGGTAATGTCTGTGTTAACAACCTAAGTTACGCCGACGATATGGTGCTGTTGAGCCCCTCTATTAGAGGCTTAAGAAAACTTCTTTCTATTTGTGGTCGTTATGCTAACGACCATGGATTGAAATATAACGTTTCCAAAACAGAAATGATGATTTTTAGGTCTGGCAGAGGTCCGGAGAGGGTGCCTAAGGTGTATCTATATGGTTCTGCAGTTCGGGTAGTGCAGCATTTTAAGTACCTGGGTCATATCCTCACTGATGACCTTAAGGACGATCTAGATATAGAAAGAGAGAGAAGAGCGCTTTCGGTTCGGTGCAACATGCTCGCTCGCAGATTCTCAAAATGTAGTAAAGACGTCAAGCTCATGTTATTTCGTGCATATTGCCAATGTTTTTACACATGCCAACTATGGACGAAATACAAAAGATCGTCAATGTCCACTATTAGGGTGCAATATAATGACGCATACCGCATCCTAATGAGACTTCCAAGGTACTGCAGTGCGTCGAGCATGTTCGCTGAGGCGAAAGTCACTGACTTCTTTGCGATTATACGAAATCGCATAGCCTCTTTCTGGGATAGATTGAGACTATCTAACAACTCAATCCTTAAGGTTATCGGTGAGCATATGTCTGGCCCGATCTATAACCATTGGCGACGTATCCACCGGGACGCAAATAAAAAATAACGTAGTCTATAAGTTAACATGTAATTTTTATTACATAAGAATTTTTACTTTTATACTTTTATTTTATGAATGTGGATTTTTATCTGAAAATAAAGAATTATTATTATATTATTATTATTATTATAGTAACCATAACACTAGCTACCTAAGCTTACTTTGGGTATATAGCGATGTGTGTAATTGTCCTATAATATTTATTTATTATAAGTAATAGGATTCCGGTTTTACTCTGCACTCTAAAAATGCATACTATTTTATTTAGCAGGCGTGAATATGGATAAATTTGATCGTCATGGTCTTCAGTGAACTGCATACCCACCCACTCACGGTTGATAAGTAGGAGTGTGATATTATATAGCCACTATGATCTATGGTGTGTGGTAGGTGACACATATCGCCAATGTGGAAGTATGGCGAGGGCGTATCTAACGACTGAAGTCTTTGCATTTATCGTTATACATTTACATGATTTGTTGTATTTATAGCAATTTGTAGCGAGTTTCTGTTTGGTACCTACAGTAAGTTATCAAATAGACCGCAAGCTATTAATGATGAAGAGCCATTCAGACGTTTGTGATAATTACGGTTTTACATTAAATATGATAATAATAATTTGCCGGCCGAGTGGCGCAGTGGGTAGTGACCCTGCTTCTGTGTCCTAGGCAGTGGGTTCGATTCCCACATTTGAAAAAATGTTTGTGTGATGAGCATGGATGTTTTTCAGTGTCTGGGTGTTTATCTGTATATTATAAGTATTTATGTATAATATATATAAAAATATTCATCAGTTATCATGGCACTCATAACACAAGCTACTTACGAGTACTATTACTTTGGGGCTATATAGCGATGTGTGTAATTGTCCTATATTATTTATTATTTATTTATTTTATTTATTTAAATATAAAAAATATCGATAAAATTCTATGCTGTGCAATATTTTTATAATTAGTTAACTTAATCATCATCATTATTAGCCTATTTACGGCCCACTACAGGGCCAAGTCTCCCTCCTAATAGGAGAAGGTATATATAGAGCGTAGACCCACCATGCTACTCCAATGCGAATTGGCGGGCTTAGGGTGATAATACACTATTTATTATCGATCAGTTAATTAACTTAATTTCATATATTAGTTAAACATGGATAGGCACGTTGTTTGTACTCGATTTAAGCATTGCACTATTGTTAGTTGAGTTCTTACCATAAGTACATTGCAATGCTAGAAAGGACGACGAGATAGTCATGAATTATACCAATTAATGGCAATAATGAAATGGAAATTTTAAATCATATTTCGTGTGTTAATCAGTAAGATATCATTAGTTTGTATATTTCTCCAGTTGTGCAGTAAGTTAGGGTAAAAAATAAAATTAAACCAACAATACATAGATAGTACCTACAAAAGTTCCTAAGATATCTACTTATGAAAGAGATTAAAAACAAAAATAGTACAAAGGTTGCTTCACCGTTGAGACATAACAGAGTGCGGTGTGACTTAGCACGCAAATTGGAGGCGACATGCTTTTAGCGTTGACTCAGATGCTCAGCGGACAGGGAATAGGATCAACTATAGAGTAGAGAGTATAGGATAAGGAATACAGAAATACAATCTTTCTATAAGGGTCTCCCCACACATGTCGATGTTAGCTAGGTTTGAAGCTTTTGTTCAGAAGCTCAGCGGACAGGGAATAGAATCAACTATAGAGTAGAGAGTATAGGATAAGGAATACAGAAATACAATCTTTCTATAAGGGTCTCCCCACACATGTCGATGTTAGCTGGGTTTGAAGCTTTGGTTCAGACGCTCAGCGGACAGGGAATAGGATCAACTATAGAGTAGAGAGTATGGGATAAGGAATACAGAAATACAATCTTTCTATAAGGGTCTTCCCACACATGCCGATGTTAGCTGGGTTTGAAGCTCTGGTTCAGACACTCAGCGGACAGGGAATAGAATCAACTATAGAGTAGAGAGTATAGGATAAGGAATACAGAGAATATATAATATGTCGAGTATAAGTGATAGGGAATCTGGCGCCGAACGTTCGCAGCGGCTTGCTAGCAAAAGAGCAAGTACATCTACTATACTAAAGCCAAACTTGATTGAGAATGCTTGTCAACAAAAAAATTAAAAATGAAGGTAGAAATCACTAGTCATTTTACTTCTAATTTTTTTATTTAACTTGTTAATGATGGATTCATGACAATAAATTAAATTAGAAAGCTTAAAACTAATTAATATATTCAATATCTTTTAAATAAGATTTTTTAAAATAACAAAACATAGTTTTAAATTTATTAGGCATAAAATGTGTTGCATTTTCTACCTTCATTTTAAAATTGTTTGTTGACAAGCATTCTCAATCGAGTTTGGCTTTAGTATAGACTTGCTATCTTCATCATAATTTTTATTTATCCCGCATTTACTACCTGAAGTATTACGCGTACTAACGTGTCGGGACAAAAATATTTCTAACGTGGAACTGCTAGTAGGTATATATTTAAATTTAGAGTAATCTAATTTAAAATAAACTGTAATTAGGTTATAATTAGTGATAGAAATCGCTAACAATTATTAGTCATACGAATAATTAGGACAAATAATAGCAAGACCGCTGACGATAACAATACAAATTCCAAGTATTCTTTCATACCTATCTACTGCAATATTGCAAAAACCACTTACCTTGTCTGCATAGAAAACTTTCTTTATATATTGACAGGGATGTATCATCACCAATTTCTTAACACTGGCTACTACTGCGTATTTAGACTGAACTCCAGGATCATTAACTTAATAAGTTTTTATTAAATTATTAAATATTTCATGGACAAATACCACACAGAACAAAAGTTCTGTATTTCGTAGACCGACCCAGGATTCGAACTCAGTACCTAGTAATTTGAATAAAAAAAAGTTGAGAGGTGTCAAGGGACACCCGGATGGAACGAAGTTCCTTTCGATTAATTATTGAAGGAATTGTAATAAAATTTTATTTTTTTTAAGTAATAATAATATTTCTTGTTGTACACCGAAACACCAGAGGGCGCCACGAGAACGCGAGACAGATACAGCGCTGGCGCCCCCGCCGCTAACGCGCACACACATCAAAGGCGGCGGCAAGATCCTATAAACAAAAAGTATCGTGAACAACACACACACACACACACAGACAAACCCACATTCACACACACACACACACACACACACACACACACACACGCGCGACACACAAGCAACTTCGTTCACACCACACAGCCCCACTCGAGCTAAATTATTCCATTAAATGAGAATAGGATCAACTGTAAAAAAGAGATTATAATCCCTATTATTTAAATCTCTATTCCCTCTCCGCGGATTGTCTTTGCCAACACATTGGAAAAAAGTTTATCATCAACTTTCCGTCTATCCCAAAATCTACGGTCAAAACCCGAAAGATTCGGAAAAAACTTTGTTGAAAAAAGTACAAAAGCACGGGAAATCACCATTTAAACGATTACCACACAAGGTATACTCGTAAAGTAACATCTGGAGCATTGGCTCAGCACAAAGTGTATACTAGCGCAGCAAAACGGATTATTTCGGTATCTCTCTAATAAGAGGAGGCTTATGCCCTGCAGCGCGGAATTAAAAGGCTTAATTTACTCCACTGTTTCGTATAAAGCGTTCAGTAGTAAGAGATTAATGGAAAGTAGATTGCCCGCGGTAAAACGGATATAAAAAGCGCCCGAACCGCTCTCGTAAGGTTTATTTTTAAAACAATTACCTGAACGGGGGTTATCAATTTACTTACTGATTTTTTTGTAATGTCACTAACCTGAGATTTAAATACAATATCCCTGTTTTATAAAAACTAGTCTTTAGAAAAATCGTGGCATTTTTGTTTTTGCAAAGATGCTTTTAAAATACTAACGATTTAGTAGCCATCACGAATTTGTACAAAAGGACTATGAGTGAAGAAGCTTTTCAAGGACCGTGGCAAATGGAGGGATATGGTCTCTGCCTACCCCTATGGGAACAAGGCGTGATGTTTATGTATAATTTTACAAAGATGCTTTTAAAATACAAAGATTCGCACTAACGATTTAGTAGCCATCACGATACGATCAGACATCTAAAGCTTTCATACGACTACTTACTGATGCATAAGTTTAATCTATTAAAGGTTACATAAGTATGTAGTTTGTATACTTTGAAGAAAATTCTTAGTTTATAGTCTGAAATAGAACCTCGGCTATGTTTTGACGCAGAATACACACATGGAGTAGCTTTTTTACCACAATGCTTATATCAACTTAAATTATGTATGGAAGAATAGTTATTAAAACGTACATTTCGGCTAGGAACACATATGCACGAAACGAGTCAATTGAAACGTGTACTTTATTAGTATCATTTCAAAAGCCGTACCGAAATACAGCCGGCTAATAGGGTTGTGTAAACCGAGCGGGATGAGAGGCGGCTAGTGCCCGGCTAGCACTAATTGGCGCTTCACAGGGCAGGACTGAATTTGCTCTATATCGATTTGCTTAAAGCATAAAGCGTGCTGGGCTCTGTAAGCGATCACTACCCGGGGCTATTTCAGCTTTACTTGTATTAATTTGGACGATATTAGTGCATCGGGTTCAACTGCAACTGAATAGTGGGAAATAGAAAAGCTTTGTGCACACATCCCGACAAAGTTTGCTCCGATAATGACTCCACGATGCTTTATAAGATCTAGGTGTCTGAAGACTCTTCCGTATTTTATTGTATTACTGATATCCTCGTATTTTGTAAAAGAATATAAAAGAAAAGTTATTGATTTTTACACCTAAAATGTTATTGGTAGTAGGAGGCTAGGAAGGCTGGTTATTTTACCTGATGTAAGTTGTAAACTATTATCTATAATTGAGCAGCACTTTATAGGGAAACGAATAATACACCTGTCATAAAATGTACTACTTTTAGTAAATTAATCTAAGACTTAGGTTTATGCCTTATGTAACAGTAATTTCACCGATAGTCCGAAAGACTAGCACAAAGCTTTCCCTGGTAAGTTCTCTCATACATAACTTTACTACTATTAAAACAAGTGCTGCGTCTCGAAGAGTTTGCTAAGTCATCACAGTCATACGCATTTAATCTGGATAGTGGATGTAAACTACAAACACACACTTTTTAAAAGGATAGAACCTAGTTAATAATACCTCCTATAAGAATACAAAATTGGTTAATGATACTGATTTGGTAGTGTGTTGGCTTGTCTGTATGTGGCTTTACGTAATTAAATTAATAAAAAAATAATTGCTACTTTTACTGAAAAATATTTTATTCTTTACATAAAATTGAATTGAAAAAAGAAATTGATTTTCTTATTTATTGTGCGAAAATGATTGAATCTCCGCATAATAAAGTACATTACGTTGGATGCCGAAATTCAATTACTTATGCTCGTTTTTCATTTGAGTTCAAGAGGGATTGAAGAGATACGAGCCTTTATAATATTATGTATTATGAATTTTCGTCAAAGCTCTCTTTTATTCAATTTATGTCTACCTATTCAGTATTAGATTTCCTTCTGAAGTAATGAAAACCCCTTTTGAAGATTTCTTAGAAAGAACTGTACGAGTATAAGTGAGTACTTCTGTATAATATGGTTTATTTTAGTTTTTGTCCGGA
This sequence comes from Mycalesis mineus, assembly GCA_034621355.1. Taxonomy (NCBI): domain Eukaryota; kingdom Metazoa; phylum Arthropoda; class Insecta; order Lepidoptera; family Nymphalidae; genus Mycalesis; species Mycalesis mineus. Next base: position 11,250,604 of record CM067890.1, on the reverse strand, counting down.
CGGCGGAGGAAAAGGAGGACATTCTATGTTCAGCCCACCAACTCGGCACCTTCTTCAAATCGATCATTCGATAGCAAATAGTATTTTTATTTTGTAGCGACATTTTTACTTTTAAAGATTTAATTTTTTCTTAATTTACTCATATTTTTTTATTTTTCAATACTTATTTTAATAATTAATTATCAGAATATTACTTAGATATTAAAGCTACACTTCCGTTACTATGTAAAGATGGTTAGAAGTAAAGAAAAAAAATTAGCAATTTAAACTTTTCGGTTAAAACAATATCTACCTGCGTACTTTATGTATCTTAAAACTTCGTTTACAACTAACTGTCTCTAATAAAAGTATCATAGATCAACATACAAAGTTATATTATGTTGTACGTAATACAATTTAAACTTTTAGGCCACATGAGCCTCGTCTGGTTGCCATGGCAACACCCCAGCGGCTGAATTTCGGCAAATGCAAGTCGGGAACGCTTTACCGAGGTGAATATCATTAGTCCATCGAGCCTTCCTTACACCAAATAGACGTTTAGCCTGATTGAGTGTACGACGTGCTTGTCTGACAGTATAATCAGGAAAGGTATTTCAATACTTCGAAACTATTTTTACATACGCCTAAATATTTCAAATAGACTTATTTTATATGAACACATAATGAATAAATGAATTTTGAATAATAATATGTACAACACATTTTTAATAGGATATCCTAAGGTAATCTGGACATGATTGTAGAATTGTATTGTCTGTACAGGAATATTGTAAAAAGATATATATAAAATATTCCTTGAAGGCTGGCAGTGCATTCGTCTGCCAAATTATATAATATCATGAATTATGGAGACCTTTTCAATCAAAAGCGAATTTTATCAAAAATATAGTGATGCCTATTAGTTGGCACAAACATAATATGTACGAATATAAAATTATGTGTAATATATATTCATGTAAATATATCAACAACTTAATGCCTTATTTTTTGTGTTGAAAGCTCAATATAATTATTTTGTGTGTTATACGGAATATCAATCATAAGAGCGCATTTCAAACCAATGTGCCTCATTATGGCTGGCGAGCAAGGCACATAGATGCACACAACTTCATACTTACGCATTTTTGTGCCCTTGTGGTTACTAGTCCTGACCATACCCACGTCCGTCCAATCTGTAAGTATAATTCTTTCCAAAGTAATCCTCAACATCTGAATTATTAATAAGAGTAGGGTCTGATAATACAGAATCGCTTTCCAATACACTTGAATCACTCGGCCGCGATAAACTCAAGAAATTGATTTAATCTTCACCTCATGTATACCTTGAGTAGGTATTGATAGCAACATGAGCATGTCAATTTTTAAAACATGACTACAGGTTACAGTTAGATACATAACAGCATTATTCATCAGCATTATTATCAATTTTTACGACCTCCGTGGCGCAGTGGTATGCGCGGTGGATTTATTGGACGGAGGTCCTGGGTTCGATTCCCGGCGGGGCAGATTGAGATTTTTCTTAATTTGTCTTGGTCTGCCTGGCGGGAGGCTTTCGCCGTGGCTAGTTACCACCCTACCTACAAAGACGTACCGCCAAGCGATTTAGCGTTCCGGTACGATGTCGTGTAGACACCGATAGGGGTGTGGATTTTTATCCTATTCCTAACAAGTTAGCCCGCTTCCATCTTAGACTGCATCATCGCTTAACATCAGGTGTGATAGCAGTCAAGGACCAACTTGTAATCGATAAAAAAAAAAACTCTATTAACGGCCCACTACAAGGTCAGGCCTTTCTCTTTACAGAGAGGGAATATAGAGTTTATACCTACCACGCTGCTCCAATGTGCGATGGCTTAAGTTGATAATATTTAAGTATTGAACGATTACTATCAGATGTTTTGGTAGTGATCAGGACCGAATGCTTAACGTACTCTCCGAAGTACAGGGGTGTATTACAAATTTCCCGACTCCGGGCTTAGACTTTTACCAAGACGAAAGAAAGGCCGATCCAGGTTTCGCATACCCTCGTAATCTGAAACCATATAAGCTTACCACTGCACCAACGAGGCAATTATAACATTAATAAATAAATTGTTGTGAAACGTCGCCTGCAGTTATCGTTTGCAGTCCGCTGCTTACTTGCATCCTAAACATGCGCGAGTCGCGGCGACAGTATTGATTCCTATGTACTTACTTATTTCGCTCGTCGCAGATAATCAATAGAAATACATTCAAACAATTAAGTTCGCCGCGACACATCGTCTGCGATCGGTAACAAACTCTCAAAAATCTAAATTATTCATACGACGCTAGCAGCTTTATAGCTCCTCTACACCATCGCTAATAAGTGATTCCGAGCGTGATGAAGACACATCTATAATAATTAATTCTACATCGTTAGACATACTTATATACTAATGTAGCTTTGTAGCTGTACCTGCACTTGTCCAAATAGCCCAAAACATCTCTCCTACTGCAAAAGGTAAGAGTAATAGGTAAAGATAAGTGGCAAAAGCAATAAAACACCAGAGTAATAAATGTGAAACGCTTTTTCTCTTCAGTATTTCACAGCTGTAAAAAATACTTCCAAGTAAATCCTTCCCGTAAAAAAAGTAATAAAAAATAACTGCAGAAAACGAATAAGTGGATATTTAAAACGAAAATCCCAGTACTCTTTCGAATAAACGGAATATATCACCGAAGAGCAATGAAAAAAGAATCCGTCGTGAGCAACAGTCAATACATTTTATTTACTTACGGTTCTAAGGACGCCGACAGACTATGCGACAGAAGGGACACTAATCAATAAAAATGTTTTGTTTGTTTTTCTTTACACAATTTAATTTTAAAATTTCTGATTAAATTATTTGTTTTTTTCTATTAAAATTTTTTTAGTAACTTTTTGTTTGTGTAAAGACTGAAAGTTGGTATAAATTTTACAAGGTTTTTATCTGTCTACAAAATAATATTGCAATAGTTAAGTTAATAAAATACGATCTTCCAATTGGTTGATAATTATCATTACACGACGCTAATTATTGAAGATTTCATTATTAAGTTTTTATTTTATGTATTTCATAAATACTATTACTTCCCGGCGTATTTGCTGAGTTTTTCAAAATTGTCGCGAGAGAAAAGTTATAATAATAAATAAATAAATATTATTAAATTAGAAATCGTATATTTCCTAAAATGAAAACCAAGCAAAGGCAAAGCCAAGTTTAAATTTGAAATATTTAAACAAATCTATTGAAGTATCGAATCGCGGGGTTGGCAAGTTGCTTTATAAAGAGGCGGGATTTAGGTACAGCTTTTAGTTGAGATCCGGGAGACCTCGTTATCTGCCTCTATGCGGCGTCGATGTATGTTTTCCTAACCAAAACCACTTTTGTTCATACACAAGGTACAATATGTTTGAATAAAAACAACATATCTCGAGATTTATTTCAAAGGTTATCGATTGAGATATTCCTGTAACTCTATACATCATAACAAATGGAGACTATAAATAAGAAGTAATAACCAATGTATTTTTATGATACCTTGATGTCTATACCGAGTAACGTCTTGTAAACATCAGGTTACTATACGTTGATAGTAATTAAGTATCTATTTTAGTGTAGCATATTTACTATTATAGTTTCTTGACGGCTTTTCTGAGTCGAATACGCCCGGTAAACTGTCACAATACTTATTTGTGCCGTGAAATGGCATTGCTAAAGGTAGTTTTGTACCTATATTAATTAATTACAAGCATATTATTAAAATAGAAACGCATGAAATTCACGGTATTACTGACGCACCAATACGGGCCCTTAGTAAAATAATTACAAGCTCATGACGCTAAACAAAAGCTTCAGGTAAAAAATTTTAACAAAAAATAGAACCGACTCAAAACGCACAAGTAAATAACTGTGTTATTTAGTTGCTTTAATTTACTTAAGCCTATCTATGAAGTCGGTGCCTATACAATAAACTCTGTAAAAAGTTATGCGCGGTCAAACATTAAAAAAATACTACAGTTGGTAAATTATAATTTTCAGTCTACTTTGCGTTGTCTTGTGCGCAGAACAAAGCAGAGCGGAGGTTTTTGTTAAGAAAGTTCTGTTTATTCCCTCAGGCAACAAGGAAGATGAAATGGAAACGTCACCCAGTGCCTCTCGAATTCAAATTAACTACAAGCAATGGTTTTCCACTTTTAATCAGGTAAATCTACTGCTTGATCCCTGAATTATTACAACAAACAAATATAAAAACAATATAAAGTCATAAATTGAATAAAGGCTTAGGATTAATCCTTAGCTTACTTTAAAATAAGTATAAATGCAGTCTTTTACGTATCAATGAACAGAAACTTTACACGTATAAAACGTAAAAATCAAAACAAATAAAACAGACACGCTTTTCCGCGCCGATGAACACGCTCTAAGACAATTGTAGAACTTTAAAATAAAAGGAAAATGCAAGCATGTCGAGTGAATTCCTTTCCTAGAGCGTTCGGTTCTAGCTATATCACTGTAGCGGGGAATGAACCCGGGTAAATCCCGGCTTACGGCGCAATCCCGCCCAAGCCCCGGCCGCTGTGTGTATAGCTACGAGTATGTAGCACCGATTGTTTTCATTCCGTACAATTTTCGTAGGTACGCCGAATACCATGTTTGGTTTATTAACGAAAAACGTGTTATCGTCTTTTGGACAATTTGATAAAGGAATAGCGAGCAGTTAATAAAAATATTTGTTTAACCGTTATATTCATTGGTTTTAGAATGTATGATTTATTTGACTTGAAACTTTATTCGTCATACCGGCAAGAAACTCAGCATGAATCATGTCATTCTTGTCAGTCTTCTCAGCAGGATCTGCCTTCCGAACCGCAGTGAAAGTCAATACGTACTGAAAGATTTGATGTTTTGAAGAAACAACCTACTTGAAATAAATTATTTAAAAAGAAAGGGTTTTTTGAAAGAGTTTAAAGCTTACTTAAGTACTTAGTATTTTTAACCGACGAAAAAGAAACGGAGGAGGTTCTCAATTCGACACGTATATTTGTTTTTTTTTTTTATGTATGACCACGCATAACTTTTTACAGTGTTGTCCGATTTTGATAATTCTTTTTTTATTAGAAAGGGCATACATCCAAGGTGGTCCCATTGTCCTTATGTTAGGATCTGATGATGATATCCTGAGGAAATTGAAGGAACTCTTCAAATTTTGGAGGCACGCTTACAGCGATTTCGGTTTTTGACTCGGTATCGGTAGCTTTTTGGCTAATAGTGCCGTATAATATACTATATACAGTATACAGTAGACTATATACAGTAGACAGTATACAGTATACTAAAAAGTACGAAATAAAAATTTTTAACAAAAAATAGAACCGACTCAAAACGCACTAAAAAGTAAAAAATAACTGTGTCATTTAGTTTCTTTAATTTACTTAAGCATATCTAGGAGTCGGTTCCAGCCAAGGTTTCTACTTTCAAGGACGTTACCTAGAACCCACAAACTGCTTTACTACGTAAAATAAATGTTCCTTAAACTTGGCTGGCACCGACTTCATAGATATGCTTAAGTAAATTAAAGCAACTAAATGACACAGTTATTTTTTACTTTTTAGTGCGTTTTGAGTCGGTTCTATTTTTTGTTAAAAATTTTTATTGGAAATGCATTACATAGATAAAAATATCTCTCAAAAATCTTAAAAAATTTTAAAGTAATTTTGAAATCTTTTTTTTTTTATCGACTACAAGTTGGCCCTTGACTGCTATCACACCTGATGTTAAGTGATGACGAAAATCCACACCCATTTCCGTTTCTACACGACATCGTACCGGAACGCTAAATTGCTTGGCGATATGTCTTTGTCAGTAGGGTGGTAACTAGCCACGGCGAAAGCCTCCCAGCAGCCAGACCAAAACAAATTAAGAAAAATCTCAATCTGCCCCGCCGGGAATCGAACCCAGGACCTCCGTCTTATAAATCCACCGCGCATACCACTGCGCCATGGAGGTCGTCAAATAAATCAAGTTTAATTTTTGACATTAGCGCGATTAACCAAACTCTCCAGCTTCAATTTTGTAGCTTTCTAATATTCTATTTATTTCTAGTTCTTGCGTTACATATATTTCTTTATTGAATCGTAAAACATTGTCTTACACAAATAAAGACTGTTTCAATTCAAAATGAAAAACTAAGAAAACTCTATGTAGGTTATTAAGCGTGTTAACCCTGCACGGTTGCCGCAGAACCACAAAAGGCCAACCTAAGTTTGTTCCGAACTACACCCACAGGGCGAGGCGAACAAATGAGTGATTAATCAAAATGAAAGCAATTATCTAACCCTTTTCACTTACAGACTACACGAAGGTGTAATGTGGCGTTAACTAAACGGCCTTGCCCTTTCTGTGTTCCGACAAATTAGTGAAATTAAACTTTAATGCAGTGCCTGTACTCGTATAGGCAGACCAATGTATTTTTATCTAGAAAACACCTACTTACAAATAGGTATTCCAAAATTTCAATTTTAATTTATTTTCATACTCCCCCTACCTTTTACACTACAAATGTAAAAAATACATGACATAAAATTTTTAACAAAAAATAGAACCGACTCAAATCGCACTAAAAAGTAAAAAATAACTGTGTCATTTAGTTGCTTTAATTTACTTAAGCATATCTATGAAGTCGGTGCCAGCAAGTTTAAAGAACATTTATTTTACGTAGTAAAGTAGTTTATGGGTTCTAGGTAACGTCCTTAAAGTAGAAACCTTAGCTGGCACCGACTCCTAGATATGCTTAAGTAAATTAAAGCAACTAAATGACACAGTTATTTTTTACTTTTTAGTGCGATTTGAGTCGGTTCTATTTTTTGTTAAAAAATTTTATTTCTTACTTTTTAGTGATTTATCGACACGTAACGTACTCGTACTGTACTGTGATAGTATATTCTACGGCACTAGTAGCCAAAAGCTACCGATAGCGAGACAAAAACCGAAATCGCTGTAAGCGTGCCTCCAAAATTTGAAGAGTTCCTTCAATTTCCCCAGGATATCAGCATCAGATCCTAACATGGTGACAATGGGACCACCTTGAAAGTATGCCCTTTCTAATAAAAAAAGAATTATCAAAATCGGACAACTCTGTAAAAAGTTATGCGTGGTCATACATATAAAAAAAAAAAAAATATACGTGTCGAATTGAGAACCTCCTCCGTTTTTTTTCGTCGGTTAAAAATAATTTTTTATAGATCGAAAATTATTTTAATAGAAACTTCGCAATTTGGAAAATTATCGAAGATTATAAATCTCTTTACATTTACTTTCAAGTTTCAATGAAAATCTTACAAACCCACCCCTATATATTCCTATAAAGATTTCGAACGTGGAAATTAATTAAAAATGCAGAATTTAGGGATATAATTATACTCTTAATAGTAAAAGTTTTTTTAATAATGCTGTACGCGTACATACCAATGTTACAGCACCACTAAATATTATTTTGTACATAATGACTATTTATACAAAGTTATAATTTAGGGCTCAAGCAGCGACAGGGTGACAGCCTTTAATTTCCGTCAATTACAAATGAAACGTTTAAGCGACTTATTTCGAATTGATCAAGAATGGCGGCTTTCGAGTTGTTTCCAAAAAGTTTGTTAAATTTTCCTGTCAGTATCGGAGAAGTAAGCTATTAATCATTCTGTCAAAAGAAAAAAGTAATAAACGAGATAGGTACCAAAAAATAAATGCGAAGGAGAATTTCTGATGAAATGTTACTCAAGTTTCGAAAATGTCCCTCGTAACAGTGACTGACCTGGCTACTGTGATATGAAAATGATGACCAATAAATGAATTTTATGGAACAAAATCATCTCTATTTGCTAATAAAACCGCCGACGACGCCCTCGGCTTCACCCGCGTAGTTCGCGTACCCGTGTAATCTAACAGAATTACACATATTCTGTTAGTCTATGTGTATTATTGGCGTTTCATTAAAATTCATTCATTAGTCTTTACGTGACAGAATGACAAACATCTATACATACAAACCTTCGCGTTTATAATTTAAAAAATAACTAGGAATTATTCTTCGATCCGACCCAGAATTCGAGCCCAGGACCTCGTGATCGAAGCCACGTAGGCTTAACACTAGACCAGTGATTCTCACCCACTATGCCGCGGCACTTTTGCGTGCCGCCAAATTTCAAAAGTGTGCCGCCAAATTTTGCAAATATAATAATTATGTTAATATTATTAAATTATATCATTTAAAAGAAAAAGATTTTTAACATTTTAAATCCTAAAAAAATTTTTTCAATTATTATTTGCTTTCCAAATTTGTGATTCACTTAGCGTCACATTTTTCAGGAACGCATTAGCGACGCAAAGCGGGGTCTTGGAGTATTTAAAATTTTTGTCATAAACTATTTATGCAATGTGTTGTAGTAAGTAAATAATTTTTATGTTTTTCTTTGTGTGCCGCCAAATTTTAAAATCATTAAATATGCGCCGCAACAAAAAAAGGTTGAGAATCACTGGGTGCAACGAGACAGTCAGTGAACAAGTTGCTGTCGGTACCTACATTTTTTTTATTGACAGAAATGACAAACTAGGTACACATATTTATTGACTATAATAATTATTTAATTGTTGTTTGTTTTCTATTAAAGTAAATAAACAAAAGTCTAATAAACAACCCATTTTAAAATATTCGGTACATTTTTTAGATTTACCTAAAATCTGTGCCAATCTATATTGAATCATGATAAGGAACTGTAACGGGTTTATAAGTAGGTAGTTTTAACGATTACTGTAAATATAATTTCGATAAGTTGTTTTTAATATCGGGGAAATGAACTATGTAAGCTATCGGCATTCGAGGTTATCGTTCATACATTAGTCATTAGACGCCGATCGTTCGTCGCGCTTGTACATACGTAAAATGTCAGTTTGTTTTGAGTCGATTTTGCGAACGACATGCGTGTTTTGTTTCTTATAACATTTTTGTATTGTTTGTGTTTGTGTTGGACTTCCGACATGATTATCGGTGATACGGTGCATAGGAAAATGGTCTTCCATCAGAGGGTTAAAGATTTTGCGATACCCTTCAAGAAGAGGATTAAAACGTTGTCTTATAGTGATCCGGAGAAGCGAATTATTAAGGTAACTTTCTTAACCAATCCCGTTATAAAGTTTTACAAAGGGTCAAAGGGCGTCTCCCAGGGGCCATTAGTTCTTCCTTTAATAACCTTAACAAGGATCGGTCAGAAGTGTATTTATTGATCAGTAAAGACTTCATGATTGATATTTTGCTTTGAGATGGATTATCATGGACGAGTATTTAAGTAATCTAATTACTAAACTAAACTCATTTGTTTACGTTTATTATATTGATTGAGTAGGTACTTAATAATATTACAATTTAGCATATTTATGTGACTAATTAGCAATTTTTCTTAATGTTATGAAATATTAAAACTTAATTTTAGTATTTAGCCAACAATTTGTTTGTTAAGTCACATTGTTCACGTGATCTTTAAGGTCACTGTACACTAACTCATCTGGTTTTGTTTTTTGAGTCTTCTGGATGCATTCGTTCTGTTGAATTGCAAAACATATCGTACTGGAGAATTTATACTAATTCATAAAAGGAAAGACATTTTTGGTTGGCGTCCAACTCTTTGTTTGGCAAGGTGACTAAACAATACATTGTTTAAACTAATTTGATTAACTATCCTTATTCCTTATACACTATAATACTACCTTCAATACATCTATTGTATTAATAATGAATGTAGGTCTGAAGTAGAAATTCAATTAGGTTTTAGCTACCGTTAATAAGTATACATTATAATATTTGTCACAATTTTAATCATCGGCGCTGTTTTTTGTTTGAGTTTTGTTAGCTTTGTGTATACAGGTGTGTTTTTAATTAAGGTTTTTGATACTGTAAATTGAAACCTTGATTAAGAACAACATCAACGGTGATCAGTTTTTTGTTAAGTAGTAAGTTATTACAACTGCTAAATTCAACATTTATAAGAAACTTAATTATATTCTAGACTATTTGCAGTGTTGCTGACAACACTGTATCGTGATTCAGAGGTTATCCTATGTGGTTTCTGGTCACGAGGTCCTGCGTTCGAATCCTGGGTCGGGCTAACGAAATATTGAGTATCTTACTTTCAAGTAATTCTTAGTTAAATTCTTATTGACCTGGAATTGGAAAGTTGGTGGAGTTACATCCTCGAAGAACGCATGTAATCATCATCCCGGTCATAATCAATAACATGTTCATCAAATGTCAATCATTATCACCCTAAACCCACCAACTCGTATTAAAGTAACGTGGTACCTAGGTCTAAGCTTTGTATCACTTGTCTGCCTCTTAAAAATGGTTGACAATGATTCAATAATGAGAATTCATCTTTTTTTTATCTACAACAACTTGTTAGGAGTACAATGAAATCCACACGCCTTCGGTTTCTACACGACATCTTACCGGAACGCTAAATCACTTGGGGGTACGTCGTTGTCGGTTAGGTGGCAACTAGCCACGGCGAAAGTCTCCCACCAGCCAAGACACCAAAGAAAAATCTCAATCTACCCCGCTGGAAATTGAACCCAGGACTTTCAACGGCTGGGTGGCGCAGTGGGTAGTGACCCTGCTTCTGCGTCCTAGGCTATGGGTTCGATTCCCACATCTGGAAAAATATTTGTGCGATGAGCATGGATATTTTCTAGTGTCTGGGTGTTTATTTATATATTATAAGTATTTATGTATAATATATATTATAAATCCACCACGTATACCACTGCGCCACAGAGGTCTTCTACACTTAATGCTAGCTTTTGAAATCATCATGCTGTCCAAGTAGATAAATATAAATCTAAAAAAAATTTGTCATAAATAAAACTTATGTAATTCTCAAGGCACCATTTTAAAACTCACCCACGTAACATTCAAGTTTGGATCGTTTAATTATAACTGTGAGTTAAATCGATTACAATAAACAACCATTTCTACTTTCTGCACATTAATACCAGTCATTACCAAAGAAATTCCAAAATGATTCATAAAAAAATTTAAATAATCATTGATGATGTAAAACAATAGATAATTATAAATAAAACGATTAGTCGAGCTTTCTTTTTTAAAACAGCAGCACTTTGTTTATTAATGGCGTGGATTTGTGCGCGGTGGATTTATAAGACGAAGGTCCTGGGTTCGATTCCCAGCTGGGCCGGCTGGGAGGCTTCGGCCTAGTTACCACCCTTCCAGCAAAGAAGCGGCGCGAAGCGATTTAACGCTTCGGTACGATGTCGTGTATAAACCGAAAGGCTTCTTTCATCTTAGATTGTATTATCACTTACCATCAGATGTGATTGTAATCACGGGCTAACTTGTAATGAATAAAATACCAAGCATACCCCCTGTATATTACTCGAACGTTAAAAGGAGAATGCCAGATCCTAACCCAGAAAGAACACAAATTGAAAATATACTAAAAATATCCTATTATTATATAAATGTTTTACAATAAGCCATTTTTACTGTTGGACATCGGAATAAAATTCTGTTAAAAAAATTAATTAAACTATTTCCTTTTCATTTACACTCTATACGCATTTTTAAATCTTTATTGTTGCACTGGGTTCTAGCCTTTTAAATCGTTTTTTATTGTATTTTCACCAAAGTGTGCTCTAAAAGGCTAGTATCCAGAGTCGTTGAGCCTGTTTAAAATGTATTATAGAAGCTTTGCGATTATCATGTTAATGTGACAGCTGTGCTATGTGGTTGTCTACGGAAATGGACGATAACCAACATTAGGCTCGTATCGAATACTCCGACTTCTAGAACTTTTAAATGTAATTTATATTAAATAGTAAAAAAAATTCAATAAAACGATGCATAATACATTGTTGTACAATATGTTTTTATTAGTAGGTTAAAGTCCTATACATTGTCTGGCATTCTCCTTTAATTAAATGTGTCAGGTTCATGATACATTTTGTGTTTCCAATATTTTGGTGCTGTGTTGTTTCAATTTAGTATTTTTCGTGTAGCGTAAATTGTTTATCGGGATGGCCTTGGTCTGTGTTGCCGTCCGTTCAGTGTTTAGGTAAATCAGTATTTGCATGCAAAATTATTACGCAAATATGAATTTGTTTGCCCATATTTATTTATATTAGCTCGGTTTTTCCCCTGTATGCATATATTGTAGGACAATTCCGGTTTTTGCAATCATTAGGTACTTTTTGTGGAATTCCATAAAAATAATTACTGGAATCGATCATACTCACTTTGTATTTAACTTTGTATATAAAAAAAGCTTGAATTCATTTTATTTTATTACATGATTACTTAGTGGTTTTACATTTGACGATCTCCGTGGCGCAGTGGTATGCGCGGTGGATTTATAAGACGGAGGTCCTGGGTTCCATTCCCGGCGGGACAAATTGAGATTTTTCTTAATTTGTCTTGGTCTGGCTGGTGGGAGGCTTTCACCATGGCTAGTTACCACCCTACCGACAAAGATGTACCGCTAAGCGATTTAGCGTTCCGGTACGATGTCGTGTAAAACCGAAAGGGGTGTGGATTTTCATCCTACTTTTAACAAGTTAGCCCGCTTCATTCTTAGATTGCATCATCACTTAACATCAGGTGTGATAGCCAAGAGCCAACATTTAGTTGATAAAAAAAACAGTTTAATTATATTTCTATTTTTGTAAGGACAGGTCATATTCGTCTAAATAAAAAAAACAAACAAATTTTGATCACCATCTCATCATACAACTAAAAAGTTACTTAAAATGTATGTTAAAAAACCTACTAACTGTATATTAAATTATGTAAATTCTATAATTTCTAGAAGGCAAATGTTACTGATTAATCTAAGTATCAACACATAACACCAATGTACGGATTGCGTAGAGGTTTACTGTGACTACTTATTTAAAATATAAAATTTTTCAACAACCCTCTCCGACTCCTAGATATGCTTAAATAAATTAAAGCAAATAAATGACACAGTTATTTTTTTCTTTTCATTGCGTTTTGAATCGGTTCTACTTTTTGTTGAAAATTTTTATTTCTTACTTTTTAATGATTTATCGCCACGTAACGTACTCGTACTATACTGCCATACGGCACTAATAGCCAAAAAGCTACCGATACCGAGACAAAAACCGCAATCGCTGTAAGCGTGCCTCCAAAATTTGAAGAGTTCCTTCAATTTGTCCAGGATATCATCATCAGATCCTAACATGATGACAATGGGAGCACCTTGAAAGTGTGCCCTTTCTAATAAAAAAAGAATTATCAAAATCGGACAACACTGTAAAAAGTTATGCGTGGTCATACATAAAAAAATATATACATACGTGTCGAACTGAGAACCTCCTCCGTTTTTTTTCGTCGGTTAAAAATATCGATGTATACGAAAGAGCATCTGAATAAAGAAATTACGCTTTCGGGGGGGCCGCAACTTGATTTGCCTATATTCTGCTCACTCACTGGCGGTCATTGTTAATTGCATGTACTTGTGCAATCAACGTGCAGATGCGACGTCGCCGAAGGATTAAGGATTGTAATTATTATATTTCGCAACGGACAAACATTCTACAGTCGTATTGAATTCGTACAATCACCAATTTAGTTTAATTGCTATTGTTAAGAAATATAATTAGGTTTGTTGCAAGCATTCGGATACGTTATGCAATGGCAAGTTATGTAATCTGTTATTGAAACTATTTCTTTTTTGTTTTGCTGATTTTATTCTTTGATTCCGATAAAGTATTATATTAAAAAAAATATTAAGTAATATTTAGTCTGCCAAGTCGCACTGGAGCAGTGTTGTGGGTACATCAACAAGGCCAATGTGATGGAACTAACATTTTATTACACAGTTTTGTTCACCATTGGACCCTAAAGCCATTAAAAGCCGTCTCTTTATTGATAGTTCAAAGAGTTTGCATTATTATGGTAGATCTCTTTATCATTCGCACGATTTCGTATTCGATTCAAAGACCTTACTAGTACCTTACCTAAGGGCGATGTTACGAACCTACAGTGTAGAGAAAAGACGAAATTCTCAAATAGCTTATAGATAGGTACATGTTTCTTCATCTTTTCTCTTCATTCATGTTTTGACGACCACCGTGGCGCAGTGGTACGCGCGGTGGATTTATAAGACGGAGGTCCTGGGTTCGATTCCCGGCGGGGCAGATTAAGATTTTTCTTAATTTGTCTTGATCTGGCTGGTGGGAGGCTTTCGCTATGGCTAGTTACCACCCTACCGACAAAGACGTACCGCCAAGCGATTTAGCGTTCCGGTACGATGTCTTGTAGAAACCGAAAGGGGTGTGGATTTTCGTCCCACTCCTAACAAGTTAGCCCGCTTCCATCTTAGAATGCATCATCACTTAACATCAGGTGTGATAGCAGTCAAGGGCCAACTTGTAGTTGATAAAAAAAAAATCTGATTTTAATTAATTGTTTGTTAATTTTATTCAAAGTATTCGGTTTTTACATTCACATATTACTTATCTTTAAATATTCCTACCTAAGAAGTTGTTCCAATAACCTACAAAATATAAAACATCAAGCAATTAGTCTCCCCAGAAGGCGCCAATCTGTCGCTTATAAATTGAAAAATAATAATCGTCTTGATCGCCTACCTATAGATAAACAATTTTTGTCAATTGAGACATTTTAATATTTTAAACTTACTGACTGAGTAACTGAGGACAGTTGCTTGATAGATTTGAAAGAAAGTGTATGTGGTCTAAGAATGAACGAGTTACTCATTAAATGTCTTCTCTACGCAGATGATCAAGTACTACTTGCATCGTCTGCTAATGAGTTACAAGAAATGGTAACTATTATGAATGTAGCTTTGAAAAGGAAAGGAATGAAAGTGAATGTCAGCAAAACGAAAGTAATGATTTTTGAAAGAGATGAACATGTGACAGATTGTAATATTTGGATAGATGGAGAGAAAGTTGAAGAAGTAAAAGAGTTTGTATACCTGGGTAGTAAATTCACGAAAGATGGAACGTGTAAGAGTGATATTGAAAGAAGAGTAAATGCTGGTAACATGGTGAATGGTGCTCTACATGCATTTATGAATAGCCAAAAAGTGTCTCAGAAGGCAAGACTGGCTGTGCATAGAGGTGTGCTGGTGCCCACACTCATGTACGGTAGTGAAAGTTGGGTATGGCAGAAGAAGCATAAAAGTAAAATAAATGCAGTAGAGATGAGAGCGCTGAGGAGTATGAGCGGAATAAAACTGAGTGATAGAGTTAACAATAGTATAATAAGAGAACAGTGTGGTGTAAAAGAAGATGTAGTGACTAAAATAGAGAAAGGGATGCTTAGATGGTTTGGGCATGCAGAGAGAATGGATGAAAGAAGATTAACAAAAGAGATTTATGAGGCGAGAGTGAATGGAAGTGTTGGAAGGGGAAGACCTAGGCGAATGTTTCTGGACCAAATTCAGGACATTTTAAAAAATGGCCAGGTCAAGAGTACCCTAAACCGACGATCTTGTATGAAAGGTTTAATGAGTGTGGAAGAAGCTAAAGAAGTATGCAAGGACCGTGGCAAATGGAAGGATGTAGTCTCTGCCTACCCCTATGGGAACGAGGCGTGATGTTATGTATGTATGTATGTGACTGAGTCGTTTGATTTACTGCCTCGTTGGTCTAGTGGTTAGCCTATGTGGCTTCGATCAAGCAGTCCTGGGTTCGAATCCTGGGTCAGTCATAATTCTGACTTTTTTTTCTTCTATGAAATTATCAGTACTTTCCAAGCCCGGAGTCTGGAAGTTGGTGACGTTACACCCTTGCCTTGGAGAGCACCTTAAGCCGTCGGTCCCGGTCAATTTCATCAACATATGATAGTGATCGTTAATAAATGAAACATTATCACTCTAAGCCCGCCAACCCGCGTTGGAGCAGCGTGGTGGGTGTACGCTCCCCTCTCCCATAAGGAGGGAGACCTGGCCCTGTAGTGGGCGGTTAATAGGCTGATAATGATGATTGACTGAGTTATGCAGTTTACCTATAGTTGTTATTACGAAGTTCCATCAAAATCCATTCAGTACTTCTTGCATGAAAGAGTAACAAACTTTCACCCACCATACATAAAAACCTTAGAATACTAGTAAGGATGTTATTGTTTCTCTACTCCTTAATAACACATTTCTTTGTTTCCAGGGTGTAGCCGCAATAGACAACGACTTCTCACACGCCAGTGCCAACATCACGGAGGGTGGTGTGGGCTACTCGTACGTTACAGTGAGGATGAAGGGTCAGAGGCATCATCCGTTAAACTTTGAGGTCGAAATATATGTTTAAAGGAAACATTTGCTGAAGTCAATACCATTTAAAGTAAATGTTTTGTTTTGAACATTGAAGGCGAAGTATAGGTTTAAAAACAATTATTTATATAATAATCAGGCTCAAGTAAATATAGTGTAGTTAGTATTTTGTACAGTGCTAGTAAACATATGTGACTTCTATAAAATATATTAGAAATATATAAGAAATTTACTTTTATATTAAGACAATTGCTTACATTTGAATATTGTTTAAAAATTAAAACAAAAATTTACGTTGGTAGTGCTTTTCTTCAAAAGTCAATATCTATTGTTAATTAGTACTCACGAATATTATACAATTTCTGTGAAACCAAATTAAGAAATCCACTTTTAAATAAAGCTGTTTAACATTGTTCGACTCTACATAGTTATAGTGTGTGATCGCTATAACTATATTGAGTCCCAGATAACAGAAAGATACTATAAAATGAATATAAGGTTATTTTGGGTGTACCTACTAAAGCTCCTAAACGAAATTTTTCGTAGTTGAAATGTTAGTACATAGATACTTATATAGTATGGAAATAACTTTCATGCAAATATTAATTTGTTACTAAAGCTTTCAATACTAATTCGTGAATCTCCAGATAAAACTAGCTGTAAAATATTCTCACAAACACTGCCATTACAGTTTGCAGTAGAATTTGTTAAGCCTTGTCATAAAATAATAATCAAGTACTAATTAAGAATTATTTTATTCATTGTAAGAATAGATTTATCCATTATATTTGTTATGTATTATTATATTATATCTTTGGTCGTTGTCGTCTATTAATGATGTAGACATAATTACGAATACAGTTTGATTTCAGATTACATACCGGTTACTAATCGATCAAGTTACTAGAACTTTACTTATCGATTGTCATTTGTTTAAAATATTAGTGTCGCATTTCAAATGTCACGTATTTCGGAATTCGCAGATAACGCATTCTGTGTTTCGATTTCTGAGAAATAAACTTTATACAATGGTTCTTGTATTACAGTCATTTGATTATTCGAATCAATTATATATATAATTATGATTTGTACAAAGCACGTACTAACGCCCGAATACTTGAACGCAAATCCAATTTAAGTACGATTTTAATTTTTTTTTTTCATTAAGTATAAGTCAATTCTTAACTGCAATCACACCTGATGTTAAGTGATGATGCAATCTAAAATGAAAACGGTTAAACTTTTTAGGAGTAGGATGAAATCCACACCCCTTCGGTTTCAACACGAAATCGTACTAGAACGCTAAATTACTTGGAGGTACGTCTTTGTTGGTAAGGTGGTAACTAGCCACGACTGAAGCGTCCCACCAGCCAGATCTGGACCAATTTAAAAATTGGCCCAGCCGGGAACCGAACCCAAGACCTCCGGTTTATAAATCTACTGCGCCACAGAAGTCAAAATTTTGACGGCCTACTTTTTCTGACAAAATTGACGTATTTTGTCATATTTTTATTGCAGTTGTCAAAGACCACTCAAAAAGTATTTGAATTTGATTTGCGTTTGAAGTATTCTGGTGTAACATAATTATATCTCAGGTATGTGAAAAGTCTGAAGCATAATTTTAAGATTAAGTTGAATTTTTTAAACGATTTCTTAAAAGGAGTAGATACTATGTTCTGTACTGTGTCATTTTGTACCACGAGAATATTATATTAATTATAGTAAAAAAATATTACGTATTATATTAGGTATAATAAAAATGCCAACATTAATAAAACCGTTGGGCTAAATTATAAACTCTTCTTCTTCTTTGGCCTAGCCTTTTCCCGTTTAATCGGGGTCGGCTTTTTTAATCATGTGGCGCCACTTTGTTCTGTCTTTTGCGTCGTCTTCTGAAAGGCCAATTTCCTTCATGTCCTTACGGACCCTCGTCAACCATGTTGTTAGCGGTCTTCCTTTTCCCCTCTTCTTTGTATTCATGGAAAGGCACTTTTTCACTACATGATCTTCTGGTCTTCGCATCACATGGCCATACCATCGCAGTCTAGACTCTGTAGCTTTATCCGCTATTTTTGCGACTTTAAAGCTCCCCCTGATAAATTAATTGCGTATTTTGTCCTTCAGTGTCACTCCTCCCGACCATCGTAGCATACGCATTTCAGTTGTGTGGAGTTTTTGCTCATGAGCCTTTTTTATCGCCCACACTTCACTACCATAGAGAAGCGCTGGCCTAACGGCTGTCCTGTATACTTTGCCTTTCGTTTTTATTGGAATTTTACTGTCACACAACACTCCCGTTAGCATACGCCACTTAGACCAACCTGTCGATATCCTGTGCGATATATCCGCTTCAATTGATCCATCCTCTGAGATTATTGATCCTAGGTATTTAAAAGATTTCACTTTAGGCAATGTTATATTGTCAATTTTTATGTCTGCAGAGCTAGTATAATTAGGATTGAAGTTGCAGGACATATATACTGTTTTGGTTCTACTAATGCGTAAACCATTGTTATCTCCATTTTTCTAAGCTTTCTTGGATCTCATGAAGGTTATTTGAAATGAGAACCACATCGTCGGCGTATAATAGATTCCACGCAGGTGCTTGCTGAATATTTGCTGTTAGATAATTAATGACAGTGTTAAATAACAGTGGACTAAGAGCGCTACCCTGATGAACTCCAACTGTGATGTCGAAGTTTTTTGATAGTCCCGCTGGTGTTCTGACACCTGTTTTGACATTGTTGTACATGTCCATAAGAAGTCTTATGTAATATTCAGGGACTCCGTGGGCTCTCAGAGCCTGCTATATCACTGCTCTGGGTACTCGGTCAAATGCCTTTTCTAAGTCTATAAAAACTAGCCATAGATTTTGTTTGTTTTCGCGAGCTCTTTCCATAACTAATCTAACAGCATGAATAGCATCTGTGGTTCCCCTTCCAGCTGTAAAACCAAATTGGTTTTCTGTCAGGAGGATATGACTTGTAAGGCGCTCACTCAAGACTCTTTCCCAGATCTTAAGGGTATGTGATGTTAATTTGATTCCCCTGTAATTTCCACAATCGCGAACATCTCCTTTATTTTTATAGAAAGGAACTAAAATACTATTTCTCCAAGCATCTGGCATTTTTTCAGTCATTAAGATGTTGTTAAGCAATTTAGTCAGCCATAATTCTCCGTCAGTTTTAAGTGCCTTCCATATTTCGGCAGGTATTTCATCTGGTCCGCTCGCCTTACGGTTTTTCATTTTGGAGATTGCCCTTTTCACCTCGGCAGGTGTAATTTCGTTGATGGGGCCTTGTGTCCTTTGTTCCTCTGTTTCTGATTGTCTGGGGAATTCATCATTTAATAGCTGATTGTAATATTCGTGCCATCTATCACATATGTCCTTATCAGTTGTAAGCAGTTTTCCTTCGCAATTTTTAATATATTTGGTGATTTGAAAATCTTTTGTGTTGTTATGCCTGTATTTTGCTATCTTGTATATTTCATAGTCTGTTGCTAGTTCTAAGCGTGAATAAAGGTTCTGCTCTGCTTTATCTCTTTCAATAGCCATTGTTCTTCTGGCTGTTTTCTTAGCTGTCTTATAAACCTCTCTGTCCTGATCTGAGCCTGTTGTTTGCCAGACTTTGAACAGACGTTTTTTTTCAGCTACGGTTTCTTTAGTGTTGTTGTTCTACCATTTAATGCTTTTTTCATTGTTAAGAGCCCCTTTGCTAATTCCTAGCAGCTTTTTGGCATTACTAACACAAAAACCTTCAAACTTTGACCAGATTGTATTGGGTGCGTAATTGTCGTTACGGTTGCCACAGAAATAGCTCCTGATATTGTCTACAACCTTTATTCCTTTATCAGTGAAGAGATTGTGCCACTTTATTTTGTAAACTCTACCTTTTTTTTGTTTGATAGGTGTTTTGAGTTTCATGGCTGTGAGCAAAAGTCTGTGCTGCGATGTTAGAGGTTCACCGGGAATTACTTTGCAGTCCTTTATTAGTTTTAAATCAAACTTATCAATTAATACATAATCTATTTGGGTTCTTGCGTTACCGCTTTTATATGTAATAAGATTTTCATCTTTCTTTTTGAAAAATGTATTTACCACCGCCATGTTATGTGCGGCTGCAAATTCTAAAATTGTGATTCCCTCGCTGTTTTTGTTTTCGAAACCGAACCCACCATGTTGTTCCTCAAAGCCATACCTGTCTATACCCACATGACCATTTAGGTCGCCGCATATAAGTTTCTGTTCGTTTGCTGGTATAGATACTAAAACAGTGTGCAAGTCCTCCCAAAACTCCTGTTTTTCGGTCTCGGGGCATCCAGTTTGCGGCGCATATGCAAAGATAATATTCAAGCACGGTTGCTTTTCTAAAGCCAGTTTTACCGCAATGATTCGATCACTTATCCTACTAATATCAACCACTTTTTGACTTATAAACCGATCCAGTATTATTCCCACGCCATTTTTGTTGTTCTCTTTTCCGTTATATATAAGTTTATAACCTTTGCCTATATGCCGTGATTTGGCGCCTTTCCATTTCGTCTCTTGTACACAGCAAATGTTTATGCGACGTCGATCAAGGATACTGCTTAGTTCTGCACTGCGTCCAGTCATCGTGCCAATATTCCAGGTGGCAATGCGCACCTCGGACATTGTTACCACGTTGTTTCTTGTTTTGTCGTCGCTTGGGGGGAACGCCCTAGTTATGTGCGCAGCTCCATGTTCTTCGTCGCTTGAGGGGGACGCCCTAGCCTTTATCGCTTTTCTATTATTTTTGTGCCTCATGATTTGGTATGTATGCGGCTGATGTTTTACGGCCGGTTGCCACCTGACACCAAAACTATAAATTATAAACTAGTTAACATTTATCAGTTTGGTATAGATTTAGGAATATCTCAAACATATCTGAAAAGATTTGATATTTAAGTAGTGTACAAGACATATATGTAGTAGACAAGATATTCTTGTAGTAAATATTTGTCTAGATTAAGAATTATTCATCTATTTGAATGATAATTTTCTAGTGATCATATGATTAAGTTCTATAGAAATGTATTTTTAGTGGTAAATTGTGATTAAATTATTACATATTTTTTGAACGGTTGTGTTGTTTAATTTTTTCTCTTTATATCATTCGTTGATTTGAAACGAAACAAAGAAGTAATAACTGAAACATGGGAACAGGATCGAACCTTTGTTTTCTAAATTGAAATAAATGACTCGACCTAAAAATTTAACTCAAAATCACAGGATTTTTACAGAAAATTTGTGCCGGTGAATACAATCATTAATAAGCTTTGTGTAGTAACAATTTTTTTTAAAAAGAAACTGGACACTAATTATTGAAAAAGAAAACTTGTAAAAGTCATGTAATTAAAAAAGAAACGTTAACGTAAAAGGAAGTTTGATTTATTTATAGGAAAACAGACAAAAAGGAAAAAGGGTAAGTAAACAGTACCCTTGTTTTGGAAAAGATAAAACGGACGAGATACAACGACTCATAAATAACTAAAAGTAACAAAAAGCTTTCATAGTATTAACAGATGAAGGTGAACACAATCGGGTGTACGGAGCGAGAATGCTTACGGTGCCTGGTTTTTGCGGAAGCCGGTAATAAATCAGATAGACCGACATTGGTCAGCGTTTGTGGAACTAGAAGATTATTGGATAAGTCAGTATTGTAAGTTCTTTTTAGATAAGCTTACCTATAACGTGTATTTCTTTTTAAACGACGAAAAAAAAACGGAGGAGGTTCTCAATTCGACACGTATATATTTTTCGATACGTATATATTTTTTTTTATATTTTGTTTTTTATGTATGACCACTCATAACTTTTTACAAAGTTTGTTGTTTGTTTGTTTGAGTCCGATTTTGATAATTCTTATTTTATTAGAAAGGGCACACTTCCAAGGTGGTCAAATTGCCATCATGTTGGGATCTGATGATGATATCCTGGGGAAATTGAAGGAACTCTTCATATTTTGGAGGCACGCTTACAGCGATTTCGGTTTTTGTCTCGG
Source organism: Mycalesis mineus (assembly GCA_034621355.1). Taxonomy (NCBI): domain Eukaryota; kingdom Metazoa; phylum Arthropoda; class Insecta; order Lepidoptera; family Nymphalidae; genus Mycalesis; species Mycalesis mineus. The sequence continues at coordinate 11,228,260 of CM067890.1, read as the reverse complement.
TATCGGTAGCTTTTTGGCTACTAGTGTCATATAATATACTATGAGAGTATAGTACAAGTAAGTTACGTGGCGATAAATCACTAAAAAGTAAGAAATAAAAATTATTAACAAAAATAGAACCGACTCAAAACGCACTAAAAAGTAAAAAAAAATTAACAAAAAATAGAACCGACTCAAAACCCAAGGTTTCTACTTTAAGGACGTTACCTAGAACCCACAAACTGCTTTACTACGTAAAATAAATGTTCCTAAAAATTGGCTAGCACCGACTCCTAGATATGCTTAAGTAAATTAGTGCGTTTTGAGTCGGTTCTATATTTTGTTAAAAATTTTTATTACATGAAAAATTCATGACGTTTGATTTCAATGTTGGCAGCAATCTAGAATTTTAGAAATAAGATTTTTAGAATATCATCAGGCTTAAAAATATCTATGCAAATAGCAAATGAGGAATAAAATTATAATTAAATCTTATTGGTGGTAATCATAAATGTCAGAGAGAGCTTAAAAAGCCCATCAATAACGTCCCGTTTATCCAGAACCTGATGCTGCAGATAGTCACAGAGATACTGACTGAAAAGTCACACTTGTAACACCCTTCGTCACTAATCACTAAATCACTAAATTGAATGGAAATTAAACTTTTCTACTTACTTAATATTCAGAACTTTTAAGGTAAAAAACAAACATTTTTGATATTGTAATATATCAAATGTTAACAAACAGCCACAAGGGAATACAACTTAAAACACCAAAAGACAAACTTAATAACAATTTATTTACAAAGACATCAAATATGATCAAAATGAAACATTATTACAGTAATTACTTAATTAAACATTACGCGCACAGATTCTTACAATAGTTAAACAGCAAGACTGCACAAGACTCGGACACTAAGGTGAATAATCACAATTTTCCATAGGGGCATATTTTATAGCCTTCCGCCCGCCATTTTTGCTCGACGAGTACCGCCCCTAGTCTATTATCTATAGTTTAAACGCGGTACCACAATACAGCAAATGAGGCCACTATATTGTCTATAGTCTTTTCAAACAGTATATAATGGTGCCAACACAAATACCTAAAGATTATACTAAAAGCTAAAGCTGCCTCTATTTTAGATACGTCTATATATAGATTTAGGCAATTTCAGAGAGCCCCTTATGGAATATAAACCGGTCCTAAGCCTATTTATACATCCACGGCCTCATCACAGAAGGTGAAAGTTGCAGCCATCCCTCGGGATAAACAAAAAGGGTTGGGTTTTTGCGTGCTGCGTTATTAATGTAATAAGTGACACTTTGTTTTATGCGAATACCCACTTTACTAGTTTGTTTTCGCCAACGCGTATCGGGGTCTGAAAGATGGGTAGTGAATTTTGTAAAACTTCTAATGTTTTTGCAAACATAGAGAAATTTTAAAAGTAGGTAAAACCCTAAAGCTTTTTACAAAAAAGTTCCTTATTAAATCATTTATTTATTATACTTACTTACTTTATTATACTTAACTACCATACCGATGTTACTGAAAAAATAAGACAAAAATCGCTCTTTAATAAGATTAATAAGTTTCCTAACCAATTTTGTTACTTCTAGTAATGTTTTCATCTTTTGTTATTGATATATTGAATTCTTATTCCTAAAACAAAAACATAAATACAGCACGTCTAAATTATTCGTGGACGTTATTACAAATGTAGTAATAACGTAACCAATATCTTAAGAATTTTTGCATTTGAAAAATGCACTGAAAATTGCCATTTTCTTTATGAAAGCATCAAGAGTCATGTTATTAGGTAGCGAAAAGCACGCTTGGATATAATAAGAAATAGCTGCAATCGCATACCGAGTAGTCGACGACATCCGATATCACAACTCTCCGGACATTCAGGAATTTCCAATAATACAACCTGCCATACACAATTTTACTCAACAGAACCAAAAAACAAAGAACATTTCTTTATTTCAACGGAATAAGGTACAAATTACAATGGGGAATTGTCTTACGGATGAAAATGCTAAGTATGTCAAGTTTTGTACGATATAAAGGTAAATTCGAAAGAGTTTCTCGTATAGAACGCCTGTTTTGTTAAAAGGTTGAGTAGAGAGTGAAACGTTGTTGCTCCGATAAACGATACTATTCCGAGAATAGATGAGAGAATTTAGGAATCAATTTGAACGAAACGAAACATTTTTTCTTTGAAAACGCTGAAATGGAAATTCTAAACTAGGATAGATATTTTATAGTAGAATGCTAAACGAAACATTCAAAATGTTCTACCTGATAATAAATCGTATCTAATAGAAAACCGTCGTCTAGTTTAACCTTGTTGGATATACAAGGAACACTCCTACATCTTCAGACATAGGTATTAATCCTCGGATACCTGTAAAAAGCAGGGTAGAAATGGATATAGCGGTAGATTGACCCGACTCTGTCACAAAAACCCATAATAGTATGGATTTTTGGCATTTGTGCCAAAAATATTTTTCTTTTTTTATCGATTACAAGTTGGCCCTTGACTGCTATCACACCTGATGTTACGTGATGATGCAATCTAAGATGGAAGCGGGTTAACTTGTTAGGCGTAGGATGAAAATCCACACCCTTTTCGGTTTCTACACGACATCGTACCGGAACGCTAAGTCGCTTGGCGGTACGTCTTTTTCGGTAGGGTGGTAACTAGTCACGGCAAAAGCCTCCCACCAGCCAGACCAAGACAAATTAAGAAAAATCTCAATCTGCCCCGCTCGGAATCGAACCCAGGACCTCCGTCTTATGAATCCACCGCGCATATCACTGCGCCACGGAGTTCGTCAAATACTGTGGTAAAATATTTTTTATTAATATTATAAAGTTATGTAAGTTCGAGTGCGCCTATCTCTGTTCGAATTTTTGAAATTTTTTTCAATAGAATTGAATTTAAAAGTCTTTTCCACGACTGTGCAAAGTGAATATACTCGTTTCTATATTCGGAACTGCAGCCATGTATCTAGCAGATACCAGCAGCCGCGCTCCTGTCATGTAAAAATATAAGCAAAAGCGATATTGTCACGCTGACGCGGAATTCCGCTCACAGATAGTAGTGTAAAACAAGCAGAGCTTCCACCTACATATTTTATTGAGTTTTTAATAGGTACATATGTAAAGAAAGTTTACTATAATATTTTCCCTTCAGTAATGAATTTGACGGTCTTCGTGGCCCAGTGGCACGCGTTGGATTTATACGTCGGAGGTCCTGGGTTCGATTCCCGATGGGGCAGATTAAGATTTTCTTAACTTGTCTTGATCTGGCTGGCGGGAGGCTTTCGCCGTGGCGAGATACCACTTGACCGACAAACACGTATCGCCAAGTGATTTAGCGTTCCGGTACGATGTCGTGAAGATACCGAAAGGGGTGTGGATTTCATCTCACTCCTAACAAGTTAGCCCGCTTCCATCTAAGATTGTATCATCACTTAACATCAGGTGTGGTAGCAGTCAGAGGTCAACTTGTAGTTGATAAAAAAAAATAAAGACTGTATTCTAAATAATTTCAAATTCATTCATTTTACCTAGGTTACAGATCAATTATTAAGAAAAATAAAGTCTGTCAATCCATAGGTATTAGTGGCTCTACAACCAGACGGATGTTGTTCAGTAGTTAACTTTTGTGGCTTCGAGTTTTAAGGGTTTGGCTTTGAGCCAGGCTATGAAATATTAAGTTTCTAATATCTTTGAAAAAAAACCTTAATTTCTTATCTCAGTGTTGAGAAGTTTCTGGGGCCTCAGAAACTATACAATACTTGACAGATTTATCTGCCTAAGTCCGCCAAATTGTGCTAATGTAGCTTGGTGGGTCTTGGCTCTATAGCACCCTCTCAGAAGCTAGGCTATCTTGACTCTATTGTGGGCTATTAAAATAGGCTGATAATGTTCAGATACTAAATGCTTTTCCCTGTCATATACAAAGTTAGTAGATCAAGCAGCGAAGGGTTGATTGCATGGAAAGAAGCGCCATTAACCTACTTTCTGTGTATTTTTAGCAACGTCAGCGTCAGTTTACGCTGCCAGTTCGTTGATCTTTAGCGCAAACAACTATAGTCGCAAAATTGTATTGCTTTTGTGCAATATCAGATTACATAATTATGTTTATGCCTATTAAAAATATTTTAATAAAAAAAATAAAATCGACTTTAAAACGCACTCAAGAGTGAAAAATAATTGCAATATTACTTTTCAATTTAGCATATCTATAAGGTCGGTGCCATACATGTTTAAGGAAAGTTTATTATTTCCACAGGTTCCCATCATTAGATTCTAACATGATGAGTATGGAACCATACTTGAAAGCATAAGTACTCTTTCCAATAATAGATATAATATTTTTCATTCTCTCTCTGCAGTCGTTTATTTATGAAGGTCGTGGTCCTGATAGCATCCTAAACTCGAAAGGGTCCATTTTTTATACCGGCTTCTAATGATGACCATCTTCGCTAACTTGTACCTAGAATGTATCCATCTTATTATTTTCTTCTGAGCTAATCTGTAACTTTTCAAATAAATATATCCTTATTCCTATTCCTATTCCTATTCCTATTCCTATTCCTATTCCTATTCCTATTCCTATTCCTATTCCTATTCCTATTCTTATTCTTATTCTTATTCTTATCTTATTATTTTCCTCTACAGTGTTACCAGTTGTGATTAATTTTTCTAGACTGCTTTAAGAATTCGCGAAATTGCGAGGCTATTCTAAAACCAGAATCACAGCATTTATTGCATTAAAAAGTTCTTCTATAGCTATCGATTGTGACATATAAAGGTTTAGGGGTCGTTTTAATCAGCCAAAATTGCGTGCGGAACCCGTCAGAAGTTAATTGCGTAAGACTCCAGCCATCCATCAATCAGGCTCCGTCAGGCCGAGCAGAGACTAATTTGCTCGTTTGTTTTACCGCTAAACCCGGTGCGGCTTTAGCCTGATAGATGTTTGATTAGACGAACCCTTTGTGTGCCACAATATTAGGATTTCGTTGTTCTTTGCATCTACCCCCGAGATGCGGGGTAGCTTAATAGTGACAGCAAAATGGGTAAGAAGAAATATTTATATTACCGTTTTTAATTAAATAAAAAAAGAATAAAAAATTTTAACAAAAAATAGAACCGACTCAAAACGCACTAAAAAGTAAAAAATAATTGTGTCATTTAGTTGCTTTAATTTACTTAAGCATATCTATGAAGTCGGTGCCAGTCAAGTTTAAGGAACATTTATTTAACGTAGTAAAGCAGTTTGCGGGTTCTAGGTAACGTCCTTAAAGAAGAAACCTTGACTGGCACCGGCTAATAGATATACTTAAGTAAATTAAAGCAACTAAATGACACAGTTATTTTTTACTTTTTAGTGCGTTTTGAGTCGATTCTATTTTTTGTTAAAAAATTTTATTTCTTACTTTTTAGTGATTTATCGCCACGTGACGTACTCGTACTACACTGTCATAGTATGGCACTAGTAGCCAAAAAGCTAAGCGTGCCTCCAAAATTTTAAGAGTTTCTTAAATTTTCCCAGGATATCATCATCAGATCCTAACATAATGATAATGGGACCACCTTGGAAGTATGCCCTTTCTAATAAAAAAAGAATTATCAAAATTGGACAACTCTGTAAAAAGTTGTGCGTGGTCATACATAAAAAAAATATACGTGTCGAATTGAGAACCTCCTCCGTTTTTTTTTTCGTCGGTTAAAAAAGATCATTCGACCCACACGTGTGTTTGTAGGTATGTCTCGGTAGGTACTAACGATCCGCTTTAGACAGTTTTCGTTATTTAAGTGCTTATTTTTAGGGAAATTAATAACATTATACATCTTTTTAATTCATTACAAGTTAGCTTTAGACTACAATCACAATTGATTGTATGTGATGATGCAATGTAACATAGAAGCGAGCTAACTTGTTAGGAGTACAGTAGTATACACACTACTACGTTTTCTACACGACATCGTACCATAACGCTAAATCGCTTGGTTTCAATTTTTCCTACATTTTTTTTTCTCAAGACGAATCTCTTAACTGCCGAGTCAGCACGGTACCGCGTGGCATTTCATCGTGCTGGCTGCCTTTACATTATTTTCTTTTTCTCTTCCTTTTCCCTTTTCTCTTTCCTCATCATTATTTTCCGGAGCATCTTGCCGTATGTGTTCCACTCGACTTCCCCGGAGAGCATACGCTTACGCTACGCTACGAGACAATTAGGTTGTTTGGGTCCACTTTGCTATTGGTTCACTCAAAGTGGCGTGTCTCGAGGTCATCCTCTCCGCAAAAAGAGCGTGTTCAGTAGGTGCTTCCCTTCGCGAAGAGGTAGGTGTTGAACACTCCGTGACCACTTAGCGCCTGAGTAATCCAGCGATCCACCTCCCCGTGGTTCCTTTTGTGCCAGCTTTTAACATTTCTTATCAGTTCTCTCGTCCATGTTTATTAAATTGTATATTATATTAAATTGTATAGTATATTGTAAATTTTCCTACACAGGTACTCGTCTTTCTTAAGACTCAGGTAGGTAGTAAAAGTCAATGTCTCTGAATTTAAATTATTGACGATACAGAGGTATCGTATTTTGTTGCGTAGTTCTAAATTAAGAAATGAAGCTATGAGAGGCCAGATCCAATTCCCTATTACTGTTTTGGAAGAACTTCATTAAAAGTAATAGGATACGATCACATAACAATCTCATAAATGTAATTCTATAACGGATATAAAAATGAACGTGTTTATAACGTAAAATCACCTACGCCATTAAACGTGATATTTAGATTGCTTTGTGAGCACTGTTATATCAACTTACGTTTACATTATGTCTAAAACTTACTTATTGTAATATTTTTTAACCGACTTCAAAAAAAAGGAGGTTATCAATTTGACTCGTATGTATGTAATATTTCCAGAACTGCCCAGTTTTCGCTTATGTTTGTCTATATAAGCGACTGAACAAATGTGCCAAATTTCAAAAGTATATGCATGTATGTATTTATGTTTATGTAGACATATCTCCGGAACTACAAGTCCGATTTAAGTAATTCCTTTTTTGTTGTGTTAGGTATTGTTTAACTTGGGTACACTGCAAGTTTTATGAAAATCGGTTCAGTAGTTTTTTAGATAGGGATTTTTTATGGTTTTATGTTTGTTTCCAAAAAATTTTCTCGCGGCAGACTGGAAGAACATTTAGCTTTATAAAACACCGATAAAAATTTTAGGTCCCATCATAATAAAAAAGTTTCCAAGTAAAAAATAATTCTAATGTGTCATTAATTTTTCTGATCAGATCGAACTTAGACATCGATAAAAAACACCGTTAAATAATATTGCTTTCTAAAAAGTTGCCCTTTAAAAAAAACCAAAAGAAGAAAAAAGAAGTATAAAAAGTAATAAAAAGTTTTCGGCAAGCTTCCGTTGGGTTGAAAGTAATAAAACAGTTACAGCAGAATCTTGGGGGCGGTCTTATATAACTTCTGAAGTATTTGTTGTTGGAAAGAAACTCTTTCCCTTTTACGGCGGATGAATGGCCGAGAGAACAGTGGACTGTAAATCTTTTGGGGATTAAGATGTTTACACTCTGCTACTATATTGCTATGTGCACTTCCTGGGAAGTATTTTCAGTACGCGGTAAAAAGAAAACGCGTCTATTTTGATCATGTTAACGGCTAGTTTCTTTTTATCTCTATCTAATAGTACTTACGTTTGATGGTTCGTAGATTGCGAGTACATACTGAATGAATTATATTTTTACCCGACTGCGTCAGAAGGAGGGTTATGTTTTTCGAGCGTATGTATGTATGTATGTCCATTTCTTCGGCACGCGCTACAGCCTAAGGGCTAACGCTAAAACTGGCGCGGTTGCACGCTCGCGGTTGTATAATGAAAAAAGGGGCACACGCGAGCGTGTTTGTTTCTACAAATCAGTCGAGCGCCGCTAGATGCTACGGTCAAATAAATATTTGTTGATTTTATTGAATAAAATTATACTAGCAGCGCTAACTGAGACGGGCGCACGCGACGAGTGCCCACGCGCGGTTTTGTGGCCATTGACAAAATTTTGACATTTGAGGTGTCGTTGAATTTGTCAAAATTGTGGTAGTGACATAGGCTATATAAATTTTCAAAATGGCGGCTGCAAATGGGGGGATGAGGGGGGGTGTGTGTACCAATTGAAAGATCGTAAAAAGTCCATTTAAAAAATATGAATATCATATCATGTTCATATTACTTTTTTTTAACAAAAAATGGCAAAAAGTGTACCAAGTGTACCGTCTCATTTCTACACCATACACTAAAACTAAAAAGTCTCATATAAAATTATTATTACAAAAACAAAAACCCGACTGTTTAGAAGTTATGAACTGAAAAGAGAAAAACAAGGATCACTATATCTGTATAAAATTCTAAATACTTTATGGTGACTTCCAAGCAGTCGGGTTTTTTGTTTTTATAATAATAATTTTTTATCATATAATTTATGACTATTGAAATAACGTTTATGAAAGTAACTAGAGGAAGCGCGCGGGTTCAGCCGCGTAATTCCACTTCTCATAAAAATATCGGGACAGTAAGTAGCCTAGAGACGAATATCTTAGCACTCCATGGATTCACTTGCGGGTGACCGGTCCATCGCGTGGCTGAGAGAAAAACTCCGAACAGAGCCCGAGACTTGTGACACGGGTGTAGGTTTAAAAGAGATCTCACCTCCTCTGTTCAAGTTATTCTCCCTGCCCAGCCAAATTCGGAAGGACCCTACTAGAGCAGCTTTGGATACTCGTTCTAATATGGAGCTTACTGCACTTCTAGTATGGTCAAGGTTTTTTAGCAGAAGTGCAGTAAGAACATATTAGAATCTATTTTATTCTGATGTATAATTTGTATTATTGTAAAGTTATCAAAATCCGTTTAGTAGTTTTTGCGTCAGAGAGCAAAAAACAATCGAAATATTCTAACAAACTTTTACGTTTAATATTAGTAGGATAAATGTCATTGATACGAACAGGTTTCAAATTGCGTACAATTTTCAATAAACTGTACCCGTATTAGGAACTAGGAAAACTTATATTTTATGGGCATAAGGCTGCAACATTACTAAAAGTAGGTAATAGTAATTAATGTCTATTAATTAAATATAAATACTCTTCCTTATAATATAACTAGTCCTTTATTATACATCACGATTTCAAGATTTTAGTAACTAAATTAGAAATACTACCTGATTTAGAAAACTTGTAATATGATTTGCTGATAATGCTACCATGATAATAGTCTCATAATTGAATTTATATTGAATTTATATAACAATATTTTTAAATGAATCCAAAGGTCATAGAAGCTCCTAACTTAACCTAAACAAATCTACCAAGCTTTTAGAATCATTTGTTTTGACCAAATACCTCCAATCTGATTTATATCTATTTTACTTACTACATTTTCATGTATTCATATTTTTTCCAAATTCAGACAATAATACATACCTAGAGGATTTTATTTACGGCAAGGATAAGAACTGTTTTGTTTTTGTTATCTGTTTACGAATTATTAACGCCAAGGGTAGGAATGGTATTGAGGAAAACATAAAGTATGTAGCTGGGCGTTCACTCGTAATTATAATAATTTACAAAAGTTTCCTTTTCCATTTGCAGTTCGCTCACGAACCACTCTATGAAACTTGACGAAGGCTTTCGGTGGGGAAACATCCCTAGCAACGAGAATGTTCCGCACATACAAATGACCGTAAATTGTGGTGGTGTTATATGGAAAAATATTCGGAAGCACCAATACGAGAATGTTTCAATGGACGAAAATGTATGTACATATATGTTTATGTATTTTATACCTACATAATATAAAGTAAGGTTGGGTTACTTACCCTATCTATAATTCCAAAATAGCTTAACAGATTTAAATTTAAATTAGCACAATGCTAGATTATAGTCTGGAATAGCTTATATTATAATTTTATTGAAATATTTCAGCAAAAACAAGATATACGCGAATTGCACAGGATATTTAAATAGTTGTCTAGCATTGTTTTTTTTTTAAATTATAAATTGAGCTGTCCCTAATTAATGTAATAAATAGGAAACAACGATATTCTATGATAAAGCTGCATTTGTGATGGTAATCTTTAAAAATTAGAAAAAAAATTGAAAAGATATTAGAAAGTCTTATAGCTATTGCAATAGAGTCCATTTTCGAAAAACATAAAGCAAAAAAACTGGTGACTGGACGTAAATACGAAACTGCTATTTATATGGCCCCATTTCCTTAGATCGGGTTACATCTATTTGAATAATATCATATTTCCGCATACCTACTAAACATATTAATATCTTACGAAATGTTAACACCCACGATAACCTACGGAATAGAGCGGCTATTAGTAGTTTTTTTCATACTAATAAATAGGTCATGAGTTTAAGTACTAGTTAGTAATGAACATTACCAAACGGGTAAACTGAACTAGAACGAAATTTTAATCTTTAAATAGTTTCATGGCATTGACTATAGACACAAAAATATAGACTTCCTTTATTAATAAATGCACGCACCTTCGATTATATGACGATGTTATAATCGAAGGCACCAACCTGTGACGTGGACAAATCTCATTTGTTTTAAATGCAAAAATTATATAATCACTCCGCTGTTATTACTTCCGTTTCCAGATACAGGACTCTACAACAATTGTTGAATGGCAAGTAAACTGAAAGCAGCGAAAAAGTTTTTTTTACTGAGTTTAAAAAACTATATTTATGTCCTTTCTGTTATTAATATACCATTTCAATATCTCCGGCTAATACATTTCCCTGACCGTGCAGACTGGTTTTTCTCGGCCAATATAAATCATTGTAAGCGGTTTCTGTGCTCGAACATATTTACACCTTTTTGCCGTTCCTTGAGAAATGGGAGCGTGGATGTAACGCTTCGTCGGCCAAAAGAAATGGTGGAACTTATAATAAATATACGTCACGTTTGTTATATTGATAATAATAAACTACATACTTATATTTCGTAGATGCAGGTTGTTATTCAATGATATAATTATGTGGATTTTTGCTATACGATAACCTAAGGTTGTTATTCAATGATTATATATAATGACTAGCTGTTGCCCGCGACTTCGTCCGCGTGGACTTCGATTCAGTAACCAGTATATAAAGTTAGTATTGACATAAATAAATAAAATTAGTATTGCTATAAACTATTTACAAAGCTTCTATATATACTTAACACCGTTTGAAGTAGTGCTTTCGGAGGCCAGAATGTAGAGTGAATCTGAACTGGTGACGCGAGAGCATGCAACGTAAAGCTGTCCATGTGAGAAGCTGCTTGTTCTAAGGTCGACTCCAGCCAGTGGTGGAACCAGCTTTCAATTTAGAGGAGTTTCAGTCCTGGTATAGTCATTTCATGCTCCAAATTTTTCACGGGTTTTTTGGCTTTATTAGAAGTGAGAGTTACAAAGACCATACGTAATTTTAGTAGTATAACTGTAACCACAACTGATTCTACCCCAAAAATAAGACAGACACGTGGGCATGTCGCAGAACGCTGGCGCGGGACTGGGTTTGGAAGAACGAAGAGCAAACTCCCGACTGCTGGGTAGAGTTTTTCACATAAGCCCGTGCTAAAACCGAGGGATTAACCAACCGGCCAAAATCCCACGGCTGGAGGCAGGAGTCTTTGGCGCGACCGGAACTCACGCCTGCGACAATTCGGGGATTTACAGATTCTACATTAAAAGTGAAAGAGTTACGGGGGCATCATAGTTGTCAGGCGGTAGACGTAATCCAGATCAATTTCCTGACAGCAGGGCGGCTTTAACGCGACCGTGGGTCGCGCGCCAAAATCGGTGGATTAACGGATTTCAAATAAAAGCTGAGTTAGGTACGGAGTTCTGGTGCAAGGCATTGTAAGAAAAAGAGCGAGAGCAAACCAGTGGCTCGAGACAGGAAGCTGGCGCACGCAAAAAATTTGGGGATTTGCTTATTCTACAATTGTTCTTATTCTAAATTGAAAGAGGTATGGGGGCATCAGAGTTGTCTGGCGCAGGACGTTATCCAGAACAACTCCTTGATGGCAGATCGGCTTTAACGCGACCGTAGGTCTAGTGCTAAAATCGGTGGATTACGAATAGATTTCACATAAAAAATGAGTTAGGCACAAGGCATCGTAGAGCTCTGGTGCAAGGCAGGAAGGAGCAAGGAGCTCTGGTCCGAAAGAAAGCTCTGACTGGGTGATGCGGCCCGCGACCTTTGTTAGTATAAATGTAAGCACAACGGATTCCACACAAAAAATAAGACAGGCACGTGGGCACATCGCAGAGCGCTGGCGCAGGACTGCGAGGTTTTAGTTTTAGTTTTTATAATATTTTTGTGTCACGCTCTCAATATAACTTTTAATTAATATATGGTTAACGGTGCTGATTTACGTATAAGTAATGCGTATATCAATATTTGTAAGTAATATTGTTCGTGTACTGTTTGTTGACCCCAATTAAAAAAAACATTGGCTTGATCACACTGGCTTTGTCTGGTGCAATAAATAAAATGAGAGGAGCAAGTATTAATATATATGTTTGAGTAAACATGATATATAAAGTTTCTGTTGTCTTTTAGCGAAACAAAAATTTTTATTAATAAAAAGAATAAATGAAGTAAAGAAAAATATAAAAGTGACATTAGAACAATCACGATTATGATAATTTATTGAAAAATAAATAGTAATTTATTAATCATACAGACATAAAACCAGCCCGGAGGGTTGTCATGACCCCCATGACTCTGCTCTGAATCCGCGTTTGATTCCAGCAGTCTTTAGTGTCTGGCCTTGTGACTTATTAATAGTTATGGCAAAGCATAAGCTCAAACGAAATTGAAGGCATTTGAACTGGAAGGAGTAGTTGTGGGGAGTATGCGAGGTATGAACGCTGTTTTGCTGGCGCCGCAACCCGATAAAAATTCTGCTTTCACAATATTGCAAAGAGACAACTTTGAGTCTAGTTCCGTTACAAAGTTGGAGGGAGGTGTTCCGAAGAAGCATAATCGGAACGAATAAAACTTTGAGTTTTATGATAGGAGGTAGAACTCCACTTGCGGAATGAGAATTTAAAAATTCTAAGGGGTATTCTAGAACTTTTCGTCCCTTTCAAACTCCGAGAAAATGCTTTCGTTAATAGTTGCGTTTTGATCATTTTTCGGTGTTAAAACACCCTCTCGCAAATCTAATGATTCGGTTGGTGTGGTATCTGATTAGCATCTACATACACCAGACGAATCAAATCTTCTACCCTTCCAAGTTCTCGTGTCACGTCTGATAACCCATTATCGTTGGGTAAAGTACCTTCTCCCACTTTCAAAAGAATATTAACATTTTTGGGCTTGTGAATTTCCACTAATTTGTGCCTTCATATTCACTGTTAGGCGCAGTTCGTGAATTTGCGATCAGAGGGCAAAGTGTTTCAACGAAGGGTTCCGTTATTTGTTCTTGTACGCTTCGTGGAGGCCCGGAAGTTAAGGCCTAACTTTCGAGCATGTTCGAAGATTGGCAAGTACCAATTTTAGTTTTTCCAAAATAAATGTACTTTCTTATAGTATTTGGACACCACTGACAGGCGGCGAAGGAAAGCTTTGTAAGGAAACCTGAACTTCAAATTATAAATATTTAAGAATAAACATAATATCAAAAATTGCGGGAGTATTGTAACATGTTCAGTTCATACTGTAGATGGCATTACACGCTGTATACCTGGATATCAAAAACATAATATAAAAAGCACAATTTCGGCACCGACGTCATCGGGACCGTGGCCTAGCGGTATGGCGCTCTAAGTGCCCGGATTGCCAGAGAAACGCGAGTTCAAATCCCATCGGTTCCGCAATTTTTGATATTATGTTTATTCTTAAATATAAATAATCCCTTAAGTGTGTGTAACACTTTTCAATAAAAACTAAAAAAATAATAAAATAGGAATATTTCATTTTTAGAATTGAAGAGCTTCGTTCGTAATAAGAGCCTTCAATAGTATTTTAACATGTTCAGTTCATACTGTAGATGGCATTACAGGCCGTATACCTGGATATCAAAAACATAATATCAAAAGTACAATTTTGGCACCGACGTCTAGGGGCCGTGGCCTAGCGGTAAGGCGCCCTAAGTGCCCGGATTGCCAGAGAGACTCAGGTTCGAATCCCGTCAGTTCCACAATTTTTGATATTATGTTTATCTATACTAATATTATAAAGAGTTAAAGTTTGTAAGTTTTTAAATAAAAACCTGTCGGAGCTAATCTTCGGAACTACTGATCCGATTTGAAAACTATTTCACCAGTAAAATGCTACGTTATCGTTGAGTGTCATAGGCTATATTTAATATTTGTATTGTATATATTACCCGAGTTAACACAGTTTTTGTAGCGCGAGTCGGACTGTGAAATTTATTAAATAGGCTTTATGCGCGTGCGCTGTTTTAGCTATTGCATATAATTGAAAATATTGTATGAAAACTTTATGCATCTTAAAAAGTTCTACAAAAAAGTTCGCGATAGCAAATATCTATCTTTTATATTTTGATAGATATATAACTTTTTGTGTTTTAAAAAAATCATTTAATTCATATGCTTACGTTTACGTCATTATTTATACATCTAAACTTAAATCCTTATCAAAATAAATTATTTAGTAATCACAAGTACATTATAGAGATAAGGTTTGTGTTTTACAGTATGTTAATTAGTTATATATTTTCGGAGATATTACAAAATTTCTAAAAAGCGCGGCCCTGCCGCTATAGCGTACAAATTTAGTTGACCTCCTTCGCGTTATATTATACGTACTGAATAGAGGTCAGCATTTTGGTACTTTCATGATAGAAACGTTAATACGGTGATGGATTTAGAATTCGATCTTTGTTCAAATATCTATATATCACGGAAGAGTTTGTTTTCTAAAAGGTTTTCACGGAATGAAGTAGCGGGTGACTGTTAGTTCTTAAATATAAATAATCCCTTAAGTGAAGGTTACACTTTTCAATAAAAACTAAAAAAGAATACAAATTATAACTTTGAAATCGTCAAGCGTGGTTATTAAAGCTCTAACCTTCTCCACGTGAGAAGAGGCCTTTGCTCAGTAGTGGGCACTAATAGGCTGAGGATGTTGTTACAGCGGCAACAGACAACAATCTGACTATCATGGTTCTTGAGATACAGCCTGGTGACAAAAACAATCCAAAAATCCTCTCTTAGTGCTTATTTGTTTCACTGGTGGAAACCTACCTACAAAGTTTCAAGTAAATCCATCAAGAAATTAAAATTTTCAATTTACCCCTTTTTCTCCTCCTAGAGGGGGTATTCTCGAAAATTCTCTCTCAGTAATCACTTGCTTTACTGGTGGAACCTAGATACAAATTTTCAAATGAATCTATTGAGAAATAAAAACTTTCGATTTGCCCCCCTTTTCTGTCCCTAGGGGGGAAATTTCCGAAATTACTCTCTCAGTGCTCACTTGCTTCACTGGTGTAACCTATATGCAAAGTTTCAAGTAAATCCATTAAGAAATTAAAATTTAAAATTTACCCCCCTTTTCTCCCCCTAGGGGGAAAATTTTCAAAAATTCTCTCTCAGTGGTCGCTTGCTTTACTGGTGGAACCTATATACAAAGTTTCAAGTAAATCCAATAAGAAATTAAAATTTTCAATTTTCCCCCCTTTTCTCCCCCTAGGGAAAAAATTTCCAAAAATCCCCTCTCAATGCTCACTTGCTTCACTGGTGGAACCTACATACAAAGTTTCAAGTAAATCCATAAAGAAATTCAAATTTCCACCCCCTTTTCTCCCCTTAGGGGGAAAAATTTCCAAAAATCCTCTCTCAGTGGTCACTTGCGTCACTGGTGGAACCTACATACAAAGTTTCAAGTGAATCCATTAAGAAATTAAAATTTTCAATTTACCCCCTTTTTCTCCCCCTAGGGGGGGAATTTCGAAAAATCCTCTCTTAGTGGATGCCTACTCCCCCTAACAAATATACGTGCCAAATTTCAGCTCTCTGCGGCCAGTAGTTTCGGCTGTGCGTTGTCTGTCAGTCAGTACATCACTCAGTAACGGAAGAGTTTTATATATTAAGATGAGGATTTTTATACAATTACCTAAGTTGAGAGTTGTTTAGTTACCCTTTATTTTGACACTATTACCAGATTTTTATGAAGCCCGCAGACTCAGAGTCACTCAGCGGGCGATGGAAAGAGCAATGCTCGGAGTATCTCTGCGTGATCGAATCAGAAATGAGGAGATCCGCAGAAGAACCCAAGTAACCGACATAACTCAACGAGTCGCAGAACTGAAGTGGCAATGGGCGGGGCACGTAGTTCGAACAGCTGATGGACGTTGGGGGCCCAAGGTGGTAGATTGGCGACCCCGCACCGGAAAGCGCAGCGTTGGTCGACCCCCAACCAGGTGGACTAACGACATCAAACGTGTCGCAGGGAGCCGCTGGCAACAGGCGGCTCGATATCGTTGTGTTTGGAAGTCCCTAAAAAAGGCCTATGTCCAACAGTGGACGTCTACAGGCTGGTAATGATGATGATGATAACCAGGTTTTTTTAAAAATAAATTAAACACATCTAAGGAAAACTCAAATACGTGCTAGATACAGTATATTTTCAAGCAGAATAGCATGACCAAGTGCCTCTAACCTCTAAAGTAATACTCTTACGAAAATCATAATATAAGCTTTTTTTTAATTTTTTTATCTTTTTCTGTTCTCATAATATGTTTATAATAATTGATTTTCTATTTTAAGTAGTAATTACTTTTCATTCACACTTTCGCTTAAGTTTTATTTTTAGGATAGATTTTCGCTAACAAAATAATTCAAAAATATATAATGTTTTTGGCAAAAAAGAATAAAGAAAAATACGCAGTGGACAAAATGCGGAAAACACGGCTTTTATAATTCAATCCACGAAAGGAAAAACATTTTGCAACATTCCGTGAAACAATTTAATTTGCGGTGATGCACGCTGCATGCATAAATCACCCTGTGACGTTGCGTGGTGGTAGCAAAGTGTAGCAATGTTTTTTATACAACACTAGGCGATCGTCATGGTTTTCGCCATGTCTTATCATCATCATCATCATTATCAGCCTATTAACGGCCCACTACAGGGCCAGGCCTCCCTCCTTAAAGGGGAAGAGATATGGAGCGTAGACCCACCACGCTGCTCCAATGCGGGTTGGCGGACTTAGGGTGATAATGTTTAATTTACTAACGATCACTATCAGATGTTGATGACAGTGACTGGGACCGACCGACCGGGGCTGAGCGTGCTCTCCGAGGCACGGGGGTGCAACACCGCCAACTTCCCGACTCCGTGCTTGGAATATACTGAGAATTTCATAGAAGAATGAAAAACTCAGAATTATTCCGTCAGATAAGCTAAGCACTGAGCCATGTCTTTTATCTGATGGAAAATACGTAATAGGTACTTGTTTATGTAATTGTACGAAAGTATCTAATAATCTGTTTACCTATCTGGCTGATTCTGTGATTAGCGCACAAGGCTTTTAATCACGAAATACTGTGTTTGTATCTGGTTGTGATATATTAGATTTCCTTTTAAGTGGGAAGGTCTGGCTTAGTAGCTGCTTTTAACGTAATATATTTATGTGAGCAAAGATACCAAAAACTCTTGTTTTTGGTAACTTCGCAAGAGTTTATTGTTCTTTTACACAGCAATTCTTGATCACACCACAGAGTACACACAGAATATAGATCACAGAGTGACAATTCACAATTGACAAAGAACACATATAATACTTTAACAGTACTGTTCATATTTAATGATCGAAACCGTTACCGTTACCAAAATACTCGTACCAACCAGAGCAGTTAAACCTTGCAATCGTTAACATCAACATATTTTAAAAATGTATAATATTAAGTAAATTAAACAGTATCGTTTATTAGTCGTCTAGACAGGTGTGCGTGCCCTTACATAAATCAAGGACACCCTTCAAGTTAAATAACGCAGTGGCGTAGACTAAACTTTGTCCATCGTCCCGCGATTTAGCCATAATTTTCCTAACATCCTATAATAGACATATCTAATCATTTTAAAATTATTTTGTGTTTAATAAACCATCGTGTTGTAACCATTTATTTGTTAAGTGAGTAATTATAATGTAGTTATAATTAATGTCACCTAATAATAATTTTAAGCCGGAGAAATGAAAATGTTGTATATATGTAAGAAATGTCAGTATTAGCTCTGGTTGGCGTATCTAATAAATAAACTTATATATATATATATATATATTTTAAATGGATACGTATCACCTCCGTGCACTGGAGTGGAATAACAATAATTATGGTCGTAAGTACCCATTTAAAATAAGATATATACGATACACACTTATCATTTTTCCCTGTCCATATTATTTCTCCTACAGATTGCAAATCCGTCATCGTGGCTACGTCATTAAATCAGCTATAATATTTACCATACCATATTGTTCTTAAAACATACAATAATTTCAGTTTTCAGTAAGTACTTACTTCATAATTTGCAAACATTGATAGGGACAATTTCGGAATCCTCTCTGCGGAGTAAAACCAATTTTATAACACGCTTAATGCAAGTAAACAAAAATTTTTTAACAAAAAATAGAACCGACTCAAAGCGCACTAAAAAGTAAAAAATAACTGTGTCATTTAGTTGCTTTAATTTACTTAAGCATATCTATGAAGTCGGTGCCAGCAAGTTTAAGGAACATTTATTTTACGTAGTAAAGAAGTTTGTGGGTTCTAGGTAACGTCCTTGAAAGTAGAAACCTTGGCTGGCACCGACTCCTAGATATGCTTAAGTAAATTAAAGCAACTAAATGACACAGTTATTTTTTACTTTTTAGTGCGCTTTGAGTCGGTTTTTTTTTTTTTTTTTTAAAAATTTTATTTCTTACTTTTTAGTGATTTATCGCCACGTAACCTACTCGTGCTATACTGTCATAGTATATTATACGGCACTAGTGGCCAAAAAGCTACTGATACCGAGACAAAAACCGAAATCGCTATAAGCGTGCCTCCAAAATTTGAAGATTTCCTTCAATTTCCCCAGGATATCGTCATCAGATCCTAACATGCGGACAATGGGACCACCTTGGATGTATGCCCTTTCTAATAAAAAAAGAATTATCAAAATCGGACAACACTGTAAAAAGTTATGCGTGGTCATACATATAAAAAAAAAAAAAAATATACGTGTCGAATTGAGAACCTCCTCCGTTTTTTTTCGTCGGTTAAAAAGCTTCTAAAGTCTTAAACAAATTAATATATTTACTATTCGTAACTTAAAGCTAAGACTATGTGTACCTAACTAACTACAACAACCAATCTAGCCAATGAATTACTAGATCTTACATCAACTGCTACTGAGTCCCTCAACATTGTAAACAACTACTTCACAAATGTAGGAAGTACATTAGCAAATGAAATTCTACAAAAATTAAATAAAAATGAGGAAGAATTAATATCAGAAAAAAAAAGGTTCAAGACAATTATACTCTATGCCGATGTATTTTACTAATGTAATTGAAATTAAAAGCATACTTTCAACTTTAAAACCAAAAACTGCTCCAGGGGAAGACAACATATCAGCTGAATTACTAAAAAAACAATCTAGAAACACTATGTTATCCACTAGAACACTTAATTAACCTTAGCCTCGGCACACACATAAATAAACTTGGGTCAATATAATTGCTTTTATTTTTTTTTATTTTAAGTATTGTAACTGCATTTCTTATTTTTTCTTTTTGTATAAAACACTGGCCCCTAAGATACGGGCTTACCTAGTTTAGAGGCCAGGGGTTCAATGTGTAAGCTAATCTGTAACTTCTCAAATAAATATATTCTATTCTATTCTATACCTATGTACTTTCAACGAATAGAGTACAAAGTAAAGAATTTTAAAGTAGAACGAATAACTTAGAATTTATGAAACGGATAAAATCACACAATGCATCATATGGCGCAATGCATACGTAGAATGATGTAAAATTAATAGTTCGCCATTAAAAGTAAGTTCAAGAGAGCACTTTATTTTTATCGGCCTGGCACAAATTTTGGAATTACCCGTGGGCGTTTATTAATAGCATCAAAGTATTATGGTGTGAAAGAATCTACGAAATTTCCGTAAACGTAATAGTCGCCATAAATTAAAGCTTTTCTGACATTTGTAGCCGCGATCCACGTTCGCGTTTACTTTGAATTTTTAAACTTAACTAACGGTGTGTAACATAATCCACATGATCTACTTCGATTTACAAAACATCACAAAAGAAATCAATCACGAAAATAATCTGCAAATGTGCCTGCACCTTATTGCAACAAGTAATAAGCTGCATGCACATTTACGTATTATTTTCTTATAGGTAAGCGTATTTTTATTTTTCATTTATTTCTGGCCACGAAATTTAAGTAAAAATTATGTCAATGCGGTAGGCTTACTTAACATTGAATTGTCACATTAAACGGTTTGTAGCGACGCTATCGGTCCTGAACGTAGATTATATTGAGAAGAGTCGGCAAAACCTAAAATTTTGAAAATTAAATGACTTATTTCTTCAATTATACACAAACGTGAAATACCTTATTTAATTTTACTAAGATAACTAAACAGTTCAGTCATAATTATTTTCAAGCCAAATAAAATTAATATTAATTGCTCAAGAATCAGGCGTTACCAAAATGTACATAAAAGGGGCATCCGGTTGCCAATTTATCCTTGATATAGGAAAAGTCTTAGTTTGTCTCTACACAGGAGTAGTACTAGTACCTAACTTGTTCCACAACATTTTTATCAAAACAAAACGCGGACGGCGGTGTTAATACACTTTCCATTATAAACAACAAACTATTTCAACTTTAAACCACAAATAATTTCAATTTCCCGGCTGCGCCATGTAAGGACGTGTAGAATCAAACGAGCGTTAGGCTTGTACTGACTTTATTGATTTGACATCACACTACGTCATATTTATTATTTTACATACCTTCACACAAAGTACCTATACATAATTATCTCGATAGTAAGTAGGTGGGTACTGATACAGTCATATTTCAACGTCCGTAACGATCGTTAGTA
Organism: Mycalesis mineus; assembly: GCA_034621355.1. Taxonomy (NCBI): domain Eukaryota; kingdom Metazoa; phylum Arthropoda; class Insecta; order Lepidoptera; family Nymphalidae; genus Mycalesis; species Mycalesis mineus. Next base: position 11,207,107 of record CM067890.1, on the reverse strand, counting down.
ATTATTGGCCGTTAATTATAGCACAATTAAGCGACATCAACAATGATAAATGTATAAGTACGTGCGATATTAGAGTGCCTGTGGCGGTGTGTTGTTTGATATACACCGCGTTATATTTTGTACCTACCGAGACTTTGTTTCTGTAATAAAAAGTTACAAGCTCTTTATCGATGGGTGATTACTTGAATAAGTGTAGTAATAAATTTTTTTATAATTAAACAAAAAATAGAACCGACTCAAACCGCACTAAAAAGTAAAAAATAACTGTGTCATTTAGTTGCTTTAATTTACTTAAGCATAATATCTATGAAGTCGGTGCCCGCAAGTTTAAGGAACATTTATTTTACGTAGTAAAGCAGTATGTGGGTTCTAGGTAACATCCTTAAAGTAGAAACCTTGGCTGGCACCGACTCCTAGATATGCTTAAGTAAATTAAAGCAACTAAATGACACAGTTATTTTTTAATTTATTTTTTGTTAAAAATTTTTATTTCTTACTTTTTAGTGATTTATCGCCACGTAACGTACTCGTACTAAATTGTCATAGCATATTATGCGGTAGCTACCGATACTTATACAAAAACCGAAATCGCTGCAAGTATGCCTATAAAATTTTAAGAGTTCCTTCAATTTTCCCAGGATATCATCATCAGATCCTAATATGATGACAATAGAACCACCTTGGAGGTGTGCCCTTTCTAATAAAAAAAGTATTATTAAAATCGGACAACTCTGTAAAAATTTATGCGTGGTCATACATAAAAAAAAATATACGTATCGAATTGAGAACCTCCTCCGTTTTTTTTCATCGGTTAAAAATACTTGTTCGTACGTAATAACAAATAATACCGCGAGACAAGTTTTATCGATCTATACACACAAATAAATAAAATTGGAATGTCTGTTTGTAATTTTTATTAAACATCGTTTTACTGATGCATATGAAAATGTAAACCCACGGTACTTAAGTCAAAAAATTGCTTTTAAAGTTTTTGTCCTTCTGATTGTTTCAGCTAATGTCTGAAACAGCCAAACTGTATAAATTCTTTTATTTATGACATATAGATATGAGGAGTTACAAAGCTATACTAAAGCCAAACTCGATTGAGAATGCTTGTCAACAAACAAATTAAAAATGAAGGTAGAAATCACTAGTCATTTTACTCCTATTTTTTTTTAAATTAACTAGTTAATGACGAATTCATAGCAGTAAATTAGATTAGTAAGCTTTAAACTAATTAATATATTCAGTGTCTTTTAAATAAGATTTTTAAAATAACAAAATATGATTTTAAATTTATTAGGCATAAAATGTGTTGCATTTTCTACCTCCATTTTAAATTTGTTTGTTGACAAGCATTCTCAATCGAGCTTGGCTTTAGTATAGTTTGTATTCTGATGTTTTAACAGGAACGACAATTTTACCCGCGTAGAGTGAAACTAGCCGTGCCCAGCGGTTTCACCCGCATCTCGTTTCTGAAGGAATATTTCGATTAAAAGAAGCCTTTGCATTAAATCTCTTTATAAATTTATCACAATAATAGTCTCAACAAATTAAATAAACTACAAACCCATATATTAATTATCACTTTTAAGTTTTAATACTGTACGTAGTACGTACATACAGTACGAACTGATTTTCTGAGTGTCAAAGAAAGCGTGAAATTTACAGAGTAGGTACTCGAAATTGCTGTGAAAAAGCTTTATTCATGTACCTAACAAAAATCTTTTTCCTTTGTTGGAATGAGTCTCCCGCGCTGAATGATGTGACGGCGGCCGCTGGGGAAATTTTTCAAATTTTCATTGAAATTAAAGTAGGCGAACTGGGAAGGCGTTTATCATGTCTGAACATTAAATTAAATTTTATGTGAGTGCAATGAAATGAAAATGTTTAATTTACTAGATTTTTTATGTTTTTATATTAGGTCAGAATTAAAATTGAAATAATATTTGATTAGGTTTTAGGTATACAAAAATATTTTGTTTGGAATCGTAACGTAACAATATTTCAGTTTAATTTTAAGCCATCTTTAATGTAGGTGCCTAATTTACAATTATGGTTTCTTTGGTGATATCGATTCAGTAGGTACACGTTAAATTAAACATTATATTTGACGGCCTCCATGGCGCAGAAGTATGCGGAGTGGAATCAGAAGACGGAGGTCCTGGGTTCAATTCTCAGTCTGGCCTATTAAATTAGTCAAGGTCTGCCTAGTGGAAGGCTTCGATCGTGGTTAGTTACCACCCTACCGAAAAACATGCACCGCCAAGCGATTAAGCGTTCCGGTACAATGTGTAAAAATCGAAAGGGGTGTCGATTACATCCTACTCTGCATGCCCGCTTCCATCTTTGATTATCAGCATCATCAATTATGATCAGGTGTGATGACAGTCAAGGGCTAGCTTGTAATGAATAAAAAAATCATTATCTACGACGGTTAGTTCGTAGGTTTTAATATTATTTTAAAGATAATGTTTTCTTTATTACCTCATCTGAAGAAGGAGATGCTCCTGTTTTAGTATATCAAGGTTTTTTAACTTCAGGAATGATAATGCACTGATTCGCCGTTCTTTTGTGAAAAATAGCTAATATAACCATAACACTGTGCATTTTAGATACATCATTTTTCCAGTTTGTTTAAAACTTCATACGTCAAAGGCTAGACAAACAAAGCCACGATCTCGGTGGTGCATTTAAAATCACTGACGCAACACAGTTTTCCTTTTGCTTTAGTGCGCTCGCATTGAATTGGACGTGTGTAAGAAAGTGAGTGTCGGCGCGAAGTCCCACAAAGGGGAAGCAGTTTACGACCCCGCGCCCTCTACGTTGTTAGGCTAGTCCGGGTTGATTCTTTGTCAGCGCAGCGTATGTGGACTTATCAGATAAATATGCTTTTTTTCAAAGTCAAAGTCAAAATATCTTTATCCACTGTGTAATTTTTATATTACGAAATGGTGATAATTAAGGTCGGAAAAATAAAATTAAAGCTTTTGTTTTCAAGTTAAATTTATTAAAATATAACTATTATGTATATTTAAATAGTTTTTAAAATTTACATTGTCTGAATAATGAGAGAAATCATTTCCTTAGTCACCAGTTAAGTTTCGTGGCGAACTTTTGCCATACCTACCCTATTATCATTTTTGTATTACAGAATATTTTTTTACTAAAAATCCTTTTAATGACTAATATCTAATATATTATTATATACTTGAGACTAAATAAAATGAGAACAATAAAAAATATCAAAAAAATAATAATCCAGCCATTGTTAGCAAGAAAAGAAATCCAGGATTTTTTTACACTGGCTGGTAACTCTAAAAACTTGGATCTATTTACACACCTGACTATGATGAAAATCGTAGTGTACTTACCTACGAATAATCTAAACGGAAGTTTCATAAATAATCTCTTTTTATTTGTCAGATAAAATTATAACGTTTTGTCTGTGTTTTTACATACTCTGTTCAAATAAGAATGCACGAGCGTCTTGAGACGGTCCCCCCAAGGTTCAGTGCAATTTTACGAGCGACTGCCCCTAGCCAGCTAGGACTCCCCTGCACGCACGACAAAAACAATGCCGATGAATTATACTTATTCCGACGCTTGCACGATAAAGCATTCACCTTGAGGGGTTAGTTGGACGAGGCGAGGTGCAGTATTGAACGGCCTCTAGCGGGATAAAACGTTGGCTTGGTCTAACTAAATAAATTAGATACTTAGGCTACCTGCAGTGATTGGCCGTAAGACATTTTAATTTTTAATGTTTTCATCAATTCATAACTTGTGAAGAAGTGCTTGGGATTAGAAAAAGAGGATATTTTTTAAGCAACGACGGCCTCCGTGGCCCAGTGGTATGCGCGGTTATATTATAAGACGGAGGTTCTGGGTTCAATCCTCGGCAGGGCTGATGGAATGCCGCGGCTAGTTACCACCCTACCGACAAAGACGTACCGGCAAGCGAATTAGCATTTCGATATGATGTCATGTAGAAACAGGAGGGGTGTTGATGTTACTCCTAACAAGTTAGCCCTCTTCCATCTTAGATTGCATAATTACTTCCATCAGGAGTTTGATTGAGAGAGATTGCAGTCAAGGGTAACTTGTATAGAAAAAAAACGAGAAGTTACCTCTTAACTTCGATTTTACCCTTTGTCCTATTCTGTATTTACGTTTTTGTTAGTTGACATTGAGTCTCGAATTTATATCGACCATTGTAGCATCGCGAGCTCGTTTATAACACAGTCGAGTAATAGAAACATCCTTACAGCTCTACTGATGTGAAGTGAGGATGCAGATGCATGTAAGATGGTAGCAGACTAACTGAGAAGAGGTACGTCTATAGATGTAAAAGCAGTTACAGAGGGGTAGATAAGTAGGTAAACCCTGGTCTGGTTATGTGGCATACTCGTATGTTGTGCCATCCATACCATCAGGTTTCAGACTGATAAAGCGCTTGCCGACAAAAAATTTAATGCACTAAAATGTCATTAAATTAGTCTAATAGGTTACGATATCACATACAATAAAATTTTTTAACAAAAAATATTACCGACTCAAAACGCACTAAAAAGTAAAAAATAACTGTGTCATTTAGTTGCTTTGATTAACTTAAGCATATCTATGAAGTCGGTGCCATCAAGTTTAAGGAACATTTATTTTACGTAGTAAAGCAGTTTGTGGGTTCTAGGTAACGTCCATAAAGCAGAAACTTGTCTTTGACTCCTAGATATGTTTAAGTAAATTAAAGGAACTAAATGACACAGTTATTTTTTACTTTTTAGTGCGTTTTGAGTTGGTTCTATTTTTTGTTAATTTTTATTTCTTACTTTTTAGTGATTTATCGCCACGTAACGTACTCGTACTATACTGTCATAGTATATTATATAGCACTAGTAGCCAAAAAGCTACCGATACCGGGACAAAGACCGAAATCGCTGTAAGCGTGCCTCCAAAATTTGTAGAGTTCCTTCAATTTTCCCAGAATATCATCATCAGATCCTAACATGATGACAATGGGACCACCTTGGAAGTATTCCCTTCCTAATAAAAAAGAATTATCAAAATCGGACAACTCTGTAAAAATTTATGCGTGGTCATACATAAAAACAAAATATACGTGTCGAATTGAGAACCTCCTCCGTTTTTTTTCGTCGGTTAAAAATATTCTGCCCAAAATAAAAAACCACTAACTTTTATAAAAGTCATAAAAATGTGGGCAATACCAACATAAAACACTATTCCAAGATAGATTGCGAAAGAAAAACAACATTACCATAGAGTTATCTGCATAGTCTTCATACCTTGTCCTTAAATACGGAATCCCATTCATCATTTAGGATTTTATCGTTCTCGTGACGAAGATTTATAGCGGGGCGACCAATAAACGATAAAAATAAAACGTGGGCCCAATTATGCATCATTTATTGGAGCCCATGCATATAAATCAAAGTAATCATAGTGCATGCCTACCTACTTTGATAATAACAAGGTGGGATACCGACTTATGCGTCTTGGCTGTGACACTTGACAGCCAATCAAGGCCTGGCTGGGTGCAGGCGAGTTTTTAATCAAACTAAGTGCTACCTACCTACTTTGATTAAAAACTAGATGTAAATAGTGCTCCGCTCGCGGTCGCGACTGCTTATTTATCCTGCTGACCGATTTTCTGACGACTAACTAAGAATTAACTGCCTCTTTGGTCTTCTTGTGGCTTCGGTGCTGGTTTGGTCTTGGTTTGGTCTGTGTGATGTTGAGCTTATCTTTCATACAAGAAATTTTCAATAAATTTCCAGGCCCGTACCTTGGTTGTACCTATACTAAAGCCAAACTCGATTGAGAATGTTTGTCAACAAACAAATTAAAAATAAAGGTAGAAATCACTGGTCATTTTAGACCTATTTTTTTAAATTAACTAGTTAATGACGAATTCGTGTCAATAAATTAGATTAATAAGCTTAAAACTAATTAATATATTCAATATCTTTTAAATAAGATTTTTTAACCGACGAAAAAAAACGGAGGAGGTTCTCAATTCGACACGTATATTTGTTTTTTTTTTTTTTTTTTTTATGTATGACCACGCATAACTTTTTACAGTGTTGTCCGATTTTGATAATTCTTTTTTTATTAGAAAGGGCATACATCCAAGGTGGTCCCATTGTCCTCATGTTAGGATCTGCTGATGATATCCTGGGGAAATTGAAGGAACTCTTCAAATTTTGGAGGCACGCTTCCAGCGATTTCGGTTTTTGACTCGGTATCGGTAGCTTTTTGGCTACTAGTGACATATAATATACTATGACAGTATAGTACGAGTATGGTACCTGGCGATAAATCACTAAAAAGTAAGAAATAAAAATTTTTAACAAAAAATATAACCGACTCAAAACGCACTAAAAAGTAAAAAATAACTGTGTCATTTAGTTGCTTTAATTTACTTAAGTATATCTAGGAGTCGGTGCCAGCCAAGGTTTCTACTTTCAAGGACGTTACCTAGAACCCACAAACTGCTTTACTAAGTAAAATAAATGTTCGTTAAACTTGGCTGGCACCGACTTCATAGATATGCTTAAGTAAATTAAAGCAACTAAATGACACAGTTATTTTTTACTTTTTAGTGCGTTTTGAGTCGGTTATATTTTTTGTTAAAATTTTTTATTAAAATAACAAAACATAATTTTTAATTTATTAGGCATAAAATGTGTTGAATTTTCTACCTTCATTTCAAATTTGTTTGTTGACAAACATTCTCAATCGAGTTCGGCTTTAGTATAGTTTGCCGCATCTCTCTTCCTGTCTGTTTTAATATTTTACAATTTATTGCGGTTTTGTATAAATAAACTGAAATATGACGATAAAAATGTAATAAGAGTCGAGAAAACTTAAGCGCCTGGAAGATTTTGTCGAAAAGCGCTGCTTTATCCAATTGAGATGTAACAAAACAATGCATGGACTCTTAGGAATACAAAAAAGTCAGTGACTGCATATATCTATCTTTTAAAGATAGCTCCCAATGCTCATTCTTTTGTTTCAAAAAGGGTTACGTACATTTTTCTTAATTTTTGGTGTTTTTAGAAAGTTGCAACACACTAATTACCACACAGGCGAAGTCGCGGGTATTTGCTAGTATCTAAATATAAGTGACCTACCTATATAACAACTTAAAATTGTTTCAGTGTAAAATTTTCTGGTCCCTTAAACTGAAATAAAATTGGAAAGCTTAGGGACGAAAAGGGTGAACGTAGAATGCGATATAACTATCAACCTACCTACTAGGTATCTACCCACAACAAACTGCCGTTCATTCCCACGTGCCCTGGAGCGGGCAACGCTGAATTAAAAATTCCATTTTCAGAAGTTCAAATTGCAATTAAAAGGATAGATAATAAATATCACATGGACCGAATGTGTTCACGTGCCAAATATAAAGATAAAAATAATTTACATTTACTAATAGGTATTACTATTAATCTTAATGTAAAATCTGTAATTAAACAAATAAGACTTCGTTTGACAGGTAGACAAAGAGTTTCTTTTTAATCTATCTCATATTTAAACAAGTTCAAGTGTTAAGTAATTTTATTTTATCGTTGTCATATTCCACGTAGGTACAGTAGAAAAGGACATAGGTAAAAAATGTATGGAAGTGTGCCCTAAAGATGCCTAGAGATGATATATATGTTATAAATAGTACAGATCTTCTATTTAAATAGTAATAAAGTTACTTGTAGCTATGCAGTGGCTGATAAAACATATGAAGGTTGATAAAAGTTGACATTTCATACTACGACGATAGTCACGTGATTCAGAACACAAAGAATCGATTGAAATTCTTATAGTTTTGATATATATTCAAGTGATTGCTATGAAACATGAGTAATTGTTTAAAATTCATTGTGTATTTAAATAAAATTATTAAATAGCAGCATACCTTTGGACAGCCTGGGGCTAATTTTGGCAATGTCCTTTGTACTATGGTAACCAAATACAATGAAAAATGTAAATATTACCTAATGAACAATAGCACTCTTCTATAATGACATTTGAGTTTGACAGTGTTTCGTTTCAAATTCCTCTTTGTCTCTCCGTCTATACTATTGTTTTAGATGGAAAGCAACAGAGAGGTTAGTCACACGTGACACTGTCGAGTTTCAGTACAGATTTACGGAATCCGTCCAGAAAGGCGCCACAAGTACACCTTGATGCCTATATCGATAACTTTTAGCACTCTGTGTGCTCATAGGAAAAATAATATTTTAATAATAATCAGGCCACTAACCAGCTATCTATGCTAAAGCCAAAATCAATGTGGAAAGCATATCAACAAATTACAAATGAAGGTAGAAAATGCAACACATTTTATGTCTAATAAATTTAAAATTATGTTTTATTTTATTTTATAAAATTTTATTTAAAAGATATTGAATATATTAATTAGATTTAAGCTTACGTAATTTATTGTCATGAATTTTTCATTAACAAGTTATTTAAATAATTTAGGAGTAAAATGATTAGTGATATCTTCCTTCATTTTTAATTGGTTTGTTGATAAGCATTCTACATCGAATTTGGCTATAGGGTACGTTGTATTTTTGTTACACGCCATCTGCTGAAAGTAGATGGAAGCTAAAACTACAGCAACCGTATCCTTTATAAACATAGGTACGAAACCGTTGACCAAAAGCTCGCTCGAGTTGGTGACGCAGTACACTGTTCTTTCACTAGATGGCTCTACGCATTTGAAAAGTAGAATTTTATTCATAAAAGTACAGACACCGACACTCACCGATTTGAGATTTTTCTCGATACTGCCAGGGGCGCTGCTTCAATTCCGTATAAAATTTGCCTTTACGCAAATGTGAAGTTTTCGATTTATTTTGGTGAAAGCTCACACTAGGCACTCAGTTGACGTTATTGCGTAATAATAACCTAAACTGCAATTCAGTTTAGATCTCGCAATTATAGTTGATGGTAGGTATGCTGGCTATAAAAATAACCTTCGCCGTTTTGCCTCACCAAATAAGAAAAATTTCATCTCCTATCACGCTGAAAGTACCTACTTGTGACGCCCCCAATTTAGTTTATTTTCTGGCTATACTTAAAACATAAATACTAATACATTGACGACTTCCGTGGCGCAGTGGTATGTGCGATGGATTTATAAGACGGAGGTCTTGGGTTCGATTCCCGGCGGGGCAGATTGAGATTTTTCTTAATTTGTCTTGGTCTAGCTGGTGGGAGGTTTTCGCCGTGGCTAGTTACCACCCTACCGACAAAGATGTATCGCCAAGCGATTTAGCGTTCCGGTACGATGTCGTGTAGAAACCGAAGGCGGTGTGGATTTCCGTCCCACTTCTAACAAGTTGGCCCGTTTCCATCTTAGACTACATCATCACTTAACATCAGGTGTGAGAGCAGTCAAGGGTCAACTTGTAGTCAATAAAAAAAAAAAAAATAGCCAAGACTGGCCCCAGCTTCAGACTGTTAGGTGTTTATGATATAATAGTATACTTTATCGGCCCACTACACGACCAGGCCTCTGCTCACAGGAGGGGATATGGGTTATTTTATGGTATTTGGTGGTTTGTTTATATGGAATTTTAGTAGCGCCATCTAGTTACAGCGAGAGTGAACGTTTTTACGCAGTCGTTCGGTGAAAAACTCGCACTTGCCCCACAGAGCCTTTAGTTGTTTTTCAAGATAGTAGTAGTATTATCACTGACTTATAACGGGTACCGACAGGTTAATTTTCACAACTTAACTTGTATAGAATAAAAGACAAGTGTTACATTTTCTAAATAATATATTTACTAATGCCAAATCAATCTTAAACACACATCAAAACAGACATAAGTAATATGCACAATCTCACTTAACTAAATTATAAAATTAGATATACTCTATTTTGTTTTTGGAAAACAATTGTAAGAATTCATTCTCCTTTATTTATTTATAATACTTTGAAAAAAAATTATAATATCATATAAATATTTACAAAGTTAGTTATTTTAAGGCACTTGCGTGATTTGCCATAATTTAAGTATAAGTACAAATAAAAATATGAAATGAAAGTCCGTTTGATGATGGCACAAAAATGTTTCAAACATAAACAATATAAATGAACTGCATTTATTATACTATGGCTTAAAAACGTTTTAGCAATCGAAACACAAAAAATCTATGGAAACTACATACAAAAGAAAATTTTTGTTTCATCTTTTAACAATACTTAAATACAAAAATATCATAAGTAATATTTTAAAAGGGATAAATACTATTAATTCTGAAGTTTAACAAAATATACTTTTGACAAAAAAAATATGCTCAGAAATGATACTCATATAAGTTTATAATTCGTAGCCATCTTGAATTTCAGCAGTTCACAAAATGTCTATGGTTCCACGAAACACAAAGGTTTCGTTTTGAAACAACGTAAAATAACTATTAACAGATAACAGACCCTCATTATCTTTGTACGATATTAACTTTTTAAATCACAATATACTATTGATACTTGGGGTTTAATTCACAACGCAGAAGAACAGACTACAGAAGCCAAAGTTTCAAATTATAATCTTTAAGTAGGTACATGAATAATTTTAATTAAATTTTGAATACGTTGCGTAGTTAACCACCTGAATAGACCACGATGTTTGAACTTTCATTCAAAACTATGGCCTCAAATTATTTTGTAAATGCTTTATCTTATTCAGTTTGTACAATATACAGACAAAAAAACGGACTTAAATATTAATTTATATTTTTTTTTTGGTTTTATATTTTTCTTTTATTATAAAAAAATAATAGCCATTTTGAACGGATAGTTCGTATTTTGCTCCGTTTTAGTTTTAATTCTTAGCTATCGATACAATCAATAGCACCATAATATAGTATGGTGCTTGTTTGATAAATTTATCAGATCATAAAAATCTTGGATAGATGGTAGTAGCACTTTGAGATTTTCCAAAAAAAGCATAGCTATATTAAAATAATATATTTTTAAATAAAAATTATATTATTTGATAATAACAAGTTAAAAAAAAATTACTTCATCGTGTAAAATCTAGAAAAGTTTAACCTTAACCCTAAATCGTTATTTCATTTTAATGAATAATAAAAGACCAATATTATGTATGTATCTATAGAGAAGATATTAATTATTAAGATTCAAATGTTAACACAATATCAGTAAAGATAGTTATATTGATATTTTACGGTCATATATGAACGAGACCATCGTATTAAGTACTTAAATAATGAAGTAATCATGGACGGAGTGTGTTAACAACTTCAAAGTTTGTTAAATTTCATAATACGTAAAATGTTTAGTGTTTACTTGAATAATCGAAATCATGATTTTGTTAAATTCTGCGTACTCCAATATTTATTAATTTTATTCTTGAAAGCAATAAGCTAATAACCAAATAAGTATTCATTTATGTTGAACATTAAAATATATCTTCTAAATTTTGCTTATCTAAACCTATATAATATTTAATGTTAATGAATAGTGAATAATACGGGCTAAGTAATTAATTACAGGAAACAAGAACGAATCAGGCATATTTAAAAAAGCCTAAAAAGAGTTTAAAAGTTAAAAAAGTCAGGAGCTCAGAAATAGAAAAGAAAGTAAAATGATATTAAAATTAATATCATCCCTAAATCAAAGTAACGGTTTTTGTTAATGTTTAGATATAACTTAATTTCAATTTCGGTAATTTATTTGCTTAATTATATTTATTTTAATAAAAGTCTGATTAATTACTTCTACCCGCAATATTTTTTAATATTTCTTGTTATTAAAATTATTATACGATATTTCTATAATATTTCTTACATCCATTAATCTCAACATCAGATCTCGCTGAACCATTAAAATTATTATTATTTTCACTCAAACGTATGTATAGATATGTTGAGAATTTTCTATAAAATATCAATTTCAAATAACATCTATTGCACTAGCGTTAATTTATAGAATATTATTGACGAATTATTGCTTTTAACAATACTATAATATTATATAAGCTATGTACATAACAATTAGATAACTACATGATATAATTGTAATATAAGAAAAGATTGCCCCATGGCGATTGCAATATTGATTTCGAGATATAGTCATTTAGTATTTAATAGATTTTTTATACAAAAACTTGGTTTAAAAATTTCTATAGTAAATTTTTACACTCATATAGCTCTCCATTATGAAATAACCTGCAATTATATGTTAACCAGTAAACCAGACTTTTCATATTTATTTCATTTATTCATTTAATTTTTCGTGGGAAGCATATAATTCTAAAATAGGAGTGAATTCATAAAAATCTCATTGATGAAATTCCAAGTATATTCGGATTCCAATTATTCGAATTGTTATAAGAGATTCTCTCGAGAGATTGCATAAAGGCTTACATTTGAAAACATACATTTCCTTGAAATCTTGAAAAAAATACATACTCTTAAATATGATAACTTTAGTAATTTGCGTCATGAAATTTTTTATGTTCACCAACTTCGTTCACCTTAGCCCAGGCAAATAAAAGGTTTTGCCAATGAGTAATAGTGTGCTTCTAAACTGAGTTGGCTAAAGTAAAAATCCTGAAACATCACTCAAATCCTCCAGCACTTGAACCCTCCTGAATTTTCAGAAGGTACCATAAAATGTTTGAGTCATGATTGAGTATACAAAGTTGAGGAGATACTCAGTAATATAAAAGGAAATATATGAGTTACATTACAGTAATTGTGGAGAATTTAAATTTTTGGTAAAAATATTGATTTCAGCTTCCTTTAGCTTTTAATATCTCAAGTCAGGCCCAAGATTTAATAGGACATTTGAGACAACTTTAAGAATCCCTCACATAATAACACAAATTATTAGTATTATTTTCGAGGATGACCCACTTTGAATAATTTCGCTGGACTATATTAATGCTTATAACGCAAAAACTACAAAAAGTTAATTCATTAATTTTGACAAAAAATATATCAAGTAATAACATAGTAAAGTTAACAAAAACTATCAACTTTACCACTAAACAATCAATATTAACAGTTTTTATAGAACCAAAAAATTAAAAACATTGTACATTGTTTAAGGCACTTGCGATGTGCATAATTTGATTTATGTATATCAAGCACTATAATGTATAAAATATAATGATTACTTTTAAATATAATATCAACTAAAAGTATAAAAAACGATCGTTATATTGTCATTTACTCATCAATATAATATTGTGTGGATATACTATTTGAACCAATAGACAAACCCTATTTTCTATAATTGATCTGTAATATAATAATCTAAGGAAGACATTTATAGTAAGATTGTGTACAGCATGTGCAAAAATCTCTGTCCAATACGAAAGGAGCGTTTAAGCATTCTAATATAGTGAAAAGGAAAAATAATAATTAAATATGTACATAATAATAAAAATATGTAATTCATTTATTTAGCGTTTTATCGTAATAATCATGTTTCTAATTTTAAACCTAAAAACTACCAAAATTTAAAAAGTGACAACACTGTTATTAATAGTTGGTAGTTACACGTATTTCAAGGGGAATTATCTATTACCTACGCTGTGGTAAAAAAGTCGGCAATCAAGCTTTTGTCAACACCGCGCTCAAATGGTATCGCCGCTGGTGGCAAGTGTCTGCTTTTACATCTCCGACTGTCAAAGAGTGCTGACAGCACGTGTAAGCTATCCCGACCTTGGCAACGTTTGTTTACTTAAACCGATAGTGTTGCCATGTAAGATTTTATAATTTCGTATTCTTTTTATTTTAAGTTTGACAAGGGAAAACAATATTTTTTATAACAAGGACTTTCTTAATAAAATCTATACATGATACTTAAATACACCCTAAAGTATCGTACAGGGTTTTTAGACATACTGTAGATTTACTCATAAATTACTATGACAAATATGAGTCTTTGGCATAAAGTTAAAATGTAGCCAAAATTATGTATAATTGATAAGTAAATGAAAATAAATCTTATAATTAACTATCACTCGATAAGTATATAATTTTTCAAAAATCTTACAATCTGTTATTCATACTTACATTTAGTTACCGCTATTCTGCCAAAACTCATGATTATTAAGGAGACGCGGTGTTTCTTCCATCTCCGTATCCGAACTTCTACGTAGTTTGTACTATACTCATTATACAATTCGTGTAAAACTGTACGATTATTAAAAAACAACTTACCATCATCCTGTGCTACAAATAATCATGCACTCAGATAGCAGTCAGCTAAATATACGTCTTATCAAACTGATTCAAGTCTACCAAATTGAGTCAATGTCAAGGATTTTAGACTTTCATAATTCAAAAAATTTCTCTTAACGTTTGTAAATAACGGCGCCAAATTTGATTAACGATATAATAATAATAATTGATATTTTTAAATATTTCGAGAAACTATATAAACTAGATCTAATAAATAACTAAACACTAGAGATATTTTAAATAAATTTAGCGCCGCGATAGGTAGGGTAACCTAACAACACTCGTGCTCCAACAACAAAGTCAAGCGACAACAGAAGTACAGTTACAATACAGTAAATATAGTCGATGGCGTGTGCCACTATAAAAAATAATATAAAATTGTTAATAAAGATCATCTTGTTATAAACATAACAGGCATATAAATGTTAATAGTTAGACTATTAAAATACATAGTACATGTTAAACGTGAAAGGCCCAACAGCTATAGCTACGAGTACATGGTGGTCGATGGTCCGGTGATAATGTTACGAGGTCCGGTGCAGCGGCCGGCCGCGTCTCCTGTTAGTGCCTCCGCGCCTTAGCACGCACCTAGCCGGGTTAACGAGAAGAGAGAAAACAGATGTTAGTATCGGTCCAAATGTAATGCTAACACGTAGCCACAATCGCGAGGTCGAACGCTTCAACGCTTTACGCTGCGCCATCGGAGGTGTTATACAGGCCACAGGCATTCAAGTGATTCGATCAAACAGGCTGCGATAAACACTTTTATCAAATTGGCATGATCTGAGAAGAGACTACACATCGTCATGTACGATATGAAACGGCGTCAGTTTTATCGATGCGAGCAAGAGTTCTTATATTTCTCCACGATATCTACAGATGACGCCTTAGCGATAGACATTTGCTTCTAAAGACTGGCAAAAGTATTTCTGAATGAATGGGAAAATTATATTTAAAGCTTTTAGGTTAGTCAGTCCAATTATTCAATATGCGACACTCCGACACGAGGTCGCATCCTCAGCAGATCAATTGTTCGCAAATATATTTGATCAAAAATTCATATTTCTTTTCAAACTTTAACACAGATCATGCCAATTTGATAAAACTGTTTAAAGAAGCCTGTTTGGTCAAATTACTTCAATATCTATGGCCTGCACTAGAAGTTATCGTGCTTCATCTTACAGAAGTTCAGATTAGATTGATAGGACAGATGGAAACGACTTGTGACCATGTAAGGGACCGGCACGACCATGCAGCTAAAAGCGATCAAACTGGATCTCGGATCGATGTACGGATATAAAAATATAAAGAGTTCGATAAAATCATATCGGGGGATGCTATCAGGCATTCGTGCCGCGACATTAGACTTGGCTATGCTCCTGTTAATAAATTATATAACGTATATTTAAATTAGTTTACTTAGTTAATGGTTGAAAATGTTAAAATAATTTAGTATGATAATGATAATCTACAGTATATTATTAAATGCCCAATAGTTCCCATAGAGCCGTGCTCGGTACGAGTACGCAACGCGTGTGCCGCTGCACCGAGCACTGCCCGCAACAAACAAGCATAGGTAATAAATTTATCACTTATGTATAACCATAACACCCCGATGCAAGTATGTAAGTTATTTAATTAACACATTGCTGTAAATTTTATAATAATTGTATATGATAGCATTCATTTAAAAGTTGTTAATAAGTTTGTGATACAAATCAATAATGTCGTTACATATTTGCATGTTAGTGACTCATATAATATAAATACATAGCTACAAATAATGGCCCGAGAAGGCGTAAGCTATTTTGAGCGGGTGTTTGATTAACGTTAAAAAATGTAAGCATTCTTTCCTATAATTCCCTTGTATGGAAAAATAGATCTGAGAATCCTTTAGTTTGTTCGAAATTTCAGTATAAAGTAAAATTTTATATACAACCAATAAACGCATTGATACTTCATGAACAAAATATGAGACACGAATTTACCTTGAAGTACCCCAACAAATAGTGTCAGTTTTAATCAAACACCCTCCAAAATATTTTACCGCCCACTCGGAATATAAATCTGCAGTGACAATAGCAGTTATGACAGTGCAATTCGTAATTATTATTATTATGTCAATATACGGGAACTTGGCCTTGTGGAGTTGCATGTTAGTTGTGTGAGGCTACAAATCACCAAATCGACTGCACGTCATCAACTTTATAAACTCATTGTTTTCATAAATATATAAAACTTTAAATTTAACAATCGCGATCCTGTCCCAGCTATAGAAAAGAAAACGCACGTTGAAAATTTCAGACAGTTTATTGCATATGTATATCTTCGAAAATGCATTTAATATTTACAATTAACAATCGAAAAAAAATACTTTACACAAACATCATCTTATAAATCTCTTTTTCAAAATATGGATAGCATTTGTATCCAAAATTCATTGCATATCAAGCGTGAAAATACGTAATAGACATTCGAATGCCTTTCAAAAATCCACAAGGACACAAGTGCAAAAATCTTATATGTTAAAAGACTTTCAAATAAGAAAGTGAATAAAATAATACCTAAGGCAAATATAGAATCAACTAACTTAAAAAATTTATATAAAAATCTTATATTGACTATGAAAACTTGTGATGAATAAAAAATGTCACATAAGTCAAAGGATAGGGCATTTTGATTAATACTGGAGTGATGGCACAAATTCGGAAAATGCACTTTCCTTTGACTAATACTGGGCGAATCTTGGGAAAGAAGGATCTCACAACCCGAATGTAGCACCGGTATAGGATTTTGGCTAAGTTGAACACGACAGCTGGGTTATACCATTACTGGAAACTTGAACTAAGAACACTTTCATTATCACTGTAATTACAATCCTTCTTCCCTCGAATATATTTCTAAACAATACTAGAAAGAACGCTATTTGCATAGATAATGCATAAGTGACTCTCAGAAAGGCACATGTTGTGATATTAAATTACAACAGCAGCATTAAGAGAATAAAATCATCAAATTTGGTAACGCTGACGTTCATCTTCAAAAAACTATAAAATATCTCAAAAACAAAACTGTTGTAACGCCTCGCATCACAACATGTAACAGTTTTAAAAATCTAAAAAAAAAGAAATATAAAAATCACAGTTACAATTATGCAGTGTCACTTCAGATCCGGTATGAAGTAGTGATGGGCATAATATCGTTCCTCGTACAAACTATTGGGAAACTTAACTAATAAGTACACGATAAAAATAAAAAAGGACACAGAGAGACGAAGCGAAGGCACTCACGCATTCTTACCGACGAATATGATTGCTAGCTACTTGCGTGTCACACTAGGAAATACAAAGCTTTAAAACGGCCAAATGACGTATCTGTTTGCTAAAGGAAAAGACCGGTTCCCAAACAAAGTTAGGCCTGACGTTACAGAGCTGAAAATTCGTCATAAATCTAAAGAGATCTCATGAGGCCAATTTCGACAATGTCAATTGACAATTGAAAACAAATCTACAATGACCAAATAATTCAATTCAATTATTTGTTAATTAATGGTTTTTTTCTGTCACAATCTCGTTGGCAGATATTTGCTTGCTATATTTATTGATTATATCAATTCACATATAAAATAATTCTGTAGTTAAATGTAAAATAACATCCATATAGCCAATAACTCTTACATTAGAGTTGAAAATTGATTTCACTAGTTCTTCTTTCTCTAAATATTTTTGCAAATATGCGCTGTCAATATTGGCATCATCCTGTGTCAAAAAAGCCAGATCAGCACTTTAATAATGATGAATTCAGATATTTTTGTTGGTCATTGCTAGTTTAGCTATTATTTAAATGGAGTAGGTACTCAAGTAAAATATACAAAAACTTTAGTACATTTTACATTTCTGTAACGTTTGGTCTAATTTCGGGCTGCTCCTTTAGCTGAGATTCTATTATTGATAAGTCACTTGTTCGTTTTGTAAACACCGACGTGTATGCAAGCGTATTCATGGTAAGGCATGCGTGCACGCGCGCATCTCACCTTGTAAACAAAATGGCGGCGTGAGAGTGTTTTCGCGCGAATTAAGGCGCCGGTAAGGCAGTGCGCTGGTAAGGGTGCTCCCTCACTTGCGTCAGCCGACCCGCCCGCCGCACGATACCTAGCGGCATAGGACATTTATCATCTGTGCCTGAATAGAGCATTGCATCAACCAATATGCGTCGAATGTAGGGTTGCCATCCGTCCTTGCCTCGGATATGTTCTAGGTTTAGAGAGCATCCGGACAGCGTCCATGGTCCATGGTGGGACTTCATTTGTAGTACGGGTATAAAAAAATTTAATTTTTAGGCTTTAAAGAATAAAAAAAAATCTAACTGATTATTAAAACAAATTGTAATAAGATTGTACATGTTTTGTTGGGTATGCATTCAAAATAATGATAAAATTTAATTTTAAGGTCTGAAAATATAGACAATATATGAAACTTTTCTTTCTTACACTGACTATGTTTAAAAAACCTGTTGGCCTGACCAGGTTCTGGACTCGTAAATGCTGGGATTTGATGTATCATGTCCTGGTTTCCAAATTTTAGATGGCAACCCTATTCGAATGGCATGCCCAGGGTTCATTGCATCATCCAAAGAAATCATCAAAATATCTAATGTTAGTAACGTGTTCAAGGAATGAAGAGTTCAGAAATAAATGTTTTAAAATACAGCACTCTAAACAGAACAACCTGGGTAGCCCTTAAAAATAAATGCTGAAAAGAAATTTAATCTCATTATTATCATAGGTCTCTTGACATTTTTTTTTGTTTTGTTTATAAGTATATAAAATAAAAAAATACTGCCAACGTGGTTTCGTATTTAAAAATTTAACGACAATAACTTTTGGCAGTATGACTAATTTCTATTATTATGCTTATCTACGCCTAGAATTTATTCTAAATAATAAATTGTATTGCTTTGGAAAAAATAAAACATTAAAATGTCAGGTATCTGTATACCCGCTCAAGGTACTAGTGCAAGTCTGTTTTATATAACCTTGGACAAAAATAAAATTTGTGAATATAAGAATACCTATAATAAACGGCTGTTTATTTTTTTTTTTCATAAAGCTCACTCTTTACTAAACTAACTAAAATCTTTAAAAGATAAAAATAATACTTAATCCTATGGTATGTTCATAAATATAATAATAATATGGCTAATAAATTAATAAATTACGACATTATAATGTTATAACAATAATATAACATTTTGATTCGAGTGATTATATAAAATGTCACGTTATCGTTATAAGGTAGAAAACTTGTTATATAGAATGTTGTTGTTTCGTGTCTACCATTAAAATGTTTGTAATATTTTAGTAGTCAGTGTTGTTAATCGTTAAAAATATTACGTTTGTGTTTTATGTTTGTAAAAATACATTTTTTTTATATATTTGGTCCCTTTTGCTTGTAATCACTGGATTGTTCGTCTGAATAATTTTATTGTCATTCAGAAAATTTTATGTTAATTAAAAAATGAAAAACACTATGTTAATCACATACGGGGAATTCTAATAAGGTCTGCATAGCTGTTCTGTAAGAATTTTTTATGACTCGACAATATCAGTTTTTTGACTTGTCTTCGTCTGAAAATATATTACACACCAGGCAAAAGTAACATCACTGTTGGTATATTTGTTCACTTTTTATTTTAAATTAACTTAGAATATTCAGTAATTTAATCAAATATAAAAAGTAGATAGATTTTTTTTTGCGGCCAGCGTAAATAAAGCTTTCGGCAGGTCTGATATATACAGTGACAGATAAAATATTTAATTTTGATGTGTATCATATTACAACTTTTTTACAGAACACCTCCACAGATCATAAAACATGCGTGTAACTTGTGTGAATATTACTGGTAGTTATTTGTGAAGATCCTACATGTGTGAACACCTTTACAATGTTAATAGATTAGTGGTATTACAAGCGAGGGTTATCACATAAGAGAATGGTGTATTTTGTTCAATGCCACTGCAGTGACGCGCACTTCATATATGCGTAAATGCACTGCATACCCTCAACACTCATTACCAGTATAGATTTTTTTAATCTTAATCTTATCTAACCCCTTGCGCACGCCACTGCATTTAAAAGTGTGGGTAGTGTAACATCATCGTATATTAATAAATATAATTCGAACCCTAAATGTATACGAAAAAACGGTAACTAAATCAAACTACTGGCAGTTGCAGAAATATTTAACTAGAATAACGTTTTCCATTCAAATCAACTGCTGTTCTATAAAACACTGTCACAACGGTAAAATAAAATTCGCAATAAATATAATATAATAAATTAAAATAATTCATGTAAATAATAAATAATAATAATCTTTGTTCGTTCGAAAACAAAATATACTTTGTGTTACTGTACAAAACGGTTAAAGAGAAAAAAAACAAATGTTTTTTTACGAAAAACATAACGTAGGCATAATAATGTTCGAGTTACTAAACTAAATCGTTCTTAATTTAATACTTAAACTACGTTAATGTTTCTTAAGACTTTAGAAGGCGTTTGAGAATCTGTCAGGGACGGTAGACCCAGCACGTTTGAAAATAACCTTGACAAAGCGAAGCATTGCTGTCATAATGGCATAGAAACTTTTAGCAAGGCATATCCAATGTCCGCCATTTTAATTTGTTTTCAAAATAAATTTCGAAAAGTAACTAAATCTGTTTAACTCGCATCACGACATCTATACGAAAAATTGTACAAGTAGGACTTTATAATATAGATTAAAAACAAATAGATGGAAATTGTTTTCAATCCAAAATCACGATGATTTTTAACGTTTATTCCGAGGCGTTGTGGAAAATATTAGTATCTAGCTACGTAAAATGACTTTACAGCCATTTTGTTCATACTTGCAATACAATATGGACAGTAGATACGTATGCCAAACATATCCATGCCTCTAAAAACTGATTTTAATTAACTGCAAAGTGCACAACACTTATGTTGGCGATTGTTAAATTTTAAGTGGTACAAAATATATGTCATTAACGAATGGAGATTCTGTGACAAGGTTATTTTTTCCCTACAAAATGCTGGGCCCTAATAATGATGCGATGGCCGAAACGATGAAGTTGGAAGCCTGCCGTATCTTATTGTGGTCTGCAATTGTGGCCAATGTCAAAAGCCAGCAAGTAGGTATCTCGACGCTGCAACCCCATTAAAACATACTTTTAATACAAATCAAGAAGCTCTAGAAATAGTGAACAATAAGTTAGTATGTTAATTGTAATAGCCATATCTACCGATTTTTGTTAATCTTTACCTTCAGCCTCGAACAGCAGTCTTTATATCAGTTAACTGCGCTTTCGTTCAAGGCTACTATATCCAACCAATCACAAGTCATCTCCAAAAAGCGCGCGCTATGATTGGTCGGTCGAAACACAAACTTAAACTTTTGATGTTATTTATTTGTATATGTTAATATTACCTATCTTTAAGGCTACATTGTCGAATATTTAACTACACTAGGAATTATTATTATTAGAATATTAAACATCGATAAAATCTATCTCGGATAATAAATAACGGTACTTTAATGGGGTTTTGTAAGCAGATGTTAGACGGACAAGACATGCAAGCTTAAAAACATCTTTGAACACTGTTATATGGGCATGCTATCTAAATGATCTAATTATCATGCTTTTAAATACTTAATTGTACTTATAACTTTAAACAATACGTTTTCAATTTAAATTTTTAAACTTAATTCGCGTACCTATTTCATAATGACTACTTTTGAGTCTACTTGCAGTTTGCAACCCGATACCATTGGCGTTAGTATTTTAGTAACATTCGATAACATCAAAAATATGATTTTGTTCTTCAATTAAGTAGGTTCTTTTTATTCCGATAACTTTTTGCAATGACACAAAGCTGTTAATCAATGAATTGGCGCAATAGAATTCATTTGATCGTTTTGATTTTTAGTTACAAAAATGGTAGGTGGTTACAGCCAAAAATATTGCGGTGTCATTTGTCTTTTAATCTTTTGTTTAAAAAAATTACTTTATTGCTTTTGATAACTGTTGCTCTGTCAATGAATTACTACAAATTATATTTCTAAAACAATCTAAAAATAATCGAGGGGATATTTCGTATTGTTTGTAAAGAAGCTTTTCTGTAAGACAGTTGACTCCAACCAGGAGTCACCCAATAGTTATTTGTCTATTTTGATTTTTTGAAAAAAAATATTGAGGTTGCCGCTCAGTAAACATATTGCGGAGCTATTTCAATTTGGTAAAAGAAGCGTATCAAGTTATTTTCAATTCACCAATTAAATATGTACCTAAAAAACAAACTTATTAAAACATTGAACTGACTTCGACACGCTTTAAAAAGTAGAAAGTAATAAATAAACTTATTTTGATTCATTAAATATGTACCTAAAAATAAAAAAGATGTTATCAAATGTTCAATTTTAAAAAAATCAGCGGGCGAACAACCCACCCGTATGGTCAGCAGCGGCGTACGCCTCGGTCAGCAGCGGGTTGGCGGTCAGCGCTGCGTAGTTGGCGTAGTCAGCGTACGGGGACGCGTAGATCAGCTGATGGCCCGGCTCGCCGGGGGACAGGAGTCCGGCCGCGGCGCCCCCCGTCCCGTTCAGTAGCCCGGCCTGAGTCCCCGGCGCTCCCGACATACGGGGGGATAGAATCAGCGGCGCCCCCAGGGGGGCCGACGTGCGCAAGGCCACGCTGCCCACCCCAGCCACCCCCCCTCCTGGCGCGAGGAGTCGTTGCGTCTCAGCGGCAACGCGTCTCCACTCTTCGTCAGCTGTGAAGTCCCCTTCATTATCAATCGCTAGCAATAATAGTTTTATTAGTTATCGTTGATTATTACTGACACTTTTACAATCGAGTGATTTTATGGATTTATTGCGCGTTAGACCGTGTTTTACTATAATTAAACATTATATATGTAATTTTATTTATTTAAATAAGACATATTTAAATAAGATGCCCGCGACTTCGCCCGCTTGGTAAACAGTGTGTTGCAACCTTCCACAAAATGTATATACCCAATTTTTTAAGAAAATTGGATTAAGCGAATTATCATCAAAAGATAGATATTTGCCATTGCGGGATTTTTGTAATCTTAAGAGAAACAGTTTTTCCATACGGCATTGGTTATATCAAAAATAGATAAAGCAGCGTTTCGATAAAAGCTCGCAGATGACTTAAATATCTCCGACTTTTTCAACAAAAAAAAACTGCATCACAGTGCGTTCAATAGTGATTGAATTTATCGCAGACAGACAGACATTGTTGTATAATCTGTAAGGATTGACATAATGCACAGAATATAAAATTGTTGGGAAAAAAAGACTGAACAGATTCGCTCAAACTTGATAGAAGTAAACGACAACGGATAATCCTATTGATCTAGTACAACTCTTGTTACAGCGTGTGATTTACTGCAGGATTTCACCGTTTTACTTCGAGACATTGCTTTATGGTAAACCTTAGTAGGGGATCTAGTATACTTCCATGGTCTTATCGATTGTAAAAGTGTCCTCAAATAGCTTACAGAAATACAGTTCCCGAAGTTTATGGTAATGGTCGCAATGAAATCACCCATGTTAATGGTTAACAACCGTAACATGCCACAAATCAATTAAATTAGTCAGTCAGTTAGTCATCTTGACGCGATGACTCATTCTTGCTGACAAAGGACAAAAATAGTCAATAAACATGAATTAATTACACAGAAGAAATAGATGGATATTTACATAATAATAAAACAATAATTTAAATAGCAAACAATAAAATGTAAACATTATTATTATTAACAAACCCATTTGATAGTTATTTTACAGACGAGTAAGTTTATAAACATTGGGGGGTCGGGCTTACGTCAGCCGCCATCTTGGTAAACGACATTTTGCGTAACGAGTCATAGATTAAACATTGATTTTGCTCGATCGATGTCATTATTCTATGATACGAGTATTTGAAATGGCAGCATCTATAAAGAACTTTAGGAATGTTTTAATAGTTTGCTTCAATATATTAATAAATTAATTTTAAAAAATATACTCTCTTAAAAAAATCGTTCGCGCGTTCCACCCTAGACTAAAATTTTGCTTACCATTACATGTGATTGCGGCCAAGCGCTAGCCTAATAGACTAAGTATGTGATACGAAAGCAATAGATACATACTGCCATCTAGTTGGGAAAAATATCAAAAACTCATCAAATCTTTATGGACGTTTGAAGTCAGTGTACATTCAATTTAGACTGCATCAGCTCTTTAAAACTGATAAGGTAACAGGCAAAGGCAAAACATAGCATCAATCTTGGAATCAAATAAAGATAATTTTGATGTTGTATAAGTAGGTTGAGATAGTTTCGACTAATAGTTATTATGTGAGTCCTTAATACTAAGTTAGTGACAAAACATGAATGCGACCATACTTATTAGGCACTGACCGTTGACGGGCACGACGGCTTTCGTGCTAGAGTCCCGGTATGTGCCGTTTATTATGGCGAGCTCCATGAGCTGACGTTTCTTTAGCTCGTCTTCGCCGTCTGCTTGCTGTAAAGAAGAAATTATAGTTTGAATAAGAATAATGAATAAAAAAAACCAGTCCTTCTATGTGGACTGCCGATAGTAGTCATAACGCGTGCTGTGACGATAACGCGCATTTCACGCTTTTTGTTCACCCAAAAAGACCTGTAAGCGCCAAAAGAAGTTTCGATTTCAAAAACAAATATTTTTAACAGGCTTATATTTCGTAATATTTATTATCTAGGACCAAAGTACTCATCAAGACGAATGAAACAAGCTATTATTCGATGAGGTTGTGTATTTTTTATGCGGGATTCTTTTGGCCCCCTTCAGCTTTAGCATCAAATTAGCTAAACGCAAAATTTCAGGTTAATCTGGATTTAGGTTAAAATTAACTTGCGAGATTTCATAACTTTGACAACTCATGACATGCAATTAGCTTGTAAAAAAATTTTTAACAAAAAATAGAACCGACTCAAAACACATCATCAGATCCTAACATGATGACAATGGGACCATCTTGGAAGTGTGCCCTTTCCAATAAAAAAAAAATTATTAAAATCGGACAACTCTGTCAAAAGTTATACGTGGTCATAAATAAACATAAAAAAATATGCATGTCGAATTGAGAACCTCCTCCGTTTTTTTTTCGTCGGTTAAAAAAGTAGGTACAATTGACGAATTATAATAATTTGGCTAAAGCTAAACCGAATGCATCTTCAATATATCAAGCGTATAGTATTCTACGAGATTCATTGTCTTAGGTTCTAGCCTTACATCTAAGTAAAAAAGTACTATAGCTTGGTCAATCCACGATGGCTCGTAGTGTTTTGTTTTTCAAACGCTTACAGTGCAAGTGTGCAATAAAACCTGCAAGAATGTGAGTTCTATTACTACGTAACGAGTAGCAATGTGTGCACACTCACACAAAGTGTCAAGTTAATTATGTCAACAAGAATGTCATGTTTGACTAGCAGTATGCTCTACTTCATTTTAACTCATTTTTTAAAAATGAATATGTCGTGTTGGTCCTGCACAGCAAAATTATATTGTGATATAGGTTAATATATATATCGGAGTATAACAATTCTCCTTGACATCATCTTTAGTGGTTCTTAATCTCTTGGGCGTTTTCTAGGGTTACAAAGACTTTGTCTTCACGAACAGATATATTGCAAGTTCACAATGTTTTGATACATGAAATAGATTTTTATAATTCCTGACGTATTATAAAGATTCAGAACAGTAGTTTATTTACACCCATCTTACTTTACTTCCTAATTTAATTTACTTCTTAAGAACACTTTTACACTGGTACAACTCGACTAAATATCCTCACCGCACTCCAGACACAAACTAACTACCCAACTCCTTTATTCCCCTCAAGATGGTGTAAATACTAGGACTTTTGCGCCTGACTCTTTCATTGGTTGGAGTATTAAAATCAATCATACATTCATTTATCAAATCAAATTGAATTTAACTTTGTGTTAAAGTTGTAAGTAAGCACCTATCTCATATCTCTCATTAAATGATTAACAATTAGTTCTATTTCAATTACTTTCATAAAAAAAAATTGGTTGTCTGTAAAGTCGGTTTACTGACGATAGTTGAACGTGACAATGTCTTAAGAAAATACTGATGGAATGGTAGCATTTAATTGGTTATTAAAATTTTTATATTTTTATAAATATTAATTTAAATTAATAAAATAATTGATTTTGATTTTATAAATTTATAATAAATATATTAATTTTTAATTTAAAATTAATATATTTAATAATTATATTTAATAGACGGATGTAGAACGCTGCCGAACGCAAAGGCCGATTGTGCTTCTTTGTCGCTCGTTCCGTGCTCTCGCTTCCACTTCAAGTCTTACATGGAACGCCTCAAAGCGAGGTAACGACGCATGACGTCATGTTTTTTCGTGCGTGCAGCCGGCTCTATCGAATTACAAGACGTTGTTACGTCAAAAACTCGTGACATACCAAAAATAATTACATCCACAGACAGTAACATTTCCATAAACAATGACGTCTATTACAATATTACAACAATCTATTCTAAGTCTCTAGTCTAATTCCTTCGACATATATATTAACCCATTTAAAAATATCTTAAAAACACACATACCCACAATCATCTCAGATAGGTACCTAGTATATCTATTTTTCTTTTGTTTAAACAGTTTAATGATTGAGCTCAATTCCACGCTGTCTTGTCTACCATACCCCTAGTGTTTTTGTAAAGCGTGAACCCATGATATCTATTATTATTTTGATTCATTACAAGTTAGTTTACGTAAACTAAGATGGAAGCGGGCTAACTTGTTAGGAGTAGCATGAAATCTACATTTCTTTACTTTCTACACGATACCGGAACGCTAAATCGCTTGACGGCACGTCTTTTTTAGTAGGATAGTACCAATGACCAAGCTATTTTGCTAAGCTAATTTGGAAAATCTATATTGGCAGTAACAAACCAATCAAGTGACCTTTGTAGAAAAATTAAAGTCGAGTCGGTCAACCTGAAGGAATGGGCAACGGAACGATTTTTCTGGCTAAATCACATTTAAATATGTAGTTTATCATCATACGATATGTTTTTTTGACATTATAAATATAATATTGGTAAAAAAATTAAGTAGAGCATCATTCCGTTGGGTCATGACACGCAGCGATACAACCTACAATAGCCCGTGTACACCGAGCCGTGGTCGACTCGAGACTGATGTTCGAACTGTACTCCCCGCACCCTTCGGTTTCCCCTCGCGAGAAATAGTGGGGCGCGTCTTAGTGAATTGAACTAGCAGTAAGTTTGCGTACAGATATGCATGTTTCTAATGTGTTAACATTCCTTTAGTTTGCACACTCAAATGCGTTTGTCCTGTCACCCTTACTAGTACATCCAAAGTCAAGCCCTCTTCTCAAAATAGAATAACGAGTACAAAATAAAAGTAAAACTAATATAATTAGTTTTAATGTTCATGCTCAGTTATTTAGTGTTTAAAATTTTTAAAATGTGTTTAAAAACGTGTAACGGTATTAGGGCAAGAAACTGACTGACCAGAGAATATTTTTAAAGCTTGCATTAGCGAACTTAGAAATGGGAACGTTGGCACCGACAACAAAGTTTTTTAGACGTCTAGTAAAAAAGATTTGGTCGTAGACATAATTTATTGGGTAGTACAAAAGATTTGTATTAAAACAATGTAATAAATAAAGTACACGAAATAGAATTCTGAGCTATGGAATTATTTACGTTACATGAACAACTAAGAAATGAATTAAGAAAGATCATATAGAAATGGATTAAAAGAAAGCATTTAACAAAATATATGATAATCCAAATAAATAAACAACGTTATGTAAACCAAGTAATAAAAGAAATATGACCGTAATTTACAGACTGAATTTAAAAGGTTAATAAGACCTATAAGGTATTATCACGTAAAGCTAGCAGGGTGTCGACAGCTTGGAGGAAGTTATATGATATTATTCTTCTACGATTCCTACATAAACCTCTAAATTACCGTAGGTAAGAGAAATTACCTGTTACTATATACACTAGCAATTCAAATTTAGTCATTTAAAGTCTTCAGAGAAGAATCATAATAATTGCGTTTTTTATTTTATCATGAAAATGAATTAATAGTTGTCGATAGTCTAATCCTGAAAGAGAGCCGGCTTGCCCGCTCAGTTGCATTTTACTACACGCCTGGGGCCTGAACTGTTTAAGCTTTAATCAAAGTGTTTAAGGATAAAAGATGGTCTATAATACGTGATATATTCACGTTTCCATTGATGTTATATATGCTAAAGAAAAAATATAATAACACTCACGGGAATAAGAAGGCGTTTAACTTCTTCAACTGCTCTGGCCAACTTGAGTTTCGCCCGATTCTCGGTGTCTTCCACAGTGAGTAGGACGTGTAAATCGTCAGCCAGATGCTCCCAATTTGGTTTCCCCCTGTTCGCATCCTCCTGGAATACGCCCAAACAATAAATCATTGGACATGTAATATATAGCGGACGTTTTATCCCGATTTATATGAACGAAATTATTCCGTTAGAAAAAGGAACACCAGTGCCAAGAATGCTTAGTGCTTCAAAAACCGCTCGTAAACATGAATTAAGACAAAATATTATAGCATTTAGGATGACTAAAACAAATAGATATATAATATTACAGTACAAATAAGCCGATATTAACATGAAATACGGATACGATAAATCCTTCACAAGGATCTTACACATTTCATGGAATTTACTTGACGCGTGATTCTAACGAATCTGTAGTAAAAGGTATAATTATAATAAACCTGACTCGATGTCCGTTTGACGCTGCGTGAAATATAAAAAAGAGATTAATAAAGATGGTTAGTTTTTTGTTAAATTTTAATATTACTTGATTCAATTGAATAGAAAATAATACCTTTTTCTTATCCCTCATGGATCCTTTGCCCCTGACCATAATTTTGCATCCGGTTTCTTGTTCCAACTGTTTTGCAGTCATGCCTCTGGGTCCGAGAATCCTCCCCACAAAGTTGAACTGTAATGAAAGAAAGATACAATTAGATACATTTTTATACAACTATATCTCACCAAAAACATTTTTCTGATGCTCTGTAAAAATATTGATCAGATCTCATGGAGAGCACAGCACTTGATTCTATGTCTAAAACTCTCTCACTCTAATATAACGAAGACTGTTCTTTGTAAAAACTTCTTACAAATTCTCTACAAACTCTACACCTAAAACAAAGTGTATGGCTTGATCGAGAAACAAGAGCTATTCATAGTACTAGTGCAACAAACAACAAAGTTCTAGAAAGGATCACGCATGTACCCGTATACCGGAAAATACCCACATTGATTACAAAACGGTGCCTTGTATTTGGACATTAAATGCGTAACAGTTGGGTTAACTACCGCCGTTAATACAGTAATCTAGCTTGCAGCAAGCACGTATACTCGGGAGCATTACGAGCACAGAACATTAGACCACCGTTCCAACGCATCAAAGCCGTGGTCAGTCCGACGTATACGAAGCGTGAACGACCATCGTCCCGTCTACAATGTAAGAAATGGAACAACTGGAATAGAGCCAAGGAACACACATATCATAGTTGTTGTTTTTCCATACGCTCATTCCGCTCGGAGTTTCGGGTAAACTCTAAAATGTTGAAGAGTAAATGGTGGATAAAATTAAGCCTAAATATTTGTCACGCGTGTCACATCGGATTGTTAAGCGTGACAGCGTGTAAATTGTTTGAATTTATTACATTTCGTTGAAATATTTTACCATACACTGTTACTGTTTAGCGAAAAATATGTTTTATACCTGCAAATGTAAAATTGGAGAACGTGTAAAACTAAATTACGGGAACATTATGGCCGTAATTTGAAGACTTGCTGTTTTACCCTACTGCGTCAGAAGGAGGGTAATGTTTTCCGAGCGTGTGTATATATGTCCATTTCTTTTGTCTAAACGGCTCGGGCTTTTGTCTAAACGGCTGAACGGATTGCAACATATGAGGTGTCGTTAAATTGGTCAGAATTGGGCTATATAAATTTTCAAAATGGTGTAAAAGTATTGTTTGTCCCTGTACAATCAAGTATTTAGAATTTTCTATAGATATAGTGATTCTTGTTTTTTCTCTCTTCATAGTTCAAGCAGTTCTAAGCAGTCAGGATTTTTGTTTTTATAATAATAATTATTAATTTAATTTAACCAATTTTATTCCCGTGAAATCGTCTGTGTAAACTAATTTTAAAATAAAAAGGAATGGCTTATCTGTTAATAACATGGTTTATGGAAATATTTTGCAAAGCTTATGAGTTTTGCTGCGTGCTTTATTCTGTTTACGTTTTTTTATATTACCCATGTTACACTACTAAAATAACATGGAGTGTGTCTATTTAATGGTTATGAGGTTATGGCGAAACGTATGAGGAAACTTCTCTTTCATGTTAGATTTTATACATCCCATAAATATCTTGCTTTGCTTACAGACGTTTACTAGATAATTCCAGCTGACACCCACAATTTAATCCATAAGAATTATTACTATTTCGCGGAAACTAAGTTAGTTTTACGGACCAATAAATGAACATGTTTTAATCTATCCTTGTATCTACATCTAATTTCGTCGAGTACGTTTTGCGTGATTGAGTTAAAAACCAAATATCCATCCATCCATTTATCAATTTTTTTAATCATATACATTTTAATTATTTTTACCACATTGCATATAAATGATGCGTGTATAGTTTTAATATCGTACTAATACGTTATGGAAATGTGTTTACCTAATCTAAGATTAACGTTCCCTGTTTTTAATCAACATGTTCTGACTTTTCTTTATTTATTTATTTTATTACAAAAGCTATTTTGCCGCGATAAGAGACTTGATCTCACCCATTTTCAGCGTTAATCAAAAATAAATAAGCTGACGAATTGGAACGGAAAGTACACAGCTTCACTTCCAAACGTCTGTCGCCTGTCAATAACATTGCAGACTTTATTTTTCCCAAGTGCGAACAAGCTGGGTCGGACGAAGCCATGTTGAAATAGCGTCGCACCAGTCGCACCACTTGGCTACGCGCCCACATACGTTTTCTCACAAGCAGTTGATATTTTCATGACAAAAGTAATTACTGTATTTTAGAAAACGCAAATAACGCTCATCGCTATTTAGATACATACAGGCTGTTGTAAATTAAAGTATACATACCTAAAATCAAGTGAATCAATTTAATAACATCAGTTAATCGTACGTTATGAATTTTTGTCAAAATAATAAATGGTAAATGGTACTTTATGATAGCAGAAAAATTATTTCAGCATCTTGCTACGCGAATTCTTCGAATATATCCAATGTTTGTATGTATGGATGAATGTTTTTACCCCTTCATGAAAAAAATTCACAATAATAAAGCTTAGGTACATCAGAAGAGAGACGAATATCTTAGCATTCCATGGATTCACCGTGCGTTTACCGGGTCCATCGCGTGGCTGAGAGAAAGAAAAACTTGTGACACGGCTGTAGGTTTAAGGGTACCAGACGCGCGTCAACAGAGCCCGAGACTTGTGACACGGGTGTAGGTTGTAAGGCAAGGGTAACCCACTTCTACCGCGTATAAACTAGTGACCCTTTTGGTTAGTTCATTAGTAAGGTCATAATATTTATTATGACCTTACTAATATAATACCTGAGGCCACAGTTTATCCCGAAATTACCATGGTAACGAGAACTACACGGGTAAAACCGCAATGTAAACACCAGAATCTAATATGTACATCGTTTTAGTTAAATATTGACAGAGATGATTCTACAATTTAAAAATATTTAATGAAATGACAAATGCAAATTAGTTTCTAAATAGATGAGTGATAATAAAATAAATCCTTGCAAAGGGGTCGTTACGGTCATAGCAGTGCTAGTACCAATTAACACGGTAGTCGCAACAGAATGTAGGTTAGGCATTCTAAATGCTTCCCAGTTGATCATAACTCAAATTGAGTTAGTACTGCAGCTGGTACAAGAAATTAAATGCGTTCTGCCTCAACAGTTGAGATAAAGATAACATTTCCTAAAAGTTTAACCCCTCAGGATTTTCAAAGGAAGATCTGTGCCTAAAATCCATCTTCGTTTCCACATGTTTACGAAAGTAACGGACGCCTGTTGATATTAAAATAACATTTCGATTATTTATTTAGATTTGAAATGTTATCGGATGTACGCACGAAAAATTGTAATAATCAAACACAAGATTAAATCTACGAACTGATGCATTTTCTTTAATACAGACTTGCTCAAGAGTATTTAATTATTGATTAATATCGGTCCGATATAGAAATTGTTTGATTTATTAATGTACATAAGTAATCGTTTCTACAGTGGAAACGCCCTCGCCGTTAGCGCATCTAATCGATAAACATCAATTGCATTTCAGCCAGAGCGAGTATTACAAGCTCTATAAATAGTTAGTTTAACTCTACCAAGAGAATTAACACGATTTGAATCGGAGTACTTTTCCTATAATCTGCGTATTACGCGAAACTGGAAATCTTGAAGTTGTTATACAAAACGATATTTAAACGGTCAACAACGTAAAATAACTGTTGTACGCACTAAAATAACAGGCCTCTTACCACAGTCACGTGCTTTCTAACCTCAAATAAATTGTTATCTTAAAACCAGTGATTTGTTAAGTTGGCAGTTGGTTATTATGCAGTTTTAATTTTGTATTTAATGTTTAAGTATAGATTTATTATCTAATATTTTCCAATAAGTAACTGAAGAAATTCTCATTAATCTTAAGTAGTCACTGAATTGTTCCAAAATTGGATGTCTTTTGGATTTAGCGGGAATTATTTAATATCGAATCGTATACGGTTCATTGTCTCAATAACGATGTGATTGTTTAAACATACCTACCCTTTAAAAGCGCTTGTTTTTTCAGCTATTCTCGACTTCATAAAAACATGTGCGATGCACTTACTCAGACTGTTTTGATTTCTCATATTGGATCTTCTGCAAAGTTATACTCGTGGATATATAAAACGTTTTGAAAAGAAAACATCCTCGGATTTATGGGCAGATTTATTGGGTGTTAGAATTTTACCTACCGCAGTTTCGTGCATTAAAATGAGATCGTGATCCAGGTTAGGTTGATCGATAAACATTAATGTAAATCCTAATATTGGATTGACCACTATCGATTGCCAATCGTTAAGTAGAAGGTACTTATTAGACGCAGGTGTATCAACTATCCTTATTGCAAAAGATTGATGGGTTAATTTCTTAGTAATTGCCCTACAATATGTCACGCTAATACTTTGCGCCCAGTTTGAATTATAGTTCCTCTTACATTGTAATAAGGTTTATAATAAGGTGAATTATTATAATAAGGTGAAGCTTATAAAGAGTATTTTTGCTGTGGAGGAATGTACAGATTGGTCACGATGTGCCTTACCGATATGTGCCGTGGGCGATAGTGCCGTTTAAAGCTATGTACATACGCAATAGCTGCGTAGAAGTACATCATAAAAGAGAAGGAGAAGTGTAATGACATAAGTAGTTGAACAAAATTTTTAACAAAAAATAGAACCGACTCAAAACGCACTAAAAAGTAAAAAATAACTGTGTCATTTAGTTGCTTTAATTTACTTAAGCATATCTATTAAGTCGGTGCCAGCAAGTTTAAGAACATTTATTTTACATAGTAAAGCTGTTTGCGGGTTCTAGGTAATTCCTTAAAGTAGAAACCTTGGCTGGCACCGACTCCTAGATATGCTTAGGTAAATTAAAGCAACTAAATGACACAGTTATTTTTTGATTTTTAGTGCGTATTTAGTCGGTTCTATTTATATTTCTTACTTTTTAGTGATTTATCGACACGTAACGTACTCGTACTATACTGTCATAGTATATTATACGGCACTAGTAGCCAAAAAGCTACCGATACCGGGACAAAAACCGAAATCGCTGTAAGCGTGCCTCCAAAATTTGAAGAGTTCCTTCAACTTCCCCAGGATATCATCATCAGATCCTAACATGATGACAATGGGACCACCATCTTATTATATTATACTTCTTGGAGGTATGTCCTTTCTAATAAAATAGAATTATCAAAAT
Organism: Mycalesis mineus; assembly: GCA_034621355.1. Classification (NCBI taxonomy): domain Eukaryota; kingdom Metazoa; phylum Arthropoda; class Insecta; order Lepidoptera; family Nymphalidae; genus Mycalesis; species Mycalesis mineus. Next base: position 11,172,654 of record CM067890.1, on the reverse strand, counting down.
CGGACAACTCCGTAAAAAGTTATGCGTGGTCATACATAAAACAATATATATATACGTGTCGAATTGAGAACCTCCTCCGTTTTTTTTCGTCGGTTAAAAATGAGAGCGGAAGGACTTAGGGGAAGAGAAGAAAAATATTTGTAGAAGTGCACACGATAAGGATACTTTTGAAAATTGAAAGAATTTTTAACATATTCATATTGTAGTGTAAAAATTAACAGACTTTACAAATATACCAATGACAATCGTGTCAAATCGTGTCAATTGTTTCGAGAATATGTACGAATAACAGTATTTAATGTGCACTAATATTTTTATTTCGCAAGCATCTTCGACATTGCCAAAGGATAAAGAAATAAATAAATTAGACGATTTAAAATTGAAATATGGCAAGCATAAAATTTTCGTTTTAAAATTCAAAGTCAAAGAAAGAAAGTCTCTTTTTATAAATTTTGGAGCTTCAGTTGTATACGTTGAATTAATGCAATTAACTGCTTGCGCTATAGTAATAATCTCAAGCAATAAATCCTAACTAATATTATAAATGCGAAAGCAACCTTGTCTGTCCGTCTGTCTGTCTTGCTTTCACTCTACAACTACTGAACCGATTTAAATGAAATTTGGTACACAGTAAGTCTAAAGCCTGAAAAAGGACATAGGCTACTTTTAATTGCGAAAAAAGGGTTGTAAGGGGTTTAAGGGGGGATGAAATGTTGCATGAAAGTATCGTCATTTTGAAAGGTTAAGACCTGTTTCTTAGGCAGTTGATTAGATATTAATAAATATGATATTCAAAGCTTAGAAAAATTAGGCTTCCGTAATAACTAATTCCACGCGGATGAAGTCGCGGGCAAAAGCTAGTATACTAGTATAATGCTTAACAATTGATAATTTTTGGAAATATTTTGAGGACACCGAAAGAGCATTGAATAAAATAGGACCCTATTTTGTTTATGTTGTTCAATAACTTCTACTATATTATATTTTGTAGTGAAGATCTAAACAATAAAGTTTCCCATTCTTATTCCAAGACAACATGTCAAGACATATCCCATTGGCACTACGCAAGTAGTACAGAAAAAAAAAACAATTTGTAACGCCTTCAGTTATTTTTTTTTATTTTGGCACAAATATTGTTCATTCACACGTTGCGGATGCTTGAGGCGCAATGTGCTATGTCCGGCACCCGAATTTACTAACCTAATTAACGGTTTGGCTGAGAGACAAAATATTAAAAAACGAAAAATAAATATTTATATTGTGCATACGTGTAAGTAGTTGAGGTCGTTTCTATTTATGAACTGCAACGTCTGTTTTGTTTGAAAAATTGTCTAGATGATCCTAATGAATGAAAGTAAGTATAGATTGAGCCGTATTCTATCGATAAGATATTCAAACATTATTGACGCGTTGGTCCACACAATTTCAAAAAGTCACGTTACTACTATATCAAAAATCGTAAATCTAGATTATCCAGGGTTTTACCCGACTGCGTCAAAAGGAGGGTAATGTTTTTCGAGCGTAGGTATATATATATAATTATGTATGTATGCCCATTTCTTCGGCACGCGCTACAGCCTAAATGGCTAAACGGATTTTGACATAATTATGAGATATCGTTGAATTTGTAAAAATTGTGGTAGTGACATGGGCTATATAAATTTTCAAAATGGCGGCTGTAAATGGGGGAAAAGTTAAGTACGTTACCAAGAACCCACAAACTGCTTTACTATGTTAAATAAATGTTCCTTAAACTTGGCTGGCACCGACTCCTAGATATGCTTAAGTAAATTAAAGCAACTAAATGACGCAGTTATTTTTTACTTTTTAGTGCGTTTTGAGTCGGTTCTATTTTTTGTTAAAAAATTTTATATATATGTTATGTCCGTTACCTAGCCGATATATACTTATAGTTAACTATACTTGTAGTTATTAGTTTATAAATCGCATCCTATTTATTTATAAAGGTTAACTTGTCCGACAAAGTTTTAATAGTGTTTTTATATTCCAGAATCAGTTTTATTGCTCGATTACTAATCGCGACATGTATATTACTCGTTCATAAATAATTGCGAGATGTTTTGAACCAAAGTAACGGGGACGTTACAGTTTCGTATCCAAGTGTTAAGTCGTAAATTGAGTCTCATTTGTTTTGACGGTTGTTTTATATCTAACTGGCAGACGATTTCGCAAATAAAATAGTGTATTGCAATCTTCCAAGAAACCAAAGAAATTATGAGAATATTCTCAAAAGATAGACATATGTCGTCAAAGACTTTTTTGGAGTCTTAATAATGAAAATAATTCTTCCATACGTTGTTCTGTTACATCTCAAATAAATTACGCGGAAAGAGCTCCTAGGCGATGCGACTCTTACAATAGTTATTATCATATTGGAGCCAATTTATGCAGAATTATTACAAATTATAACATATATAAAAATATCCATCAGTTATCATAGCACCCATAACACAAGCTACCTAAGCTTACTTTGGGGCTATATAGCGATGTGTGTAATTGTCCTATAATATTTATTTATTTATTTTAAATTATATACGATATCCCCTCTCCTATAAGGAGGGAGACCTGGCCCTGTAGTTGGCCGTTAATAGGCTGATAATGATGATGATATACTAAAGCCTTTCTCAGGAAACACTATCTATTGGTGAAAACCGCTAGAAAATGCGTTCAGTCTTGAAGTTTCTCGCGAACGAACGGACAGACAAACGCAACTTTATTTTTAACCGACGAAAAAAAGGAGGTTCTCAATTCGACACGTATATTTTTTTTATGTATGACCACGCATAATTTTTTACAGAGTTGTCCGATTTTGATAATTCTTTTTTTATTAGAAAGGGCATACTTCCAAGGTGGTCCCATTGTCGTCATGTTAGGATCTGATGATGATGTCCTAGGGAAATTGAAGGAACTCTTCAAATTTTGGAGGCACGCTTACAGCGATTTCGGTTTTTGTCTCGGTATCGGTAGCTTTTTGGCTACTAGTGCCGTATAATATACTATGACAGTATAGTACGAGTACGTTACGTTGCGATAAATCACAAAAAGTAAAAATAAAAATTTTTAACCAAAAATAGAACCGACTCAAAACGCACTAAAAAGTAAGTTGTTGTCTCATGTAGTCACTCTATAATCTTAAATTTGCTTTGACGAAAGTATCACCTTGTATCAAATATTGCATGTTTCGGTATAGGTAGTACAAAGAAAATTCTTTATTCATTATAGTTCGTTTGTGTAGAAAATTACCTAGTTCCTAAATATCTACTCGAGAAAAATTTGTAGGTATAGGGTTATTCAGGATTTCAGATTTTATAAATTGTCTCATCTCAAGTCTGATGATAGGGTTAGGCTACAAGTTGCAAAAACGTATCACCTTGAAACCAACCTGAACTAACATTACCTTAGCCTGGCTAAGGTTTAATGACAATTGAGTGGTGCCCTAGAGACAATAAAAGCAGATGCGGTAGACCATTTAGATGGAAAGTTGATCTGAACAACTCAGCGGGAAAACTTTGGCAGCGAAATGTTGGAAGAAAATGGGGAGGTCTATCTTAAAAAGCAAGACAATTTACCGGTATCATGACAGACTACGTATATACCCAATAAAACTTTAAAATGTAGACTAATGTAAAACGTTAAATAAAGTCTATAATTATTATTTTTATTAACTTTACCTTAATGAGTTATTATTTTACAAATACGTTAAATGGCAATATGGTTTTAAGATAATATCTTTAGATTTTAGTGATATCGTATGAGATCTCAGTTAAGTAATAATTTAACAATGATAAAAAAGAAGTTTGTTAACTTGTTTTTACTTAAACAAAGTTTTTTTAATTAAATAAAGAATTTATAACGTAAGTGTCAACACAAATTTCTGTGAACATCATAGTGAAATCGTCATAAAAATGAAAAATCATCATAATCAATGGCAGACAGCTTAATAATCTCGAGTGCAAAATGATACATAGCATACATGCACGGTCGGGCGCTCGGTCATGAATTTGATCTTTCGTCGTTGACCCGCCTGACAGACATTAGATCATGTACCTAGGTAGGTATTAGAGAATAGAGCATATAATATCATCCTTCTGGACTGTGGTTGTCCCACATCTTGTACATGCAAGTCATAGATACCCAATGCCCTCGGACATGACAGTCACCTTTGAAAACAAGTAAACATTCATGATCTAAGTTGATCAATTGAATCATCATTATGAGAACTACTAGAGGACGCCCGCGGATTCACCCAAGTAGTTCCTGTTCCCGAAGGAATTTCGGGATAAAATGTGGCCAATGTGTTAAGTAAGCTATATTATTGTGAAGTTTCAATTCACTTATAAATGACATTTAGGATAGATTTTCCATGAAAAATTAAGTCGAGTATTTTCCAAAATAGGCCATCGATACAAACATAAAAATTTTTAGCCTGTATATATAGAAAATAAGGATTTCAATAGTAAATCAGTCCAATTTAAGGGCCAACTATACTACCAGGATTCCCTCCTTAGATGATTACAGTAGAAACCATGGCTAGCACCGACTTCATAGATATGCTTAAGTGAATTAAAGCAACTAAATGATATATATATATAAACTAAATGACACAGTTATTTTTTTACTTTTTAGTGCGTTTTGAGTCAGTTCCATTTTTTGTTCAAAATTTTTATTTCTCGTACTATACTGTCATAGTCTATTGTATGGCACTTGTAGCCAAAAAGCTATTTCGCTATCGCTGCAAGTGTGCCTATAAAATTTGAAGAGTTCCTTCAATCAAAAATCAGATCCTAACATGATGACAATGAGACCATCTAGGAAGTATGCCCTTTCTAATAAAAAAAGAATTATCGAAATCGGACAACTCTGTAAAAAGTCATACATAAAATAAAATATAAAAAATATACGTGTCGAATTAAGAACCTCCTCCGTTTTGTTTCGTCGGTTAAAAAATCCGGAATGATAAAAGCGCATAATATAAAGGGATTTCATTGAACAAAATTCTTGGCAATGCATGAGAATTACGGAGAAATAGATGACCCGAGATTGTTCATTCGCTTGACCTCTCACCGCTGACACAGAGCGACAGATACATGATAATATTTACAGTGTTCCTGCAGACGCTGTACAAGGTGATTTTACATTGGTGCGTATCATACAGTCAATATTAAGTAACAAATATTATGCAACTAACTATAATATTTTATTATTTACGTTTAAGTTTTTAGATGCTCTATGGATCATTTTCTTATATAAGAAAAGTAAGTCCGTCTGTTACCTTTTTTCAGGTTAACCACTGAACTTTTAGATGAATTTTTGTACAGATTTTATTGTGTTCTTGGAGAAAAAAATTGGACAAGAAAAGAGATTTTCTCACCGACGGAGTAACCGACGTTTGTTTAACACACCCAAAGGTAAGTGAGTGAAAACGGGCTAACTTGTTGGGAGTACGATAATATCCACACCCGTTCGGTTTCTACACGACATCATACTGTAACGCTAAATCGCCTAGCCGTACGTACGTCTTTTCGGGTGTTTTAGAATTATAAATGTGCACGGATACTTAAATAAATACTTTTTCAAATAATAATAATAATAATTTATTCATTAGAAGGTAATTACAAATAATACAATCAAGTAGATCAGTTAGTAGAGGCAGCAGAAACAAGCATAGCGGTAGCGCATCCTCAGTCGAGCTCTGTCACAAAACCGTACTGCTACTCAACCTAGTATTGAATTATCATTGTGTTACCGCGACATCAGTAAGATGATTGCAATAGATGCTAAGAGGCGAGAAGCTGCGAAAGTATTTGACCTTTTCCAGCGAAGCTAATCGGTGTAGTCAAGCGACTGAAATGGACTCAATCCGAATGCAACTGCTTAAAGAATTACTTCTATACAAATGTAAAGATTATTTTCCTGGTGATAATAATAATTACTGCCTGAGAAATAGATTACATAACTCTATTATAGGTAAATTAGCCAAATAATTATATTTCAAAGACGAATGTTTGAATTTATTACTTCTCCAAACCACACTGACAATTATGCTGATAATGGCAATGGAGATAGAATATAGCTTGAATTAAATCACAAGATGGTAAATGAATTAACCATCGCCCTCAATAGAACATCAGCAGAGCATACTGTTTCTAGCGAGTATGCTCTGCTGATCTTCTATTAAGGGCGATGGTTGTCATTGTCGTTGGTTGTTGTTGTTATTTTTGTTTCTAGCAAAGGACAACAAATCAACTATAAGAGGATATATTGAAACATTGTGATAATGTTAAACAGTAGAAATAAGAAATGCGGTACAGCTATCTAGAAAGAGTTATATCATAGAAACCAGTACAAAAACTTAAAAAATAGGCAATGGATAAACTATTATTTATATTATAAGTATCAGTTGTTAGTACAATATTTTTGTCAATAAAAATTTTTAACAAAAAATATAACCGACTCAAAACGCACTAAAAAGTAAAAAATAACTGTGTCATTTAGTTGCTTTAATTTACTTAAGCATATCTAGGAGTCGGTGCCAGCCAAGGTTTCTACTTTGAGGACGTTACCTAGAACCAACAAACTGCTTTACTACGTAAAATAATTGTTGCTTATACTTGGCTGGCAGCGACTCCTAGATATGCTTAAGTAAATTAAAGCAACTAAATGACACAGTTATTTTTTACTTTTTAGTGCGTTTTGAGTTGGTTCCATTTTTCGTTAAAAAATTTTATTTCTTACTTTTTAGTGATTTATCGCCACGTAACGTACTCGTACTATACTGTCATAGTATATTAAGTATACGGCACTAGTAGCCAAAAAGCTACCGATACCGAGACAAAAACCGAAATCGCTGTAAGCGTTTCGTCGGTTAATAAAAAGGAACAAGCCTTCCATACAGTTTTGTTATATCTCAAAGGGATTAGACAGCGTTTTCAATTAAAGCTCCCGCGCGGCGCGACACTTCCTTTGAGAGCTGACTGGCCGATAGACACATTTCGCGGGATACTTCGACATATGCAGTAACGATTAGCCGAACTCAAACTAAAAAAACACGACCTTACCCACGTTACTGATAAAACGAAATAACTATTAATATATTTTTTTCACTAACCGCACTTTGATAAGCGGCAACAAAATAACAAAGGTTATAGTCTACGACCCGACAAGTGCATAACGCAATCTAATCGTCAATTCTGTATGCGCTTTATCTGAACAAATATGCAGGTATAACTGATAAACAGAGCATGTATGTAAACAAATACTATGATACTTCGCCTCAGTAGCGCGTATCTCCTTCTGGCCGGTTCAATATTTAGTTAGAGGTGTCTACTTCATCATTTCATATTATTAAATAATGTCTCCCGCCACGTCTGTTTGTCTGCCTACCTACTACTGGACGATCTGTTATGCTGTTTTTAACCGACGAAAAAAAACGGAGAAGGTTCTCAATTCGACACGTATATATTTTTCTTTATGTATGACCACGCATAACTTTTTATAGAGTTGTCCGATTTTGATAATTCTTTTTTTATTAGAAAGGGCATACTTCCAAAGTTGTCTCATTATCATTATGTTAGGATCTAATGATGATATCCTGGGGAAATTGAAGGAACTCTTCAAATTTTGGAGGCACGCTTACAGCGATTTCGGTCTTTGTCTCGGTATCGTTAGCTTTTTGGCTACTAGTGCCGTATAATATACTATGACAATATAGTATGAGTACGGTATGTGGCGATAAATCACTAAAAAGTAAGAAATAAAAATTTTTAACAAAAAATAGAACCGCCTCAAAACGCACTGAAAAGTATAAAATTACTGTGTCATTTAGTTGCTTTAATTTACTTAAGCATATCTAGGAGTCGGTGTCAGCCAAGGTTTCTACTTTAAGGAACATTTTACCTAGAACCCACATACTGCATTACTATGTAAAATAAATGTTTTAAACTTTTTGGCATTGGCATCGCTTCTATTTTATGTTAATTTTATTTTTTACTTTTTAGTGCGTTTTGAGTCGGTTCTATTTTTTGTTAATTTTTTTTCCCTAATCGATTGAGTGATTTTTGAGAAAGGTTTTAGTATATATACCTAATTTGTTAAGATTTTGTAATTCTTGTAACTTGTTGTTGTAAAATCAAAAAAAAGCCTGCAAACGCTGCTTTATCTATTTGCGATGTACAAAATATTGTATGGAACGATTAATTGTTAATCTAGATTAAAAAGTCCGCGATGGCATATATCTTTCTTTTAGAACAGCTTTCTATACCAATTCTATTTTTTAAAATGGCTTACATATCTACAATATTTTTTAGTGTTCTTAGAAGGCCGCAATACACTATTTTCCTCGCTTTTCACTCAAACATCGGATGTGTGAGCGCCCTAAATGTTTACATACACTTGTCTTAGAAGTCTTCATTATTTTAATTTAAAAAACTATGTATTTTAATATGCTGTAATATACACAAGACAGAATTGTGACAGCTGGACGGAATCGAAAATACTCCGCACCGTACAACCACAGCTTGTATGTACAGTATTTGGATTTTAGCATGTTTACGTAAGTGATGTAATAAAACGGGTATTTAAATCCAGAAATATAACCGAGTGCTGTGAAAATAGGTGTCTATGATTCATCATTTGCCATTTCGTGCACCGCGGCGTGTGATAAATGTAACGGAAATTAGCTGATCAGTTGCACGACAAGTTGATGGTTACATTTCATTTACTCGTATAGCATAATATATAATTGGAACAAGATAAAATTAAAAAAATTATAATTTGATAAAAGAATATGTTATAATATTGACGACCTCCGTTGCGCAGTATGCAGGGTGCATTTATAACGTCTTGGCTTCTTCCACGAGGCAATTAATTTTTTTATTTCAAGGTCGGCTGGTAGGAGGCTTTCGCCGTGGCTAGTAACCACCCTTCCGAAAAGTGTACTGCCAACGATTTGGTTCCGGTACAATGTCGTGTAGAAATCGTAAGGGGTGTGATTTCATCCAACTCCAAACGTTAGCCCGGTTCCATCTTAGTAAACAATCTTTTAATACAGGTAAGTGCTTATCGCGACGAATCAAACGAGCCCAAACCCGATGCGGTTGTGTTTATTGCAGATTTGCTAAGACTACCTTCTAGTATCAGATCAGCTCTATTTAAACATAATACTGCCTTATCGCGTGAAATATATGTACAAAATATAGACACATACAAAATATTAGCTGAATCGGAAACCGGGAATCAAAATGGTTGTCTAAATCGTTTACTGACGTATAGTTTAACGTATAATTTATAAAAATTTGAAGTATCTTTAATTGGTTATTAAAATTTTTAATTTAAGTTTATTTTTATAAATATTAATTTAAATTAATAAAATAATTGATTTTGATTTTATAAATTTATATTTTAAATTTACAATAACTATATTAATTTTTAATTTAAAATTATATATTTCATACTTATATTAATAGACTACTACCACCTTTCGTCGCTCTCGCTTCATTTCAAACATACATGACGGCCTTAACGCGAGGTAATATGAGTATGCTTTTTGTACAAACAGCCACAATATTAGGCGAATTATAAGACGTTGTCACGTCAAAAATTTCATAAACAACGTAACCGGTACAAGTAAATTATACAGGAGTGTAGATTAAATAACAAACTTATTGGAAACTTAGTCCAAGGAACCATAGTGCCTAAAATAAATGATAAAAAAAATTAAGGTTACTAAAGTGCCCAAGTACATTAAAATGGCACTAAATATTTGCTAGTCTTGAGTACAGTACTTTTTACCACGAACGAAGTCGCAAGTGTCTACTAGTTAACTCACTGACTGCGAACGTCCATGCAGTAGTTTGTTTTATTTGACGAGTATTTAGCCGCGACGCCCGCCTCTACAATTTTAGCGGAAAGCAATAATAACTCGAGGCAAACTACGACTCTTACAAAACAGTACATTTTAACAGGCATACATTATGATTTGAAGAAGACGGTTTCCAGTTTTATAGTTCAGTTTCGATTTTAAATATTTGAGCAATTCTTGTCCAAAAATGTTTTCATATTGTGGCGGTGCTTTAAACTTAACTTAAACTTATTTGAATAAAAACCACATTTAAACTGCTCCATATAAAATATATTTTTAAGTTGTAATAAATCTTTGTACATACAACTTATTTGTACTTTTTTATTTATTTAGTCTATTGCAAACCGAGCAAAAAAAATTTTAGGTTCCAACACGTAGAAAGTCGTGCCGAAATTATTGCTTAACTAATTATGAAATGGTTTATTTACTGCAAAAGATTGATCTGAAAAATCTGTACGTATTTTACAATTGTAGGAAGAATTTCAATATTATTCTACCGTGATAGCTTTATTTCCGGTATAGAAATACAGGAAATAAACCATGTTTCTCAACACCAACTTACTATCGATACCTAAACCTAACTGTTAACCTAATTGGTATAGTTGTACGAACACGAGTAAAATCTAATTTGGGAACAACATAAATCTAGCGCTTATCCCAACAACAGGCCAAACCCCGCACAGCAAAAAGGAACTGAATTTCAGCGATAGATTCCAATGTTTATTTATACACATTTGTTTACAGTGAAATATTATTGCTTGTTTCTAGATCTCCTTCGTAGCCTAAACTGTTTTATCTTCGTTCGATTTGGCTTTTACCGACGCGCTCTAGTGAATGATAGAGCACACACCTCTAGACCAATATCTACCTACTTCATGTATCTATATGTATATGTTACAAAATTAATACCTAGCTACCTAGCTAGTATTTTTATCTGAATGTAGCAATACTAGCTAGGTTAGTTAGTTAGTGTATCTTTGCGAATGTAGTGAAATTATTGTAAACTGTAAAACCTTTTGCCCGATGTTGGGATGTTGGTGGTGTTACACCTTGGAGATCAAGTTAGGCAGTTATTATAATAAACATCTGATAGTGATTATTACGCAGAAAATAATGAAGAAGAAGGCAAGAAACTCAACAGTTGCTCTTTTTATAATATTATCAATTTTACAATATTAAGTGTGTTGTTACATAAAGTTATTTATTTTACTTCCTGTGTGCAGTTGAAAGTGGTATGCGTTAATTGCCTTTGAAACATCTTTGTCAATTAAAAATTCTCGATAGTAGAATAACCCTCTCTGTCAATGTTTACGCAACTACGTAAGTGTTTTAAAAACAATGCTTGGTGGAGAATCGCAAGCACCTTATACGATATTCGATTAGATCAATCTATAGTCGGTACTGTTTTATGAGACAATAATTATTATTGGAATTTGTTACCTTACTTGTACAACAAAAATATTTAAGTTTAATCTGTTTATTATTGAGATTTTTACAGATGTTCATTGAGAGAACATAGCTATATTAATATTAAATCCAAATTCAAGTCGGCTCAGTTTGTTAAAATTTAATATGATACTTGCAGGCTACTGGAGAGAATTCGAGTAGTTTCTTTAAATTGGACTGCCAGAGAGACGCGGGTACTCGCGTGGTTTAATTTTTTTCAGGCGTCATATTTCAAAAAGTAATTTTTTTTACAAGCGTGAAATTTCAAAAAGTCATTAAAAGTTCTGGTATTTATCGATAGATGGAAAATTTAAAAAGTATAACCGTTTAGTTTACGGTTTAGGCCACGGTCCCGATGACGTCGGTAGGTAAACATAAAGTGATAAAAAATGCTATGCAATAGTTTTACCGCGGCAGTCTCCGAGTGCCACACGTCTTTTTTTAAATATATTTTTTTACTACCTACGGATCAGAAGACAGATATCAAACTTATTAAGAACACCCCGGTATGTACTTACGTTACTTTGATGTGCTATATGTAGACTAGTTTCATAAGTTTATACAATAACGTCTTTATATGCACATTGCTATGCATGTCATGTCTGTTAAAAGATCACGATCGAAAGTCTCTTTTGTATTGACTACAGACTAAAAAGGCTCGATTAAATGATGCAAACTTCAAATATAACAACTCAACAGGTAAGGTAAGTATTTCTTCGAATGTCGATATCAAATTACAAAGTTAATATAAGTTGGTAGGTATCCTTATTCGATATTGTCAAATTGTAACTGTATATTATATTACAAAGTAAATTTTGAATGCGTGGGACGATTTGTATTGACACTCAAAATTTTTAGCAAATCCAACGTATTACCAAATACCAATAGTTGAGCTACCGAAACGACATAATAAACATAAACAAGGACCCGTATATAAAAGCGAGCAAGTATTATCTCTGTCCTTATCTCTCGTAAACAAAAATGTTGTCAGATTTTCAATAATGATTATTTGTTTTCTGTCGTTTCGATGGTTCTACTATAGATAGCTTTATATTTTGTGATCTCACAAAAGGAAAAGACTGCATACACGGCGTGGCGTATAAAGTCACAATAAATATAATATAAGTAGATGCTACTTATAAACAAAATCAATATCGAGATAGTTGCAAATGTGATCTTAACTAAGTAGGTACATAACATAATATCGTCACTTAGTGGAAATGCGCAGTGGCAACTAGTGAAACCAGTGAGACGAGTTCACAACTTGCATCAATCTCTAATCTAGCTGATACTGTTATGATTGAACCCGATGACTACACGCATGCAACGTTCTAATATCAAGGCAAGTATCACACATTATACATGACGTTAACGTAATATAGTAACGTTGACTTTTCAAAAAAAAATTATTACAATATCAAATAATGGCAATAATAAAACTGAGAATACCTCATATATATTCGAGAACCTAAGTTTGAAAATGTTCCAAAAATTAAAACCTAATACAAGCATATAAATTCTATAGTTCCCGCAAAACCTTTAATTCGTTCTGAACACGAAAGGTGTAAATTAATAATTATTATAAATGATATAAAATATATTATAAGAAACTCTCAATCAAAACAATACCAACGTTTTAATAGCATCTTTTCTTTTGGTAAATTTTGACCTTTGAAAATGGCTGACGAAGGAATAAATACCTGTGATTGGTTAGTTATCTGCATCCCTTCCAAGATCGTACGATAATAAATTATACTATAAATCTGTCATCATCTAATAGCAGATGAAAATGCATTCAGACGCTAACTTGTTGATTAAAGTCGATGATATGAATGATAAAAACACAGCCAAGTGCGAGTCGGACTCACGCAGCGACATACAAAACTGTAGGCAAAAGTTTTTGATATGAGTATTTTGAGTTTCAGTTACAGGTAATTATGAAGAACCCCGAAAAATTTTTTTTTCTATATTTGTGTGAAAATATTAATGCGGTTCACATAATGCATTTTTTTACCAATAGTTTAAGTATCAATACTTTAGTTTTTATAGTTTAGGAAGAAAGTAGATGTGACATACGGACGGACAGATTAATGGACTAATTTAATTTTAATAATAACCTGCCTGAGTTTGTTGTGTGCGTGCGTGTCTTCTCGACCGGGGCGCGTTTGGAAACCTCGTAGCTTTAATTTTAAGTTTCCGACTGTAATTTCATAATCTAAAAATTGACGATTCAAAATAATCATAAAGATTTCATTGAATAAAGATGTTTTGAGTTTGAGTTTGAGACAGGCAGAGTTCACGAATTAATAAGAGTTTATTTTTTGCCATTTTGCAACGGAACTCTATAAAAGAATATTTAAGAATACATAATGTGTAACAACTGCACGACATTGTGCATTAGGTAAAGGAGAATGCCAGATCCTAACCCGGATAGAACATAAATTGTAAATATACTAAAAAGATCCTATTATTATACAATACAATAAGCCATTTTTACTGTTGGACATCGGAATAAAATTCTATTAAAAAAAGTAATTAAAGTATTTCCTTTTAATTTACACTCTTTACGCATTTTTAAATCTTTATTGTTGCACTGGGTTCTAGCCTTTTAAATCGTTTTTATTGTATTTTTATCAAAAGTGGGCTCTAAAAGCTAGTATCCAGGGTCGTTAAGCCTGTTTAAAAATATATTTAATAAAGCTTTGCAACTGTCATGTCAGTGTGACAACTATACGGTACCACAATACAGAAATGGACGATAAACAATGTTAGGCTCAGGTCGATTACTCCGTATTCTAGACCTTTTAAATGTAATTTATATTAAATAGTAAAAAAATGCGATAAAATGATACATAATACATTGTTGTACAATATATGTCTTTATTAGTGGGTTAAAGTCCTATACAGTGTCTGGCATTCTCCTTTGGCCCACGTTCTCGTCTATCAAGGGAAATATATCGCAGTCTTCAATCTAAATAGCACCATTTTTACCGTCAACATGATGGATTGCAATTGAATGAAATCCGTGCATTAAAATTTGAGATAGACAATGAATGAGACGCCGTGCTTCATTCACAATATTATGATGCAAAGGTGAATGGCTATTTAGGTTTTATCGACGCCAAACAAACACTCGAAGAATTCAAAATTACATGCCTGCTTGAATTGAATGTAATTATATACTCGTTAGTGATACAAAATTTGATGTTTATTATATTGCTAAGTAATAATTTTACTTTTAAATAATTCATGGTATACTTACAGTATCTTAAACGCAAATGTTTTGACCGTCTCCGGGTCGCAGTGGTATAAATAAATAAATAAATATTATAGGACAATTACACACATCGCTATATAGCCCAAAAGCGTAGGTAGCTTGTGTTATGGGTATTATGATAACTGATGAATATTTTTATATATATTATACATAAATACTAATAATATATAGATAAACACCCAGACACTGGAAAACATCCATGCTCATCACACAAACATTTTCCAGATTTGGGAATCGAACCCACAGCCTAGGTCGCAGAAGCAGGATCACTACTCACTGCACTACTCGGCTGACAAATGCATGGTGGATTTATAAGACGGAGGTCCCGGGTTCAATTACCGGCGGGGCAGATTGTGATTTTTCTTAATTTGTCTTGTTTGGCTGATGGGTGGCTTTCGCCATGGCTAGTTACCACTCTACCGACAACGACTTACCGCCAAGCGATTTAGTGTTCCGGTACGATGTCATGCAGAAACCGAAAGGGGTGTGGATTCCATTCTTTTCTTTTTTTTATCGACTACAAGTTGGCCCTTGACTGCTATCACACCTGATTGCAATCTAAGATGGAAGCGGGCTAACTTGTTAGGAGTAGAATGAAATCCACACCCCTGTCGGTTTCTACATGACATTCATTCTTTTCCCAATATTCCGCTTATAGCCCGCTTTCATCTTAGATTGCATCATCACTTAACATCAGGTGTGATAGCAGTCAAGGGCTAACTTATAGTCGATAAAAATATGTAAATGAACTCTTGTAGAACAAAATTGCAAAATTTGTAATAAACGTGTGAAATATCCAAACTTTCTAATTTAATTTTCATAACGTGGGAGTGCTAGCAAATAGCTCAGGTTCTTGTTGCAACTTTAATGCTTATGCCGTTGTGCTAAATTGATTTTGGTTCTATTTCAACACGGCGCGGTCATAAATAAAATATATTGGGCGGAAGAACGAACATTAGAAGTTAGAACATACGCGAAACGGAGCCGCGAGTACAAACAAGTCATTAAGACAAAATTAGGATGACCTACATGTGAGCGAACGCTATAACGTTCAACATAAAATAATATGGAGAGCTGCATCTAATGTCCTGATGGAGATGGAGGTTCGTTAGATAACTCAAGTGGTTTACATCTAGAAATACCCGTTACAATTAAATAGGTATAAATAAGATGAATCACAGTTCCGCATTCCGTAGAAGTGGACAGAAATGCATTAACAATATTAGAGATACCAGTGCTTGAACTTTGGGAGTAAACTGTAAAAAAATCTTAAAAAATAAATGGCGTTAGAAATTTCTTAAAATAAAATAAATTCATTTATTTTAGTTTAAATTAAAAGACAACAATTTTTTGTGCTACAAGTTAACCCTTGACTTCTATCACACCTGACGTTAAATAATAATGCCATCTAAGATGGAAACGGATTTACTCGCCATCGTACCGGAATTCTAAATCGCTTGGCGGTACGCCTTTGTCGGTAGGGTGGTAACTAGTCACGGCGACCAGCCAAACTAAGATAAATTACGTAAAATCTCAATCTGCCCCGCCGGGAATCGAACCCAGGACTTCCGTCTTATAAATCCACCGCGCATACCACATGCGCCACGGAGGCCTGTGTAAGTAGAATATTACTCTTGATTTAACTCCCAGCAGCTTCACTAATGATATAAAAAGACAGGTTAAGACAGGTCTTATAGCGAAAAGCTTTGACCAACATCTTAAAAAGCTTTCGGTTAGTTGTCGAATCAAAATAATAAAACAACATAAAATATAAAAAGGCATAAAATAAAGAAGAAGGAAGGAAATATCAATCAATTTATATAACTTTAACAAACAACCCAAAATTAAAAATAACATTAAGACGGCAACTTGATTGAGCATACCAATAAATGAAATCAATCAGCGAACTTCACGATGCATGTAAATAAAAAATAAACATAGTACAAAAAGTACAGTATAGTACGATACATATTTCGGTTGAATTAGTCACGGCCTCCAGTGAGCGAGGCCTTACCATTGTTGCCACAATGTGTTCGACATACAAATATCACTCGGTTCTATTTCTATTTGTGTTACCGTTTGTTTATGATCTCTAGTTTTTGCGAGTTTGTAGAATTTTAAAACTAAGTAAGCGTAGTTTTTGTACACATCGAGTCTAATGACTAATTTATAATGATCTGAGATAACCTGTTTTATATCAAAACTGACGTCTAGTCTCAGTAGTTCCTGTTATTAAAAGTGTTTGTGTTGTAATTGTGTTTTTCAATGCGCGTAGAAAATTGTTCTCACATATAATTCTTTAATTTACTTCCATAGAACAGCGCGATTGTTCTTTGGTTACGTTTATTTACAAAGTAGTTATAGGTTTACGTCAAGAATCCAATAATTATTAATAATTATTTGACTGCCTCAGTGGTATCCTTAGTGGAATTTTAAGACTGAGGTCTTAAGTTCGATTCCCGACTGGGTCTATAAATAAGATTCTCCAAATTGGTCCAGGTCTGGTGAGTGGCTTCGGCCGTGTTTAGTTACCGAAAAACATAATATCGCCAAGCTATTTAGCGTTTGTAGAAACCGAAAGGGGTGTGAATTTCATCCTACTCCAAAGAAGTTAGCCCGCTTTCATTTTAGATTGCTTCATCTCTTAGCATCTGGTGTGATAGCAGTCAATTAATCTTTAATTAACTAAAACTTGTTTACAGTTTAAAAAGCTTTAAATATTTATTAAAATACTAGCCGCCCCCGCAACCCCCTTTGTGGGTGGAATTTAGTAAAATCCGATCTTAGCTGACCTCTACTCGGCGAAAGGAATATTCCTACCAAATTTTAAGTCGCTACGCCTTATAGTTCGAGAGAAATCGTGATGAGTCAATATATAGGTGGGAATCTCTTATATATATGTATATATATATATAGATAGATAAACGGCTGTCCCATGGGACTTAAACATAACAGGTGAAATGTGGGTGTACTACACCTCTGCCACACCCTTCTGGGTAATATAGGCGTTATGTTTATGTTTTATATATATAGATAGATAGATAGAAACTTTAGTCATGAGCTCGCTAGTTTATGCAACGCGGCGTGTGACTCGATGATTTTTTTTAATAAAGGTCAAGTACACAAAGGCCTGGCCCTATAGTGGGCCGTTAATGGGATGATAATGATGATGATGATACAAAGGTAATTAATAGTTTAAATGGTCCGTTAAACGTAGACGAACCAGCGTCCTTTCGCTACTTTGAAATTAAAATAAAAGAAGAATATAGAATTCCATTTATTATTTCCTTTTCATAGAATCGAAGGTATTCCTATTCAATTTATCTAAAGATTTATGAAGTACGGTTGCATTCAAGACAATAATCACGCCGATAGGTAATATATTATTAAATTAAAGACATGAACATGTTTGCCTATTTATTACATCTCAGTATTCCTTCAATTACATATATGTTCAACAATTTGTAAGACGTTAAAGTGATTATTATTTAGATGATTAATTTCATTAATTAAGTTAACAATCATTTCTGTGGTAAATAATAAAATATGCGTTTTATTGATTTCCCACGATTCATTATTGTGATCTGTCATCACATTTAGATATATTGGGAGTTTATATTTCTCTATAAAGCCATATCGGTAAAGTTTCAAATGTATATGACCTTATATGGAAACAGAGTCGAGTCAGATGGCGCCAACGGCCCGCTAACAAGAACGCCGCCTTTACGATGGAGGCAACTAGGAAGCTAATATTTATTTAAAGTATCAATCTCTTGTTATTTGTTTTAAATTGAATTGCGACAATCTCTTAACAAACTTTAATTCTATTAGAATATTCAGTGATACTTATGATGTGTTAACATTAGAGATAGTAGAGTGGGAGGCTTCGGCCGTAGCTAGTTACCACCATGCCGACAAAGACGTACCGCCAAGCGATTTAGCGTTCTGGTACTATTTAGTGTAGAAACCACAGGGGAATTCCATTTCATCCTACTCTTAACAAGTTAGCTCGCTTCCATCTTAGATGCATTATCACTTACCATCAAATGTAATTGCAGTCAAGGGCTAACTTGACTTGTAATGATTAAAAAAGATGATTTAAGATACGGTAGGTGACCTATATTAATTAAATAAATAACGAATATAAACTAGACAACATAGCGTCAATTTAAAACAAACTAAATTGATTAATATAGTCTTATGGGGCCTTACGAGTCACGGGTGGCTCTATGGTGTAACCAATCTCTAGGTCGGTGACTTCATATCCAAATAGAGCACACTTCAAGAACAGCTCGCTTTTAGACGATATACAGTTACTAAACGATTACAAGATGATTGATTCACATCCAAATGTTACACTCGTATATACGAAGGAATGTTACAGGAAAATTTCAATAGCCCTGAATACTTTAATGTAATTGAAATTATTTCAACTAGATGTAGAGAATAGAGATATAATAATTGGCAAAAAACAGTGATCGTTCTCATTAATGAACATAGCGGTATTTTGTATATTTTCAAATTTAAGCTTTGTTCAAAAGCATTTTTGATACTTCAAGCTTGTTAATAGTGACTCTACCAATTTTTCGGAAGTTGCAACCTTAGAACATATTCGTCTTGACGGAACAAATATAATCACCTAATTAAAGGAACTTTCGTGTTGCAATTATTGCATCAACAAAAGGATTGTTATTCGAAATGTTTAATTGTAAAAGTTCAACACAAAGTTCAACGACCCGCATATCTAGTAGTTGCATAAGCCGTATCACTTGCAATTGAAACATTTGATTACAATGAATGAGCCAGATCATTAAAGTTGCAAGACTCACCCGAGATCATATACCCGTCGTAACACGAGATCGCCCTGACATAATAAGTCACCAAATGCAGCAAGCTGCCAACCTTGTCTTTCTATTTATATGACTAACACTAGTACATTCTGTCCCTCAACGCAATAAAACTTACAACCTGTGTCACTTATCTCAATCTGATTCGTAATGAACCAAAAACCCTTGTAAAATAACAGCTGTAGAACGCCATAGCAATTGTAAGATAGCTTTACTTGGATTGGGTGTGACAAGACATGATACATTTGACAGCAATTATACCTTTTTGTCGCGTGGACTATAAAAGCACGCTTCGGTGGAGTTACATTTGTTTGATTACAACAAGTGTCGGGCGTTTCATTCATTAAAATCCATTCATTATCATTACGCACCTATTATAAAGGTTATCAAAAACTTTTTATAGACATACTTCGCAATTGAACCTTGTAGAGTAAATTTCTTCTGAGGACGCCCCAGTGCCGGAGGGAAACGTACGTGTTTTGTCGAATCTGGTGAACTTTGTTTCTAGGATTCGGTTTATTTAATTACAAAAGTTATATCTAATAGATAAAATAATTGAAATAACTAACCCGGTAAACATAACTCTAAATTATTATTCATTCATTTAGCAAAAAATTTCCTAATTAATGGTGTAATGACAGTAGATATTTACATTAGCAAAACGATTCAATGATTTTGAAAATTGTAATAAATTAAAAAATAAATAGCAAAACAATACTTAGAAATGTTTAAAAGTTGGTTTTGTAAGAAACTACAGCTGCAAGTTAACGCAAATTTCTTCTTACGAAATTTACCGGAACGCGAGTCTAATTTCCACTTCGCAAGTACGTAGGTACATATTGGACACAGAAACGCTTTCTCAATTGAGTTGGAATGTTACTTTGTATTGAGAATACTAAACCGTGTAGCGCATTCTATTGTACAAACAAGATAATTGCAGGAGCACTTACATCTGGATGTTCCTTGACTGGTACATATACTTTTTCTGTGAGTGTGGTGACCATTCCATCTGCTTCTGGTAGCACTAAAGGTTCTTTCTTGACTCCATTTATCTGGAATAAGCTGGCTCGTACTTTTGCTATTTCTGTAAACAATAGAGAAAAATCCATCAGTTAAATATATGCTACTATAAATGTCATATTACTGAAGATATTTTATATCTTGCTAATGTTTACTAGGAAAACGTAAAACGTACAGATTTAACGGTTATGAGAAGTTTGTTATGTGATTTCGGGAAAACTACCAAAACTGCGTAGGAACATTAACGATTAACACTATGGGCTATTAATATAATTTTAGTTGTTTGCCATTACTACATACAAAGATTTTAGTTTAGATGTTATATTAGCTTGCCAATTGTATCATATCACAGGACAATTACACACATCGCTATTTAGCCCCAAAGTAAGCGTACTCGTAAGTAGCTTGTGTTATGGGTGTTATGAAAACTGATGAATATTTTTATATATATTATCCATAAATACTTATAATATATAGATAAACACCCAGATACTGGAAAACATACATGCTCATCACACAAACATTTTCCAGATGTGGGAATCGAACCCACAGCCTAGGTCACTACCCACTGCGTCACTCGGTCGTCATTTTATGAGTCATTGACTTAAAAAACTGTTTTGTATTTTCTTTTGCAGAGCAGATAAGATTTCGTTTCTCACATTACTATTTAGGTTTTGCTTGTTTCCAACAAGCTTTCTCTCTATATGTAACATCGTTATTTGAATACAGGATTTCATTTTATCTTCCTCATCCAGATAAGGAGATGGTGAGTCACTGGGTAATATCCGGACCACGTAAACGATTGTCCGACCATATGTTTTTGTAACATCACTTGCATAAAAAGTGTGTCGAGTCCTTATGTGCGCACATGTAATACCTATTCAACGGGTGACTCGTCATATTGTTGTACACGTTGAAAAAACTGAAGTTGAATTTCAAGTAGATTCGCGACGAATTGTGTAACATGTTATTTTTAATTCAGTTTGTTCAATTGGTCAAATTCAGTAGACACGTCATGAGAAATTGAGTAAAAATTTTTTAACAAAAAATAGAACCGACTTAAAATGCACTAAAAAGTAAAAAATAACTGTGACATTTATTTGCTTTAATTTACTTAAGCATATTTATGATGTCGGTGCCAGCAAGATTAAAGAACATTTATTTAACGTAGTAAAGCTGTTTGTGGGTTCTAGGTAATATCCTTAAAGTAGAAACCTTGCTGTCACCGACTCCTAGATATGCTTATCATAGTATATTATACGGCACTTATAGCGAAAAGTGTGCTTATAAAGCTAAAAGTGTGCTTATAAAATTTAAAGAGTTCCTTCAATTTTCCCAGGATATCATCATCAGATCCTAACATGATGACAACTGGACCATCCTGAAAGTTTGCCCTTTCTAATGAAAAAAAGAATTATCACAATCGGACAACTCTGTAAAAAGTGGTCAAACATAAATATATAACGGGTCGAATAGAGAACCTCCTCCGTTTTTTTTTCGTCGGTTTAAAAGAGAAAATAGTTTCTGATATATTAACGTAACTAAATGCTAACCCTGCTGGCAAAGACGTACTGCCAAGCGATTTAGCGTTCCTGTACAATGTCGTTCAGAAACCGAAAGTGATGTGGATTTTCATCCTACCCTTAAAAAATTAGCCCACTTCCAAAATTGCATTAACACTTACTATCAGATGTGAGTGCACTCATGGGCTTGCTTGTAATAAATAAAAAAACTGAAGTAAAGGAATAAGTTTACATAACCATAAATATGAAGATTTATAGAAGAACGATTTGTCAATATTGTTTTATTCGAGTTACGATTTAACTATTGGCACATGTGTCAAAGAAAATCTAATAAACGACTTGGTTCCTAAATTTCAACATGGCGACGTTGTGCCAAAAAGTGTACTTATATGACTAGGCTAGTCGAGCCAGAAACTGCTCATAAAACTAAAGAGTTGGAACACTCATTCAGACATAAAGTGCAATGACAAACCTAAATTGAAAGAATAACATCAGCTGATGATGCCAACCTTTACTTATAATTGGCTTTAATTTGAGATGAGGATTTATTCTTGGTTAATATAACGTAATGGAAACATTTTTTATTCCTCGTCAAACACGACAGACGCGTCCGTCCGTCCATATTGAGTCCAACGAGAACTGGCGACAATGTAGTGGAGCTTTCACGCCATATAAGGTCAGCAAAGCGAGTAAACAAGCCATTAACCCGCGCCGGAGTTCTGTGATCTACAGTGGATTATGTATTTAATTGCTACCTTCAGTATCGAAACCTCTTGCCAGAACTAAATGGAAATATTTCCTCAAAAGTGTCCTAATTTTATAAATGTTGAGACTGCTCCGTTTTCATTTTAAACTTTTAAGGCTCTTCGTTTATCCAGTTTAATAAAAAACTGCATTAAATTAATAAACGATTTTGAATTTTGAATATACTTCATTTGTAAAAAAATTAATTAAGCAGTTCTATCCGATCTTACACGTTGTTAAGTAAAGGCCCAAAAACAGACTAACATTTTTATGATCCTTAAATGAGATTTTAATCTGTATATGGGAAAATGACCACTTAAAATTTCATCGTATTTAATAGAATATTTCGACTGGCAGCTAAAGGATCCTTAAGGCAGCATATCAATAAGATGACGTGTCTTATGCGAGTTAGCTTGTCAAACGCCATTACGGATTCTAAAAAATCCGGCTCGTTAAAAAAATCTTTCGGTAATGGTAACATGTCAAAGCGAACAGTTGACGGGTGTCGAAACACTTGTAGCTTGTACCAGTCTAAACAATAGGAGCGCCTTTTGTTACAAAATGGGACTTAAAAACAAAAACAAAAGGCGATATAATAGACGCTGTATTGACGCAGGTGATCTTGAGGCTGTCCGTCTGTCACTCTTTATAAACTATGTTATGTTTGAGTGGGTACATAGAATGATTAATGTTTGTGAATAATCTCTAGGCTGATATTGATTTTGTTTTTCTAATATACTTGTACATTGATATGAAACATCTAATGGCGCGCCTCGGCAAAAAATCTCTTCTTTGCCGTGACGGCAAAGGGCGCAACGTTGTGTCGTGCCATCTGTACTGTACATTAAAATACAAACTACAATGATGACAATTCATATGGTGCCACCTATTCAGATGTTTTAACTAGCTATAACAGCAAAATTTATATAAGAGAAATTAAGTCTAAAATACTTTCAATGCAAAAGTTGATAGCAAAGTAAGCGTCAGCTCTGGCACCAAGTGCAAAGTTATTCTAGTGTGAAGAGGCTGTTAGTTTCCATGGTATGTTTAGAACCTCAATGTCCACTCAAAGAGATTTACGCAATGTAATGAAATTTTGGTAGATAAACTATAATAACCAATTTACAAGAAATGGCGCGCAATAGTTTGGCTTTAATTAGTAATGTAAATTGTGTTGGAAACAGTTTTATAAATACACTATAATTGTATCATAAATTATATCGTTTCTCCCCACAAACGAGTAGAAAACCACAATCAGTATAGTTTAATCTTCTGATTACTTCTATTACAATAACCGCAGCTGCGTTCTCTACAATAATAAATATCTGCTTGCTTTTCTAACCTTGGAGAAATAGTTTCTCTTACTGATCGTATTAAAGTTTATAATCCAAATGATATAAATCGGTGTGACTTAAATCAATTTTAAACCAGTTATAGTAAAGCGATAATATAATTGATACAGGTAGATATCAAACGGTTGTGTTAATTAAATTTTGTTATTATGACTATTAACTTAAAACGACAGATGATTTCAAAATATAAGTTTCATAGGAATAGTATAAATTAGAATTAATAACATTCTATCCGGCACGTAAAAGTTTTTTTATTTATCGACTACAAGTTGGCCCTAGACTGCTATCACACCTGATGTTAAGTGATGATGCAGTTTAAGATGGAAGCGGGCTAACTTGTTAAGAGTAGGATGAAAATCCACACCCTTTTTGGTTTCTACACGAAATCGTACTGAAACGCTAAATCGCTTGGCGGTACGTCTTTGTCGGTAGGGTGGTAACTAGCCACGACGAAAGCCTCCCACCAGCCAGACCAAGACAAATTAAGAAAAATCTCAATCTGCCCCGCCGGGAATCGAACCCAGGACCACCGTCATATAAATCCACCGCGCATACCACTGTGCCACGGAGGCCGTCAAAAGTAAATAAAAACGGAAATTTCACCATAATATGTTGTCTCTCTATAACATGCTAAATAGATTATTAAGAAACTTTTTTCCTGTGTAATTCCATAGAAACGGCTCATCTCGGTGGTTTTATAAATCTTTTTTATGCAGTATTGTAACGCATGCTGACTTCGATGTAATAAGTAGGTAGACACGTCTATCTACTAGAGAAGTAACCTCCTTTCAACTTATACATTGTAGATTAGATACTCGTAGATATGCAAGTTAACTCAGTCTCAAAATCACTTTTAGTTTCAACGTACAACAGCAGAAAATATAATTACATTAATTACAAGCTGCTGTTGTTTTGTAATTCATTAGCTCATACGAACGTAATACTAATAACAACGTGCTGCAAACTAAGGTGGACGCTAGACTCTACACAGAGAAATTATACGATGGTACGCTAATTAAACTTGAGCGCGACAATTGGAGCAGAAATGAGCAAAATATATTAGTACACAACATACCAGAAAATGTATTAGTGTCACCAAAATGATGGATGGTGCAAGGAATTACATAACGTTCACTGCACTTCATCATAGAAAGCATAAATACTTCATAAGTTATAAAATAAATTAATCTTCAAAACAAGACTTTAATTAAATGCTCTATAATGCAGTGCTAAATATACAAACTCTATGTGTTCATTTTGTTTAGACTAGGCCGTGGCTACATCGTCAGATCAGCTCCAAAGTACAAAATTAAATTCTAATTAAAATATTTGTCAATCTTAACTATAAAAAAAAACTTTTTTTTTATAAAACTGGACTTAAAATAAATAGATAAATAAATATTGTAGGACAATTACACACATCGCTATATAGCCCCAAAGTAAGGTATGATAACTGATGAATATATATTTTATACATAAATACATATAATATATAGATAAACACCCGGACACTGGAAAACATCCATGCTTATCAGTTACACAAACATTTTTTTCAGACGTGGGAATCGAACCCACAGCCTAGGACGCAGAAGCAGGGTTACTACCCACTACACCACTCGGCCATCCACTTTAAAACAACAAAAGACGTCAGCCATGTAAACCCACATGGTCTAACACAGCTTACAAAATTTGGCCTTCTTATACTGATCAGCGTAAGTTAAGGAGACAATAGCTAGGGACTAATGCTACCAAACTACTATCATAACTAAGTGAAAAAGAAGCTAAAAGATCCAACAGACACATAACACTTAAAACATCCGACAAGCTAAATGTTAGAGATACAGTAATGTTTAATTTGGTTCCTGACAATACAAAGTGGTGTACACGTAGGAACAATAAGATACAGCGGGAATATTCACACGGCGTGCAGCGATGCGTTGACGCCGCTACGGTCAGCTTGCGTGCTCAGTTGCAACCACCGTGACTTGGATCACGCGAACGTCGATACGTTACATAGAATGTATGAACGAGCTGTTAAAATCGTAGAAACAAGAGATAAATGAGAGATTTTGGAAACTGAGAACGTCAATTATCAAAGACGTGGAAAAGAAGTTTTGTCTAAAATAAGCTTTTGACGACCTCCGTGGCGCAGTGATTTGCGCAGCTAGGCTGATATATATTTTCTTCAATGATCCTAGTCTGGTTGGTGAGTGATTTTGGCCGTGGCTAGTTATCACCCTACTTGCAAAAATGTATCGCCAAGCGATTTAGCGTTCCGGTACGATGTGTAGAAAGTGAATGGATATTGAGTGGATTTCATCCCGCTTGTGATAGCAGTCAAAGGTTAAACGGGAATGTATGAACAAAAGAAAGCTAGGAACTGATCATTTCTTCTATAATAGTAGAAATGTTATGTGATAATGTTATTAAAGACTTGATTTTGAAAGCGTTTTCCAGAAGATTTAATCATTGCTCCTGAATATTTGATGATGATTTTTAATTTGAGAAGGGTGATCTAAACACAAACACCGTTTTAAATTTGCGGCGCATGATGACTTGTCAGTTTTAATGGCGTTTGCATTTAAACATTGCATTTGCGCAATGAAATTCTGCATGCATTGCAAATGCCTGCAAAAAATCCTGCAAACATCAGCGTGAAACATTCGTTCAACAAATGCCTGCACAGCTGAAATGTTATTTCAGATTACATGGCAAAAGGTTGTTACAAAACCTTGGTATAATCTTATGAACAGCAAAGCAAACATTGCAGTATTGAAATGACTACAAGATCTTCTGAAAGCTTTTAAACGTATAATTAAATCGTAACCATTCAAATGCCTACTAACTAATGGTCAATAGACGTTGGCCATATTTAGGTTGGTGCTAATAATACCATCATAATGGGCAATGTTATCAAAACTTAATTCACGTATTTGATCAAACACAAATATTGAATTTACATTTGAAAACTGGACACGGCTATAACTGGATAGATAATGCTAGGGTAAATAAAAAAATGCTCATTTTATTACTAAAAAAATATGAAACATGTAATTTGCTATAAAGTTTACAAATTGATCACAGGACGACATAAATCTTGAGGTAAAAATAATGTGCGCGTATGAAAAACTAGACATTAGGTGCCTCATACGGATGATTAATGTGTAACATGAACATAATAATCAATACAAACGAATTAGCATTTACTAACATATTTAAACATGCAGTATTTCAAGCAGCGTTAAAAATACTTTGACGAATGGATTTAAGCATAAACTGACTATATTAAAGCCAAACTTGACTGAGAATGCTTGTCAACAAACAAATTTAAAATAAAGGTAAAAAATGCAACACATTTTATGCCTAGTAAATTTAAAATTATGTTTTGTTTTTTATAAAACCTTATTTAAAAGATATGGAATATATTAATAGGTTTTAAGCTTACTAATCTAATTTATTGTCATGAATTCGTCAGTAACAAGTTAACTAAAAAAAAATTTGTTTGTTGACAGGCATTCTCAATCGAGTTTGGCTTTAGTATATTTTTATTTACTGTGAAACTCCCCGTAGATTCTTTACTAATATCGAGATGCCAAATTCAATCTACATATTTTTAGACGTCCTGATGATGAATGATCAGACCAGACCAAGTATGTAGCCAGTACCACGCACCTAGCTTCCCTTCTATAGCATTACAAATTATCTACCACTCTACCAGAGACCGACCGCTTTTCTTTCAGCTGCCCATCCCTGCCTGTATATCGCAACGCGTTTGGATCTAATGTGTTTAACTCGACTGTTTTCTGAGTAATAAATGTAGACAAGTTGTTCTCTACGACTTCGTTTGCATACTTCTAATACTAGTTAAGCGTGTCAACTAACTCATGTCTGTAGGGGCACCACACATTGGGTTTAAACTTTTAATGTAAGGCGAAGGATTTTATGTTCATGTGTTTCTTGACTTAACTACAGCTTTGTGCCCATTACTCAAACTGTAGATTTTATATCAGTTTTACTGTACAATTAAATTTCATGGCAAAAAGATGTGTTAATTTTACTATTAGTTTCCGTAGCCTTACCTTAATAGAAACGGGCTTACTTAAAGTTAAAAAGGCTTTTAAAATTTTAACTATAAAAGTTCAAAAAATTCAGTAAATCTTATGTATTTCAGTACTTAAGAAAAAAAAATCTAACCTAACCGCACTGATCCTTGCCTTCCTCATCCAGCCACTTCCCACTATGTCTTTGCGCAGTACGTGGTCTCCACTCCAGAACACGCCGGCCCCAGCGACCATCTGTTCTGCGAAAAATTTGACGCAGTATAATACAAAATAGTTTCCTGCTACATATGTGCTTCGATCTTAACACTTGACATTCCAATGAGCCTAACGTGGTCTCATACTACTTACATCTTACAGTTTCGACTTGTAGGGTGGTCAGATAACTATGTGTGGGACCATGAACATGTTAAAACTATGCAATGGCGTGTTTTGACGGCCTCCGTGGCGCAGTGGTATGCGCGGTGGATTTATATGACGGAGATCCTGGGTTCGATTCCCGGCGGGGCAGATGGAGATTTTTCTTAATTTGTCTTGGTCTGGCTGGTGGAAGGCTTTCGCCGTGGCTAGTTACCACCTTACCGACAAAGACGTACCGCCAAGCGAAATTGCATTCCGATACGATGTCGTGTAGAAACCGAAAGGGGTGTAGATTTCATTCTACTCCTAACAGGTTAGCCCGCTTCATCTCAGATTGCATCATCACTTAACATCAGGTGTGATAGCAGTCAAGGGCTAACTTGTAATCGATAAAAAAAATTGATTTCAGCGCCGTTTTCATAAAAAGACAGAGCAATTAAAAAAAAGATTTATGAATACTTATGTAAAGTTTAATAGTAACATCTGACAGTGATCGTTAATAAATGAAACATTATCACCCTAAGCCCGCACACCCGCTTTGAAACAGCATGCTTGGTCTAAGCTACATCCCCTCTCCTACAACATGGGAGACCTGGTCATGTTGTGGGCCGATAATGATCACGATGTTGTGTGATGAAGTTTAATGAAGAATGTCGCGATTCGTTGCCACGCGTACTAAGTCGCGAGACTTTTAGACTAGTTATCGTTTTGTAATGTTTGTTTACCGCGCTTAGATCATCATCGTCAAAAATACTCAACTATTAGTTATTTTAAACAAACGTTGTCACAAGTGTGTTCGAACGTGTTATTTCAACAGAATGGTCACTTTCAGTCAATACAAGTGGTGACTTCCTGCCT
Source organism: Mycalesis mineus (assembly GCA_034621355.1). Lineage (NCBI taxonomy): Eukaryota > Metazoa > Arthropoda > Insecta > Lepidoptera > Nymphalidae > Mycalesis > Mycalesis mineus. The sequence goes on along the minus strand of CM067890.1, from coordinate 11,143,289 downwards.
CCGATGTCAAGCACTGATGTGTATGAATTATGCATAAGGTATAAATGGTTGCGGCTAACAATGACTAGCGAGCTTTGAGATGAATAGATTCAAACGTCTTGGAAACGGTTTTACATGATTCCACTTTTTTTATACCTACATATATTAGGTTAAATTAATTAAAGCTAAATTGATTGCTCGTCTGTCGTAATACGAATACATTTATATTAATGCACAGTGCTACTCGAATTCTGGAGTGGTCAATAGGTTTTGTGAAGGTAATAATTAAATCACACATTTATTTACAACATTTTTTTTATTTTTAATAAATTAAAACTAACGAAATTAAAAATGCAATGAATAATGGCATGACAAATAATAGTATAAATTTTTTTTAACAAAAAATAAAAACGCCTACTCTACTATTACGTCTACTTTAAAGACGTTACTTAAACTCGGATGGCACCGACTTCATAGATGTGGTTAAGTAAATTAAAATAACTAAATGTGGCAGTTATTTTTTATTTTTTAGTGCGTTTTGAATTTGGAGTGTTAATAGTTTTGTGAAGGTAATAATGAAAACATTTATTTAACATTTTTTTAGAAATGATTTATCGACAACAAACATACGTAAAACCTACTAGAAGTAAACCATAAGTACTGTACTGTACTGTAAACCGTTAAAGAGCTCCCTTAATGTCCTTCGTCTTCATCACCAGACCCTCAATAACAGTCACAGTCTCTCTAAATGTAAAGTTCTCATAGAGACAAATTAATCAAGCTCAAACACAAGACAATATAAACGGGTGTAAAAATATTGGGATGTTATATCTCCACTGCATTTGAACCAGTCAAAAATTTAAAAATAGCAGGTACGAATAATAAAAATCTTCTAAAACATGTAAAAAACAGGCGGCAATAAAATAAAAACAAACATAACCCAAATAGTCTACTTTTTCTCATTTGAGTACAAATTAAACACGGAGTAATAATGTACGTAGTAACTTGCGTAACACAACCATGAATGAAACATCAAGAAGCCAATCACTATTTCGAAACGTTATTCATTACCGCAACGTGTGGGTCGACAAAGATTTTTCTTAGAATAGCGACAAAATAACCGCTAATATTAAGCTTTGAATCACTTTTCATTAAGAGAACGTACAAAAGACGATGTCATTAATAACAGACCAAAATATGTAAGAAAAAATTGAAAAAAAAAAATCTTTTCCTGTGTACAAAGTCTTATAAAACAGGTATTGACACCAAAGACAATTTTTTTAGTTTAGTTAAGTATAAATCTATGTAATAAGTGTTCTCAACTTCCCTAATTCGCTCTGAACGAGGCGTATGTCTCTGTACCGTAAAAATTGATTTTGTGTCTAGTACAAAATTTTCCATCATTATAGTTTCGCGCGTTGCAATTCAGTGTGCACTATAACAAGCGTGAACGAATCATGTTTTTTTGAAGGAATATTTGGATTTTTTTAGTTTTTATACAGTTTATCTAACTTAAAATAGTGAGGTTAAATTTAGTTAATAATAAAATAAAGATTAAATTAGTTTCTACTACTGTATTTTTTAAACCCTCTGCAAAACTTTGTAATAAATTAAAACCTAATGTAATATTTAAAGAAAAAGTATCAAATTTTAAATGTGAGTATAAGAGACCAACCAGGCATATTCTGGTAACTTTTTGCCGCCAGCCATGCCAAGAGTTGCCATACAAAGTAACTATAATAATAGTATGAAATTGTCGTGGATAATTTGGAGTATATTTTTCCGATAAACATAATAAAAAGATACCTACACAGGACATACGTAGAACTCACTAATTAAATACAAAAAACCATAGCTGTAGTGGTAATTAACAGCCAGTTTTAGAACCGTTGCGGTGGGAATCTTATGTAACGTATACGCGACTGCAGTTTTTGTGATGTTTATCGGTATGCAATTCATAGAAAACCTAGCCAAATGATATTAAAAGAAAAAGTACTAAATTAAAAATATGGGTATGAGAGACCCACCAGGCAAAGCGTGGTAACTTTTTGCCACCATGCATGCGAAATATTGTCAAACAAGGCAAATATAATTTTAGTATAAAATTGCCGTGGAAAATTTGAAGTATATTTTTCCGATCAACGTAATAAAAAAATACCTACACAGGACATACGTAGAACTCACTAAGTAAATACAAAAAACCATAGCTGTAGTTGTAATTAACAGCCTGTTTTAGAACCGGTGGCGATGGGATTTTTATGTAATGTACACGCGACTGCAGTTTTTGTGATGTTTATCGGAATGCAATTCATTTAACAAATTGATGTTTAATACGCATTATATTCCTACTATGTCCAATCAGGACATATTAACGCAAATCAAAGTCACTTTTAACATAAATTACAATTTATTAAAATACTTTATATTTCTGAGATCTCTTTGTGATAGAGCACGTCTATGGAAGTGCTACCACTATTATTTGTATTACCGGAGGAATATTATGACGCCTAAGTTTTTTATTGTTTTTTTTTTTTTTATTGTTTAATATATTATATATAGTTCAGGATATTGTAGTGTTTAAGCTTTTACTTTTTTATTTATTTAATTGTAAATATTTAATTCAATGTACATATTTAACTGTAAATAAATTTACCACTATTCCCGTTTTAAAATGCAAATACCTCAAATTAAATTGAACGCATCTTAAACATTGTATCGATATTAGGACCTAATCACCCATACCCAGAAAAGCTAAATACTACTCAATGAGGCATTACTAATTATTTCAGATGGTCGTTCTTAACATTTGACGGGCTCCGTGGGACAGTGGTATTATGCGCGGTGGATTTATGAGACAGAGGTCCTAAGTTCGATTCCTGTCCTGGCCGACTGAGATATTCTCAATTAGTCTGGCTGGTGGAAGGGTTCGGCCGTGGCTACCATACCGCTTTACCATCTTGCCGGAAAAAATGTTCCTCCAAGCAATTTAGCGTTCCGGTACGTTGGCGTGTGTACTTTTCATCTTACTCGTAATAAATCGCTTCCATCATCGTTATGCCGAATGAAAAAAATGAGTTGAAATCAGGTGGACCACTTGTTTTTTCAAAATTTTGCACAGTTGCGTACTAGTAGTTCCTCGGAATATAAGTAATCTTTGTTTTACGACAAATGAGAATAATTACTTTAATATGTACTCAATTTCACACTAGTTGCACCCAGAAAAGGTGTGGCCAAGTTTATTTCCACGCATCTACAATTTATTGATATACAACGTTTTAGAATAACTCGTTTTGCTATGCTACATAGGTAATATAATGTTACATTAGTGTTATATGTTTCTAACTAGCAGACGCCCGCGACTCCGTCCGCGAAAAACTTTTTTTTGTGATAAGTAGACAAAATATGCAGGCCTATGTCCTTTCTGAGGTTCTAGATCTAGACTATCTCTGTACCGTGATTGACATACAGACACTTTTTCTGAAGAGTATTGGTTTCGATATTAAAAAGGACAATGCAGAAGCATCGCAACGACAACAGGTAAGAATGTAAGAAAATTTGTCAAATAAGATGTGTGGCAGCAGGCAGACACGTGGTTTCTACATAAATACATATAATTAATAGAAGTGTTGCTCCGACACGTCGTCTGTTGACCTGTGATCTGCGGTCGCCTTCTAACTCGCACCTTTATCCTCCCATTATAACGAGAAACACATGAGAGATTTGAAATTCTATTTGATGACATGACCAATACCACCTGCTTTTCGACTCCAATCATTACGGTAGAAATGAGTGAATAAAATTCAACAGCCGGGGATTGAAGCTACAGACTCGGCTACTTAACTACCTGTAATTAGCCGCAGAGCTGTTGAGGCTCTAGATTGAATTAAAACACTGGCGTATTGTAATTTAAGTAAAATTGACACGAAAATCACTGGTAATCACTGTCTGGCACCGACTCCTAGATAAGCTTAAGTAAATTAAAGCAAATAAATGACACAGTTATTTTTTACTTTTTAATGTGTTTTGAGTCGGTTCTATTTTTTGTTAAACAATTTTATTTCTTACTTTTTAGTGATTTATCGCTAGTACTAGTACTATACTGTCATAGTATATTATACGACACTAGTAGCCAAAAAGCTACCGATACCGAGACAAAAACCGAAATCGCTGTAAGCGTGCCTCTAAAATTTGGCGAGTGCCTTCAATTTCCCCAGGATATCATCATCCGATCCTAACATGATGACAATGGGACCACCTTGGAAGTATGCCCTTTCTAATAAAAAATAATTATTAAATCACACAACTCTGTAAAAAGTTATGCGTCATACATAAAAAAAAATATACGTGTCGAATTGAGAACCTCCTGCGTTTTTTTTCGTCGGTTAAAAATAAAGATGAAGTAGTTTAACGATACGGGTGGCATTTTCAAAATACAGGCCACGTTCTATTCTATTTATTCTGCGTACACTGTCCGCGGTTGACGGCTCTTTTATTATAGCTATAAACCCAGTGGAGTAAACCGGCGATTTTCGTTGATTTACGGCACGATATTTATTTTTCACGCTTAACCTGCAAAACTATGTAAATAGGGAGTTTACAACTAACGGCAAACCTACCCGCACATTACAGTCGTATATATAATTTTAAAATCTTCTTTAAATTCTTACATTCGTATATACGTATATACATTACAAACAAACTTGACGTTTCAAAAGTTATTCAGGCACCAAAGGCAGGCCTTCCGAATCGGTGGTAGACATTACAAACTTGACGTTTCAAAAGTTATTCAGACACCACAGGCAGGCCTTCCGAATCGGTGGTAGACATTACAAACTTGACGTTTCAAAAGTTATTCAGGCACCACAGGCAGGCCTTCCGAGTCGGTGGTAGACATTACAAACAAACTTGACGTTTCAAAAGTTATTCAGGCACCACAGGCAGGCCTTCCGAGTCGGTGGTAGTCATTACAAACAAACTTGACGTTTCAAAAGTTATTCAGGCACCACAGGCAGGCCTTCCGAGTCGGTGGTAGTCATTACAAACAAACTTGACGTTTCAAAAGTTATTCAGGCACCACAGGCAGGCCTTCCGAGTCGGTGGTAGTCATTACAAACAAACTTGACGTTTCAAAAGTTATTCAGGCACCACAGGCAGGCCTTCCGAGTCGGTGGTAGTCATTACAAACAATCAAATTTGACGTTTCAAAAGTGCTTGTCAACAAAGCCTATCTACTTGTAATAAACTAATTATAATTTTGATTAAATTTTTGATTTCAATGGTTTTGATTATGTATCGAACAATCAAATTTGACGTTTCAAAAGTGCTTGTCAACAAAGCCTACTTGTAATAAACTAATTATAATTTTTATTAAATTTTTGATTTCAATGGTTTTGATTATTTATCGATCATTATGGAATCTGAAAAGTTCAGCATTTTTATATATTATAAAGTTTAGATACAAAAGTATACAGATTATTTATAATAGGTAATCTAGAAAAATCTAAGAATTATTTCACACTTATGTAAGATAAAAAACTTGTACTTACAAATAATTAAAAGGGGAAAACCCACCCTCTTTTGTGACTTACATACATACATAGCATCACGCCTCGTTCCCATAGGGGTAGGCAGAGACTACATCCTTCCATTTGCCACGGTCCTTGCATACTTCCTTAGCTTCTTCCACTCTCATTGATCCTTTCATACAATGTAATCAGTACAATATAAATTGTCACAACAAAAAAGTGTGGACCAGATTTGTAACGACCAACAATAACTTTTTAATATAACTTACTAGAACTATAAAAGAAGATGTTACGTGGTTGTTGTATTCGTCGTTTGTGATTTTAGTGCGTCATTATTCTAGTTTAGTGTAGATATTTAACAATTTATTACCTCCGGTGTAAAAATATTGATTATCCGCTACACAGTAACGTGCGATTAGGAAAATGTTAATTGGTAATTCTCAGCAACGCCAACATCAAAATATCGTAATCATTATTATTAGCATACTTTACCGGCCAACGTTATGCGGCATTATTATGGAGCTTGGACTCACCACAATGCGTCAGTTCAGGTTAGCGGGTGATATTAAACTATCTTTATCACATCTTTTTACAATTACACCACCTGCAGACTCTTATTTAATTGTTTTCTTAAGCCTAAGGCTGCCTGGCAGAGATCGCTCCTAAGCGATAAGGCTTCTTTTTGTGTTCTAAATATTTCTTAAGAAATTTCTGTTCTTTATTTTTCTTCTGTGTGGTATACAAATAAAAAATAATAACTTTGGGCTGACAATTTCTTGTCAGAAAATATAGCTAAATCTCAAAAATCTCATCTAATCTCAAAAAGTCTGTTAGACTACTCGAACCTCGGGCCTAACGATCCAAAGTACTATGTAATACATAAGTACCGAACTACTTTGCAATGCAAACAAATCAGAAAATACGTATAACGTAATTTTAAGAATTTAAAGAGTAAGTGGATGTAATGTGGAGTCACTCGGCCTTTACAAATTAAAGACAATACGAGCTACACACTTTGAAAACATCCTCCTTGTCTAATTCATGGTTTACTTTACTAATGGTACGTTAAAATGTCTTAATGCATTACATCTTCGACATAACATGAACAAAACACGGGCTAGAGTGCCCAAATAACGGTGTTCTTATTAACACTACTCCTAATAGTCTTTTCAGCGGAACTTGCTTTTGCGCTTGTGGTAGAATCACTACAAATGGTCTAGCATGACGTTTTAAATGTGGTTATAAACTTAGATTACTTAAAATAAAGGAATATGAATTAAACTATAGGTACAGAATTTATTAAGGTACATAGAATTTCTACTATGAGAAGACAGAACGGCTTAGGATGTAGTGGTAAAGAAATAGCACAGGTCCGAGTGTGTGTGCAAATTACTATAACGTCAGCGCAGAAATAAATGCATTTTTTATTGTAGGAAGAAATCGTCATAGATGATCATGTCCGACTTTACCGAACGAGAAGATAGCTTAAAAACCATCATTAGCCAATCATTCTGAAAATGAGCTGATATCTTAAGACAATTCAAAAAATCAAAATCAATTCATCATTGGCAATTTTTTTCTGTAAATGAGTTGATATGTTAACAAGACAGGAGCTTTACGCGACCAAGAAACTGTAGTTATATAGATAAGTAGGTACAACGTTTTGGCACATCCAAACGATCAAACGCTTGTCATCCCAAGCATTAATAACCCCTCATCGGTAGTAACGCCTATCTAAGACACGTCAGTTTCGCTTTTGATGGATGCATAATAATCAGTATCTCACTTAATGTATGCTAAAGAAGTCCAGATGTTTATCTCATCCACCCACACAGACGTGACAATGCAAGTGCATGGTGTGTCATCTGTGGAGGACAAGTGGCACCTAGGTATGTCTTTTTAGTGCCGCCTGAATGGCTCATCACGATTTATACCTAACTTAATTATCATACTGTAAATATTATAGACGTATATTTTTATCCCTTAGATGCATTTATTATTTAATTTAATATAAGTTACTAAGCTTGTGACTCACGTTTTAGGAACGCATATTTTATTAACAATAGATGCCAAACAGACGAACCACTTTTCCTTGATAGTTTTTTTTTATTGACTACAAGTTGGCCCTTGACTGCTATCACACCTGATGTTAAGTGATGAAGCAGTCTAAGATGGAAGCGCTTGGCGATACGTCATTGTCGGTATAATTAAGATTAAGGAAGAAGACGAACAAAGTGGACGTGACAAAAGCTGACTGCTGTGTTGGTACAAAGGCAGGCATGCCAACACTTTAATGTTGGGAGCGGTTTTTAGACGATAAGAGTTCGGAACTACCCAGCAAGGTGTCCATGAAAGATTTTACCTCCCACCGAGTAAAAAAAAAAGATGAGCCTCTCACTGGTGATTAAAACCATTGCCTATAAACAGAAGAACACTTTGCAGAGCATTCAAAAGACACGTTCTACATAGTGCCGTCCTGTTCCACAACTTGAGGCGTAGATGGTGAGCCTCACGTGCCTGATATTACCCCAGCAACAAAGCCCAGAATACAGCAATAGAATACTCTCTATTTATTATTTCTTATATTTATTTAATTTTAACTTAATGTAACTCATTTATATTTTATGATGTATTCATATATTATTACAATGTCCAGACGTCACCTCATCTGACGGGCTTCACGGAAGACCAGCGCGGTGTCCTGAAGGGTACTGCAAAATGCTGAGTGAGGACCTATTTGGGATCACATCACTGTCACATCCTGCATTTTATTGTATTTTATTAGTATTAGTGGTGTTTTTCCTAAATAAACATTTTTCTTCCTTTCTTTTTTTCTTTCTATAGCGCTAGTATTTTCCTAGACGATCTCTGTTACAAAAAGCTGGCCATATGTACAACTTCAAATTTGGTATAAGAAAAAAACATATTGTAACCTACATTCTTTGTTGCATTTCATTCATAGAGAGCTAAAGTTTAGAAAAGGAAGTACTAAAATCAATGAAACGTTTGATTGATCTTCTAGCTTCCGACTCACAAAGCGCTTGTCGTGATAAATCTTGCCATTACTCTTACACAGAACAGTAGGTTGCTTTGCGATATAAAGTTGGTATGGCAATGACTTTATATCACCCTCATCCTTATTTTTATTCAGTTATACCCACTAAATTGAAATCTAAAAAAAATTTGACAAAAAGTACATCCGACTCAAAACGCACTAAAAAGTAAAAAATAACTGTGTCGTTTAGTTGCTTTAATTTTTATTGCGTTTAAAATCGGTTGTATTTTTACACGCTTTATATTAGCTTCACTTGTATGTCAGTTTGTCAGTTTGTCAGTATGTCAGTATGTAACTCGTATGTGTGTTCGCGCATAACTTCGTCGTTTATGAACCGATTTTGATAATTCTTTTTTTGTTGGAAAGCAGATAGTTCGGTGGTGGTACCCTGACAAGGACCCAGGATCTGATGATGGGATCCTGGAGAAACCGAGGGGAACTTTCAAAAATTATAGGGACAACAAGTACGTTTGTTAGTTTTTCCGATAAGTATTTAAAAGCACTACAATTCGATGAAGGTCTGGAGTCGATCTGATGATGGAGCCGATCTACATATAAGAGAATTCCTTGACGATTTACTGTATTTACCTTGTGTTTGGGCTCGATTAATTTGTTTTGATAAGAACTTTACATTTAGATGGGCTGTGACTGTCATTGAGGGTCTGGTGATGAAGACAAAGTACAGTTAAGGGAGCTCCGTAACAGCTTACAGTAGCTACCTTGTGTTTGGGCTTGATTAATTTGTCTCGATGAGAAATTTACATTTAGATGGACTGTGACTGTCATTGAGGGTCTGGTGATGAAGACGAAGTACAGTTAAGGGTGCTCCGTAACGGCTTACAGTAGCTACCGTGTGTTTGGGCTTGATTAATTTGTCTCGATGAGAAATTTACATTTAGATGGACTGTGACTGTCATTGAAGGTCTGCAGATGAAAACGAAGGACAGTTAAGGGAGCTCTTTAACGGTTTACAGTAGCTACCTTGTGTTTGGGCTCAATTAATTTGTCTCAATGAGAACTTTACATTTAGATGGGCTGTGACTGTCATCAAGGGTCTGGCGATGAAGACGAAGGACAGCTGAGGGAGCTCTTTAACGGTTTACAGTAACTACCTTGTGTTTGAGCTCAATTAATTTGTCTCAATGAGAACTTTACATCTAGATGGGCTGTGACTGTCATTGAGGGTCTGGCGATGAAGAAGAAGGACAGCTGAGGGAGCTCTTTAACGGTTTACAGTAGCTACCTTGTGATTGGGCTCGATTAATATGTCTCAATGAGAAGTTTGAAAGATTCCAGTTGGTTTAATGTTAACTAAGTCATGATCTGATGATGAGATCTACGAAAACTCGAGGAAACTCTTCAAACTTTATTTTTACACACTTTTTATTAGCTTCACTTGTATGTCAGTTTGTCAGTATGTCAGTATGTCAGTATATAACTCTCCGTGGGTAATCTGCGCGCCTGCGGCCTTCCTTGGTTCTGGTAGCCGTTTCTCAGGCTCCCTCTCCGAAATTGAACTCTGATTCCCCGTATTTATAATATTTATTAAATAATTATTTTATTCTCACTAATAAATAAATTACTAGCGACTGTGTGGCCGAGCGGTTTAAGTGCTAATCTGCCCGTACAACAGTCGCTCAGGCGTGGGTTCGAGCCCTGGCAGTCGCAGTTTTTCTGCGACTTCCAAGGCTCGCTCCCGTGCCGACTGTACTCTGGCCAGGTTTCTGTGGTTTCCTTGGTCACTGTGCTAAGGGTGGGGCACAGGCAAATGCGGGTACAGATTGTAAGTAAAAATAAGAATTGTAAACATCGAATGTGAATTCGATGTCGACGCTTACTATGAAACATAGTATGAATATTTTTGATAATCAACAAATAATAGTTTAAAAAAACTAAAAAATCACGCTTTTATAAATAAACCAAACTAAAAAGTAAAAAAATAAATAATAGTTTAAAAAAACTAAAAACACGCTTTTTATAGAAACCCAAAATAAAAAATAGAAAATAATTTTAATAAATTTAAATTAAGAATAGTGTTAAAATTTTCATTAACTATAAATTAATAATAGTGTAAATAAAAAAAAAAATTTTATTTTAAAAAAAGCGTGGGGTGCTTTTTAAGATATTATCAAAATGATAATCACTTTACTCATATCTGTCAATAAAATATTTATAACTATATTGACACCATGCACCCCACGCTTTTTTAAAATAAAATAATTTCTTTTTATTTACACTATTATTAATTTATAGTTAATGAAAATTTTAACACTATTCTTAATTTAAATTTATTAAAATTATTTTCTATTTTTTATTTTGGGTTTCTATAAAAAGCGTGTTTTTAGTTTTTTTAAACTATTATTTATTTGTTAAAAATTTTTATTTCTTACTTTTTAGTAATTTATCGCTACGTAACGTACTCGTACTATACTGTCATAGTATATTATACGGCACTTGTAGCCAAAAAGCTACCGATACTTACACAAAAACCGAAATCGCTGCAAGTGTGCCTATAAAATTGGAAGAGTTTTTTCAATTTTCCCAGAATATCATCATCAGATCCTAACACGATGAAAATGGGACCCCTTGGAAGTGTGCCCTTTCCAATAAAAAAAGAATTATCAAAATCGGACAACACTGTAAAAAGTTATGCGTGGTCATACATAAAAAAATATATATATACGTGTCCAAACGAGTACCTCCTCCGTTTTTTTTCGTCGGTTAAAAAATATACTTGTCGAATTGAGAACCTCCTCCGTTTTTATTCGTCGGTTAAAAAATAAAGTTAAGCATAGGTTGACATTTCTAAAGATTGCAATATAGTTTTACTCTTAAAATAACTATTTTTTTGACCTACCCAAATCAGTTTAGCACGAGTAAAACTTATAGATATGTTGAATCTCAATTTTTTTAGTGTAACATTCATTCGTCACATTTTTCTGTTACGCGCCATCTTTGACTTATGGAAGTGACGTGATAAATACATATATATATATCTATATATATGTTATATTGAAGTGATCAGCAAAATCAAAGGGTTTATTTTAATTCTAATTCCAGTGAATTTCTAAAAAAAGTAAGTAATTACGACATCAATGATAGTAATAATTCTATTACAATTAATGAAATTCAATAATAATCTTTGTAGTAATAAGCTAAAATGAAATAATTGTAGAATTTGTATTTATGTCTATGATAATAAAAGCCTTTTATTAAACTTTATCTAATTTAACTTTATTTAACCAATTTCTGTAAAGTTGCATATAGTAAATTATTTTTTGAAAAATAACGTCATAAAAAAGTTTCACTTCTTACGAGTGTACGCTAGTACACGCACACATTTTTTTTTAGTAAACTCATTGAATAGACTATCAAATGAAAAGAAAGTATTTTAAGATATTTCGATCATTCCGCGTATCGGATGCATGCCAGACTATTAACAGTTAATATATAGCTAGCTTCTAATGAGCACGCAGAATAATTAATGGTCTCCATCATTTGAGTTCAGCAATCTATTCTGATAGTTTTATAGTTATGTGACCTGCAAATTACATGACATTTAAAAAAATGTTGTCGGCATCCGTGATGCAGCTGTATACGCGGTGGATTTTTAGGACGACAGTCCTGGATTTGATTCCAAGCTGGGCCAATTACAACCTACGGGCAAAGACATACCGCTAACTGAATTATAGCGTTTCGGTACACTGTCATGTCGAAACCGAAAAGGTTGCGGATTTCAGCCTAATTCTAGCATAATAAGTGAGCCCACTTACATCTTATATTGCATTGTCATTTACCATCACGTGTGATTGCAATCAGCTAAATAAGTCAATAAAAAATTGAACCTGTTAAAATAGTACTGCTTCCCATTTAATGTTGATGTTTTAACTTTCCCATCAGTATCTCCCCAACAATTTATGGCATTGACGCGGCACATTGTAAAAAGAACAAACAATACGCATTTCACATTCAGAAAACGTTGGTTAAGAAGCCGGAACGCATCAAAGATATCTTTAGATGGATCTGGTACGCGCAAGAGAGAGGGAACTTGTGTCTAAATATAACAGCTAAGCTAAAAGGATCGCCACATTTTCATATACATGTAATAATGGTCAATATTACAAGCAATAGTTATTTATACCACTGTCAAATAATAAAATACATTAACAATAGGACTGCCTTGTTGGTCTAGTGGTTAGCCTATGTGACTTCGATCACGAGGTCCTGGGTTCGATCCCTGGGTCGGGTCATGGAATAATTCTGAGCTTTTTCATTCTTCTATGAAATATTCAGTACATTGCAAACCCGGAGTCTGGAAGTTGGTGATGTTACACCCCCGTGCCTTGGAGAGCACGTTAAGCCGACGGTCCCGGTCACTATCATCAACATTTGATAGTGATCGTTAATAAATTAAACATTATCACCCTAAACCCGCCAACCCGCATTGGAGCAGCGTGGTGGGTGTGCGCTCCATATCCCCTCTCCTTAAGGAGGGAGGCCTGGCCCTGTAGTGGGTCGTTAATAGGCTGAATGATAATGATAATTAACAATAGTGCGAGTGGTATAATGGTTAATTAAGTGATTTAGGAATGATAATAGGGATGAGCTTTGTATTATGGTTTAAAGTTTTATATCGAGTAGATTACGAAATTGAACTAAGTACTAAAACGTCTTTATCTGATATTAATAATTATTAAAGATGGAACCTGTAATGACCCCTTTGTAATATGAGATATCGAACAAAAGATTTACACCTTTAAAAATAATTAGTAAAATGAATGATACATAATGAGCGAGTATTTTCCAGAAAAACGTGTAGGTACAGTACATATTTTGCGAAATTTAGTGTTATCGTATGTATCGATTTAGGAATCTAGTTTCCGGTTTATTTTGATAATATTACACCAATAAAACAAAATTACGCCACTTTTCATTTTATAAATATCTCAAATCAGCATATTAATAACCTCAAGTTAATTTAGTTGCTAATTTTTTACATAAATAAAACGATATTTAACATGTTTTTTGCAGAACTTCTTTGTTTTACTCGTAGTTAACTAAGCTCAACAATTATCAACTAAGCTCTCTCTCGTTACGCTAGTTGCAAACAGATTGATTACTTTACAGTATATTTATTTACAATATAAAGTACGTGATGTTGGCATTAGCACCACCTACCATTAGATGTGCAGCCAGCCAACGTGCCGTTCGGTTATTATAACTCAACGAGACATTTAGTCGTATCTATTTATTTAATAGATGAATTCATTTACAGGCGCTAACTTATGAACGCAAAATAATTATTATGTTAATATAAACATTATCCTTGGCAGAAATATTTCTGCATCTAAACCAGATTTATGGGGACATTTTTATACTAATGTATTCTAGTTTACGTAATAATATGTTTATATGTATATACAACTGGGGCATTTACAGACTTTAGTTTCTAAAAATACAAATATAATTATATCACAGACCCATTGAATCATCGCAAAATCTCTTGGACTATACTCTCGATTGACTTATTTACTAATTTTAAAATGTAGACGCTGTCTAGAAACGGATTTTTCGATATTGCCACTGTAACGGGGACTACGCGGGTGAGATCGATGGACTCAGCTAGTCATAAACGCGACCAAAACCTGCCATAATCACTAATATAATAAAACTAAAGAGTGTGTTGGTTCAAACACAACAATCTCTGGCTTACCTTCCTTACATCGAATTTAGAAAATTCTTTCTGGATTTGACATAATTATGAACTATTGAGGAAAGTGATTAGTAAGTAATAGCGAGACACGGCTTATGTAAATATAACATACCTAATATTTAAATTTAAAAAAAATCAACAGCTATATGGTAGACTTACATTTGGACCTTTATATCTCACATAACAAAAGCAGAAAGGAAATTTAACTCCCTTTTTGTAACGCCAGAGCATGCTTGTAATTTCGTCTGGTGCGATTGTACTATTCAAGCGATGATACAGTCTAGTGCTCTAGGTCACCTAGGTCAGGGAGTTCACTACACTGTACTCTACCTGCGCCACGCTTTCTTATATAATGCGTGAACTCTTCTTTAAAACTCTAATTTACAGATATCATCTTGACGTCAACCTTTTTCAACCAACGAAAAATAAGGGAGGAGGTTCTCAATTCGACACGTATATATATATTTTATTTTATGTATGACCACCCAAAAATAATTGTATCATTTAGTTGCTTTAATTTACTTAAGCGTATCTAGGAGTCGGTGCCAGCCAAGGTTACTACTTTAAGGACCTTACCTAGTACCCACAAACTGCTTTACTACGTTAAATAAATGTTTCTTAAACTTGCACCGACTTCATAAATATGCGTAATTAAATTAAAGCACCTAAATGATACACTAATTTTTTCTTTTTACTGCGTTCTGAGTCGGTTCTATTTTTTAAAAACCAACTTTTCAGCAGTAACGGAATAATAGATATAACATATTACTCAATTCGGAAAACAAGTATAGTTGATTTTAGAAAAAATTATCTTACACTCTGCTAATATCTCTACATTACTGATTCTACAGTATAGAATAGGCTCTACATGGCTCTAGTACATAATCTGCAATCATGCTATAGGTACTACAGCGCCGAGTAGGATTGGGATTGGTCAAAAACATACTGTTTAAAATATATTTTACTGGTCGACTACTGCGCCACTCGGCGGTCGTATAATGATAATATATATATATATATATATATATATATATATATATATATATATATATATATATATATATATATATATATATATATTTATGTATGACCACGCAAAAATAACACAATAATAGACTACAATCCAGAAAAGACCTCGGACCTCAAAGTAAATATGTAAAAACAATTTACAAGAACATACCATACCTACATAAAACAGGTGTTTTTTGTTATATTTAGACGAATCTGGACATTGTCTAGATTCCATGATTTTCTGACTTTGCAGGTTCCAAAGTAAATACTACCAATAAGTCTTTATTTAGTTTCTAGATTGGTTGAAGAGCAAACTGTGGAAATATACGAGCAATATAAATTCTAACTGCTATCTACTTGAGACCATAATAAGAAAACCAAGGACTAATCGACCATACCATTGCATCGCTGTTTTTTCCTTACATTAAATAGTTGTTTGACTATATTTAACGATTACACCTTGCCGGCCAATCGATAATAACCACATGAAATAAGCTTCAAATGATTACATCATTGACGAAGATGACAAGATGACGATAGACTTGATGAATTTACTTGCTAACTTTATTACAGTATTGTCGCACTGCTTGGTTGTGTAGGGAACAAATGTAAATGACGCATTATGTAAAATAACTATTATGGGTGCAGCGGTATGTTTAAACGATACATAAAATCTCGCGCCAAACATTAAAGCCTTCATTAAAGTACCATTTGTGTCTGAGCCAAAGTAATGATAGACTTTAACCTAGCTAGATCATATAGATTGATCGAGATTTTAACTTATGAATACCTTGTGATGCATTCTAACAGAACAACAAACGCAGCAATTCTTAATTCCGTATATGGTGAGATGATTGAACAAAGCGTCAATTCTTTGTAGTAGCTCTTGACAATCGTTGAATGATTGTATATAGTTAAATGTATAACAATAAATTGTAGTATTTATCAACATGATTTCATATTATGTACTAGAGCCATGTAGAGCCTATTCTATACTGTAGAATCAGTAATGTAGAGATATTAGCAGAGTGTAAGGTAATTTTTTCTAAGATCAACTATACTTGTTTTCCGAATTGAGTAATATGTTATATCTATCATTCTGTTACTGCTGAAAAGTTAGCTTTTCAAAAATAGAACCGACTCAAAACGCACTAAAAAGTAAAAAATAACTGTGTCATTTAGTTGCTTTAATTTACTTAAGCATATCTATGAAGTCGGTGCCAGCCAAGGTTTCTAGAGCTGCTGTCATGTTCGTTGTGCTCACTTTAGTATTTTTAGTACCGTAACAGTGTCTTGTCAATTGCATTTAATAAAATGTTTCGTAGGACTGAGGAAACAGACCTCCCGTGGACTCACTAAGCCATGAATTGATTACGCTAACATAGACAAGAAAGGTCAAACTCTGTACGTCAATCAACCTTTTTGTCAAATTCGTCATGCGTACAGGTTTGTGAACACAGTATAAGCATAAACATAGTTTATTAATACTATAGACTACAGGTTTACTGTGCCTAATCCTTTGAAGATATGACATGCCTACCTATTGAGCTCTCTCTTCTGAGAAATTATTATCAAGCCGGAAATGGGAAGTTAGTGGTGTTACGTCAGTGTTTACATTTAATATTATAAGGTCCCATTCATTATCATATAATCTGATAGTGATCGTTGAAGAATAAAACATTAAAATCCTTAGATCGCAAACCCGCATTCAAGCAGCGTAGTGCGCTAACATAGATCATAATAATGATGATGTTGATGACGAACTTTACTTAACATCAAGTGAGATAACAGACAAGTACTAAACTATCTTCAATGAAATAAAAACCACGTGTAAGTAGGAACGAGATTAAACCGATGTCATAAAAACTGAAGGTAATGGTTACTCACTTAAGAAATCCTACTACATAAACTCGGCAACACAAAAATAAAAGGTAATTTATTATTATATCAGTTTATTACAAAATTACATTCACCAGAAACACTTAGTACATAACCTACCCACACAGCCTAGAATTACGAAACCAAAGCATAACACATATTCTTTCAACCTCAAGTTCCACTTAAGAATAAGTGGTATCACCACCTACGTACCTTTAACTTAATATTGAAGGTGAATCAATCGCCCACGTGGCGGTAAAAACTAGTCATCGGTACCTATTTGGTACAAAGGTAGCCGATTCGTCGTTCCGTTGTCGTAACGCCCATAATAACATATATGGACTTTTAAACGCTGCAAGTGTAGGAGGCAAAGACGGCCCATACCTTTATAAAGACAAAGACAATTTAGATCTTTGTTATTAAACTTTATCAGGTTGTTTAGATAGAGACAAAGTATCCCGCTAGTGGGAAGCAATTTGGGCAAAACTTTCGGTGAAACAAGAATACTTGTTTACTTAACAGAAAATTTGTATAAACTGTTCAAATCTAAGGTAATATGGTCAGTAAAATATAAACTATTTTAAATAGTGATTGGGTTCTTTATTACAAAATGATTTCCGCAGAAACACTAACGCCATTTAGCAATGCTTTATAGAAATAGACATATATGTGTCTTGTAAAATATGTGGTCTAAAGGCCTAGGTTGCATCATTAGAAGTATATTGTCGACCAAGTTGTTGGAAAAGAAACAAATTGTCGACCAATGGCAGTGAAATACCGCTCTCCTTATCGTCCCATTTTAAAGAAAGGGACTGCGATATTTGCAATTTCGATACTATTGATAGATTGTTTAGCCTGCAGATGAAATAACAAGCACAAACTATATCTTACATTGATACAATATCTATTGATCAATATCTTTAGGCGGAATGTGATTCAGATGCTCTTGAAGGTACATTACAAACAAGCATAACTAACACGCTAGAACAACTATAAAAATATACCCTATAAAGTAATGCTAACTACCTATATTAAAGTCAAACTCGATTGAGAATGCAACAAACAAATTAAAAATGAAGGAAGAAATTACTAGTCATTTTACACCAAAATGTTTTAAGTAAACTTGTTAATGACGAATTCGTGACAATAAATTAGATTAGTAAGCTCAAAACTAATTAATATATTCAATATCCTTTGAATAAGATTTTATTAAGAAACAAAACATAACTTTAAATTTATTAGGCATAAAACGTGTTGCATTTTTCACCTTCATTTTAAATTTGTTTGTTGACAAGCATTCTCAATCGAGTTTGGCTATAGTCTAGGTACCCTTTATAGGTTACCCTTTCAATGTACTACATTTATTCTTGTGTCTTAATTGTTTATTTTTCTCTTTTCCTAATTATTGTAAAACCTAGTGTAAGTAAGTAATATAATTATCCTGTACCTAAAAGGAAGGGAGTGAGTCCCATGACACAGGGAATCCTAGTGTGGGAGTCACTGCTACTATAATTGTATTTTACATGTAAGATACTTGTCAATAAAGATAATTATTAAGGGTTTTAACAATATTTCGTTATACCTAATCTATTTAATTTACAATTAAATATGTACATTTATTTACAGTTAAATATGTACATTGAATTAAATATTTACAATTAAATAAATAAAAAAGTAAAAGCTTAAACACTACAATATCCTAAACTATATATGATATATTAAACAATAAAAATAAAAAAAAAACAAAAAAAAACAGTAAAAAACTTAGGCGTCATAATATTCCTCCGAATCGGTGTCGAGGGCATTGCCACGTTGAATGGCAATGCTGATCCTCTGTCTATTTTAAAACACATGATTATCAATAATCAGTTCTACAGCGGAAACGAGACGAAAATTTTTACCGGTGTTTAAAGCACCGCTCGAAACACTAGGCCAGTTGAGTCATGACCAATATTTACACCACAATCAAGATAACAATTTATGTAAGAGGAAGTCAAGTCAAAAAGCTAAAGAACTTCAGATCCTTATAATAAAATACCGCCTCCAATTATGAAAACCAGTGCTCTTACTCAAGATAAGGGCTGTTCATACTCAAGGGCTTTTAAGCTAAAACGTATTATGAACAACTTATGAAGTATTCGAAAGTATCATGTTCTTAACTTAGAAACAAATTGAGGTTATAGAGTCGAGTTATTTTTATTTTTAAACACAACTAGAACACGTTCTTTTGAATTTAAAAGAAATATTAATTTAAATAAATATTTGTATGCAATAAATATTTAGACACACAATTTACATCGGGAAATCGAATTGAAAAGAAAAAAAAATTACTTTAAGTAAAAGAGACTTAAAATTATGATGACTTAAAGATAGTGCTTCTAGCACTAGTCTAGTAGATGATTCTAGAAAAATATTTGTAGTATCAATAACTGTCAATAAATAAGATTATATTTTTACAGAACAAACGTCATTGTTTATCAAAATTACGGTGGAATCAGTATTATAAGCAAATTCCTTAACTTAAAATATGTAAGTTAAGTTTTAAAACGAATTAGCGTTCTAGAAGGGTAGCCGAGATGTAAAATATATAATTACATTCGACATAACAGAATTGACATATAAGTTGTCGGTCTATAAGCCAAGATTGGATTTCCTATAACACAATGAAAACAATCCGCAATCATATGAAATACCGATACCTCTAAAGCAACGGTTCGTTGCCGCAAAAGGCTATATTTCACACAACGTATGATCTATTGTATGACAAACTGTACCGATCGAACAATATAATTTACTAGCAAATCAAACTAAGTACTCATATGTACGAAGTTTATTATAGAACGTATATAATATGAACTTTGAAGACAGATCAGATTAAATCTCTGTAACTATCATAAGAATCAATTAAACAGTTTAAGCATTAAAACATAACAAACGGTAAACAAACGATGGTCAAAATCACTGATAATTTTTAATAAGATATTAAATCATACTATCTAAAATACGAGTAGTATTGATGACTTATGCTTTGTATATCCTTTATGACATATTACGTATGTATTAGTTTATCTTATGGTATTTATTTTATTGTGTTATTTATGTATTTTTTTATATATTAGTATGTAGGTATTTATTTGGATGTATGTATCTTATTATATATTTTATACCACCTGCAGTTTGATCCTGATATTTTCCTAAACCCCAGGTTGCCTGGAAGAAATCGCTACTAAGCGCCTTTTGTACCTCTCATCATCATCATCATCATTATCAGCCTATTAACGGACCACGACAGAGCCAGGCCTCTCTTCTTATAGGAGACGGGATATGAAGCGTACACCCACCACGCTGCTCCAATGCGGGTTGGCGACTTAGGGTGATAATGTTTCATTTAATAACGATCACTATCAGATGTTGATTACAGTGAGGCGACATACGTGCTCTCTGGCCGTGTAAATTATTCAGGCTTGAAATGTACTGAGAATTTCATAGAAGAATGAAAAACTCAGAAATATTCCGTGACCTGACCCAGGATTCGAACCCTGGACGAATTGGTGATCGAAGCCAGATAGGCTAACCACTAGACCAACGAGGCAGTCTTGTACCTCTACTTCCTTCATAATATTTTTTTTTGTTTGTTTTAATTCATGTCATAGTGGTGTACAAATAAAGTATAAATCTATACTAATATTATAAAGCTGAAGAGTTTGTTTGTTTGTTTGAACGCGCTAATCTCAGGAACTACTAGTTCGAATTGAAAAATTATTTTTGTCTTTAGGCTATATAACATCACGCAATGACATGACTGCAACTATTAGGAGAGAAGAAATAATGGATAATGTGAAAAAAAGCGGGGAAAATTATTCCATCATTGAGGGCTTCCGTTGCGTGCGCTGCGAAACCGGTTCAAGATACCAAAAATATATGTATGAAAGAATTATTCCTCTTGAAATGATCTAAAAAAATGTCCACGACAGTATATGTCTATCTTTTAAGATAAACTCACTAGAACCGTTTTTATGGCAATCAAATTTCGTCGAAATTGAAAGAGTTGTATCAACGTAATAATATTAATCTTTATCCAAATAAATGTGTTGTTGATTAAGAGTATTTCATTGTGAACAAAATTGATTGATAGTTTCAATGAACAGCAAAAGAGCAAGTACGTCTACTAGACTTGCTATCATCATCATAATTTTTATTTATCCCGAACTTTTTACTTGAAGTATTACGCGGTACAAACGGGTCGGCCAAAAATATTTCTAACTCAGAACGGAGTCCGCGGACACTGCTAGTAAATAAATAAACGGAAATATAATTAGATAGATTTGTATATTTATAATATTAGTCGAGGTGTAACTGTAACTTACATTAACCTCTGTGTAACATAACAATATTAGTTTAATGTTTCTCTAAATAACTTGATAGAGAATAACACCAATTGAGTAAATGGATGTCCACGAATCAAATATACCCGTAAAAGTGTATAAGTGATATTCGTAGGAGTGACTAGCAAGCTAATGACAACGCATACAATCTCATAAAGTAGCTCGATTCTTGTCTTAAGTGCCCGGTTCGCCTCCAGACCCTCTATTATAATAAGCTTCGCATTGTTTTCAGAGCAAAATGCCTTTCAGATTGTGTCACTCTTTGGTATCTCGATGAGGATAAAGGGGATCAACACGAGGCAAGGTTTTGTTCAAATTTAATAGTATGCAACTATGTCATACATAATTTAATTTTGATTGTTATTATAGCTATGTTTGTATAATATTAATTAAGATATCTTATTTCTTGGTGACATTGCAAATGTCGACTGTAATATGATAGCTAAATGACATTAATATTTTGTCATCGTAATATTGTAATTTAACTTACTCAGCCCATTTTTAATTGAATACGTACCATTTTACTTTTACTACCAATGGAACTTCTTATTGCCTTATTATATTTAAGTAAGTCAGAATGTAACAAGTTCAATAAACTTTGAATAACGATAGATGAAGTATATCCGATTTATGATTACAGCCGTATTAAGGAACCTTTCAATTGAGCTGTGTGCCTAGTGTAAGATTTTCCGCTTCGATATCGAGAACTGAAAACGCAAATTTTATATGGAATTGGTGTAGCGCCATCTAGTTATAGTGAGAGTAAACGCTTTTTTTCTACGTAATTAGACGTTACGTGCGAGTACGTTTTTACGCAGACGCTCGGTGAAAAACTCACACTTGCCCCATTTATTATAGTATAAAAATACACGCAATGAAAGCGAACATCCACAAAAAAAGTAAACAATCAATTAAGTAATCCTTACTATAATATCATATTTTAAAGGCGAAAGTTTGTAAGTATGGACGGACGGATATTTGTTACTATTTCACGCAAAAATCACTAAATCAATTTTGATGAAAATTCACAATAATATCGTTTACATATCAGATATTCTCACTAGGAAGAAAACTATGCGGCTGAAACAGCGAGCGTCTTCTAGGTTATATATGGTTAACTCTTACAGCACACGAACCAAAAAAGACAGAACTTCATAACCGTATGTTGAGTCAGAAATTTACTATTAAAAAATTCAGATTAAAGAGCAAACACAACGCCTTTAACATTGATTTACAATGAAAATCAGCTGTAATTAATACAGTGAAATAAATTGCAGCATTGTTTTAGCTTTGCCTAAGCATAAAGGGCGGTTGATCCTTAATACACCGAGTATGCCTCTGTAATTCGAGATGTCTGCATCCACTCAAACTACTTTTCGAGAATAGCCTCTCAAAATAGATCCTATTACGAAAGCAATAGGATTCAATATCGAAGTAAAAACACCAACAAAGCTCTTTACAGCAGTGTGTTTTAGATTTTGAGATATTAAAAGATTACGAATGCCTTATGCTCGTATTGCTATTGTAATGGCAACAATGATGACCTATTCTTATACGGCACAGCTTATTATAAATAAATAGACATTGAAATAAATGGTAACGATAACAAAGTCGAAAATGATATTATGAATTTGGAACAAGAAAGATATAGAGCTGATAGTTGAAGAGTTTATTTTCAAATGAATTGTTTTTACTATTACTTTTAATAGAATATATTATTATAATATAATTAATATATAGGTAGCACAAAACTAAATGAACGCTATTATTTTTAAATAGGAATAAACAAACCATTTTAGTAGCCGATTTTTTTAATCTGCCGCAGAAATTGTGACGGAAACCACCGCAAGTGGTCAATTTATAGTGAAAACTATTTGTAAATAATTATGTTTTTTTTTTAACCGACGAAAAAAAACGGAGGAGATTCTCAATTCGACACGTATATTTTTTTTATGGAGTCGGTGCCAGCCAAGGTTTCTACTTTAAGGACGTTACCTAGAACCCACAAACTGCTTTACTACGTAAAATAAATGTTCCTTAAACTTGGGTGGCACCGACTTCATAGATATGCTTAATTAAGTAAATTAAAGCAACTTAATGACACAGTTATTTTTTACTTTATAGTGCGTTTTGAGTCGGTTCTATTTTTTGTTAAAATTTTTTTTTATTTATACTCTACCTATCCTAGTTTAAGAGCCACGCATTCATTGTATAAGATAATCTTTAACTTTTCAAATAAATATATTCTTATTCTTATGAGAAAGATATAGAAGAATAGCAACCTACAACATAGTAAGAGGCTTTTGTATGTTTTACAACCGAGTTGTTGACCTGAGACCTTAGGTAAACATTGGAATTCGTAATTTGTAGAGGTTATAATTCCTTCTAAGGTAGTTTTGGCTAACCGTTTCCGCAAACTTTCTGCAAAGTCGATTTACCAAATCTCTGAAAATACCAATCTGATTGTATAATTATTTTTTGTATATGATAGCCAGACACTAGGCTAATTTATATCCAGACTAGCTTTTGCCCGCGACTTCGTCCGCGTGGAATTAGTTATAAGCTTTGAATGTCATATTTATTAATATCTAATCAACTGCCTAAGAAACAGGTCTTAAGCTTTCAAAATGACGATACTATCATACAACATTTCATCCCCCCTTTAACCCCTTACAACCCTTTTTTCGCAATTAAAAGTAGCCTATGTCCTTTTTCAGGCTCTAGACTTACTGTGTACCAAATTTCATTTAAATCGGTTCAGTAGTTGTAGAGTGAAAGCAAGAGAGACAGACAGACAGAGTTACTTTCGCATTTATAATATTAGTTAGGATTAGTTAGGACTTTAGCACGGCAACGAGAACAGCGCGAGCAAAACCACGGGCGTCCGCTAGTATAAACTATAATAATAAAATATTAATCACAATCGTTTAATACGTCGTAGGTTCGTAAATCGTCGAACACCTTTTATTTTGATCTTTTTGTCGCTTTAAATTCTTGCAGTCTTGTAGAAATATTTTAGGTCACTTGATTAACGACCGTTTTCCTGGTGTTGCCTCATTTAATGTTAAGCATTTCCCGGGAATATTTATAGATGACGTTTCGACCTACTTTTATATCATTTTAATAAAGCAGCCTTCTAGCGAAATCAACCCATATTCTTGGAATAGTTATTATTATTTTAATGGTATCACTTTATTTCTTACCGACACTATTATTTTAATTTTGCCGTTTTGGTACATTAGTACAAAATAGGTAGGTCTAAAACATATTTTTGAAAATATATTTTTTTAGGAGTTACAGCGCCAGTCTGTCTGACTTCTTCTAACTACCCGTATTTAGTTACTTCGGTAGGGCGTCCTGAGCCGCACACCTTTTTTTATATAATAATGTATAAATTGTTTAATTTACTGTTAGGTACGTTGATAGGTAATGTTGATTACAACAAATATATAAAAAAAAACAATAAAACGTATTGTTACCAAAATAGTTTTAAATAGATTAAAATCCATATAATGAATATCGTTATAGTTAAAATATATCGTTTAGTGTATGAAGACAGAATTAGCATATCGCCCTTAAGAAACACTTGTTGAAAATGTTTAAAAAAATTCATAAAAAAATGAATAGGGCCCCATTGTAATACAATAGTGGAGTGAGGCAGGGGATGATTCACCTGTTGATAACATTTTAACTTCATGGTACCGGAGATATTTAACAATAACAAAATGCTTTCGATAAGATTTGATATTCATGGTATATTTCATTATGATATATGAAGTTAAGCGCAGGTAGATGTTCGCTCTAAGCTATGCTTAATCTACGAAACAAATGGGAGTGGACTGACTTAAAGATGGGAGATCTATTTTGCTGCCCACCTTGAGTAATGGAGAGGTACTGAAGAAGATGCTTTAATCTCACTGGTGTAACTATAGCTTTCTCATATGGGATCCGAGGGCCAAAAAGTGTTTTATAGCCATCCCTTGAGGGACATCCAATGGTCCAAAAATGATAAATGAGGTACCTTAGAGGTGCAATATATACGGCCATACTTAATCGGTACGTAAAACCATACATTAATCCGTTTAAATGATCCTTCTAAATATTAAAACACATAACATAACATCACGCCTATATTACCCAGAAGGGTGTGGCAGAGGTGTAGTGCACCCACATTTCACCTGTTATGTTTAAATCCCATGGGATAGGGGGTGAGCCTATCGCCATCCACCGGGCACAAATCAAACTCCGTGCTGCTATTCAGAACTTCCTAACGGAAAGTTCACAAATAACACTTTGCCTGACCCGGAAATCGAACCCGGGACCTCGCAGTGAGAGGCGCATACGCTAACCACTAGACCAACGATATATTTTTATGCGCTATATACGGCTATCCAATTTTCGATTTAATAATAAAATATTAGAAAAATTATATTGAAATATTAAATTAGCTTTAACGACAGATTTACCTTAATTAACTCCTTACAATGATTGATGATTTACTAGGAAAGTAAATCGCTCGTTAGTTTGCTTGACCCCGTTATTACACAAGACAAATTCGCTTGAATAGATTCCAGAATTTTGTATGACTAATTCGCATTAAATAATATTTCATAATAAATACAAGAGTAAAATGTCTGGAAGCTATAAAGCTATGAAATGTTGCGAGAATTTTGTGTGTAGGTATTTGCGATATATTTACTTTATTAGCAATCTTATATGATGTCATTGTATAGTAAAACAAGTTCTCAATTGAGGTATCAATTGTATGAAACTCTCTTTAGATAAGTTATTATTTATTCGTACGCACGTAATCAATGTCTGGTTCTTATCCACGGCCACAGTAGACACTTACAAACATAATGCACTACGAGCTGTATTCAAAGACACAGTCGTAATATTAAACAGAAGCTGCCAAAGTATCTAATAGTTCTCGTAATAGTGGTATAAAATATATTGTTACCCGACTGCGTCAGAAGGAGGGTTATGTTTTTCGAGCGTATGTATGTATGTATGTCCATTTCTTCGGCACGCGCTACAGCCTAAACGGCTGAATGGATTTTGATATGTGTGGTGTCGTTGACTTTGTCAAAATTGTGGTAGTGACATGGGCTATATAAATTTTCAAAATGGCGGCTGTAAATGGGGGAAAAGGGGGGGGGGGTGTATTTTTTCCCTTATCTTAGCAATATGGGTACCAATTGAAAGGTCGTAAAAAGACCATTTCAAAAATATAAATATCATATCATGTTCATATTACTTTTTAACAAAAAATGGCAAAAAGTGTACTAAGTGTACCGTCTCATTTCTATACCATAAAGTAAAACTAAAAAGTCTCAAATAAAATTATTATTATAAAAACAAAAAACCCGACAGCTTAGAAGTTATGAACTGAAAAAAGAGAAAAAAAAGGATTACTATATCTGTATAAAATTCTAAATACTTTATGGTATAGTACAGGATCCGTGGCCTATTTTTTCACTTGATTACTATCAAGCTAATTTTCCGTGAGTAGCTTCATTTTGATAAGACGCCCAACAATTTCCTGTGTGAAAATTTTTGATTGTGGTAGCTAACAGAGGTAGCAATGATAAAATATGTCGATTTGATGATTCTTCAATATTTATTACTAACTGAAATGTTTTTATTAAATCTTAAGATAATTATCTAAATTATTTGAAAAAATATTTCTCCTACAAAATCTATGGTTTCATCAAAGAGTCCTCCCCCTCCAACATGTATTGATAACGAGATCACCAAAAATGATTACTAACCAGCTGATTTTTTTTTATTACTTAGTTAATATATATATAATTTAACAGCCATATTGTCCTACAAATTTCGTGGTATGTTATCCCGGTCCTACGCTCAGAAATTGTTAATACCATAAGACCATTTTTCTCATTACTAACTGTAGGACAAAAATATTACATAATAGGTTAGTGTGTTCAGTGCCCAAATAAAACAATGTCCTACAAAAAAACAGGTATGTATCACTAGTCCGACAAGAATTGTAATTTTTTCGTTTTCCTATTTCTAACATAAGATACAGTGAAAAAATCTTTTTTAAAATTTAAATAAGTTTATTTTTTAGGAAAATTAGGTACAAAAATTGGTGTATTGGTGTATTTATAGATAAAAAAAAAATTAATCTTCATCATATTCATCTGATGAATCTTCATAATCTTCGCTACTAACATCGCTGTCATCTTCATTTATTTCACTTTCCTCACTCGTGATATCTGACTCTGTAATAACATGAAAAAATTTAGTAAATTAGATAATAATGAATAATCAATCAATAAATAACAATAGTATAAATAGGGTACCTTGTATTTCAGAAGATAATTCTTCAAAAGATGGACTTTGGGGACCATCTAACCAATAATATTCATATTTGCCATCAATTATTGTCCATCCAAAATTTTCCGGCAATTTTTCCGTGGGGCACCGCATATGTGCGTTACACCATACATTGCAGATAAATGCAGTTCTTTTAATTTGTTGTAACAATTCTTCTTTTGTTGGTGGCAAACTGGAAGGATCATATCCTACGATTTTTTGTTTTAAAATTTCTTTATTTTCATTTTTTGATTTATATCCTTTTTCAAATAACTCGTACCGTCCTTTGTTGATATCATTTTTTGTTTTTAATGAATACACTCTGCATACATACTCTTCAATAATTTGAAATACCTCATTCGATGTTGTTAATGCTGTATTTTCAATCCGTAGGAGTTGAATAAAAGCCTCTTGAAATTTTTTATTTTTCTTTAAAATACTAAAAGATCTCTTTTTTCCTTTACGAAAGAAAGCGGGATTATAATCATTTCCTGTAAAAATATAGCATATAGCACCGCAATAGCGTACCACGCTATTTTTACATCAAGGATCTGTACTACTACTTTTGACTGTAGGACCGGAACAACGTACCACGGAATTTGTAGGACAATATGAACGTTACATTATATAAATATTAACTAAGTAAAAAAAAAAAACAAGCTGGTTAGTAATCATTTTTGGTGATCTCCTTATCGATACATGTTGGAGGGGGAGGACTTTTTGATCAAACCATAGATTTTGTAGGACAAATATTTTTTCAAATAATTTAGATAATTATCTTAAGATTTAATGAAAAACAATCCAGTTAGTAATTAATATTTGAGAATCATCAAATCGACATATTTTATTATTGCTACCTCTGTTAGCTACCACTATCGAGAATTTTTGCACAGGAAATTGTTGGGCGTCTCATTAAAACGATGCTATTCACGAAGATTCAGCTTGATAGTAATTATTTTTACATCAATGATCTGTACTACTACTTTTAAGCGTAGGAACCGGGATAACATACCACGAAATTCGTAGGACAATATGGCTGTTAAATTATATATATATTAACTAATTAATAAAAAAAAAATCAGCTGGTTAGTAATCATTTTTGGTGATCTCGTTATCAATACATGTTGGAGGGGGACTTTGAAGAAACCATAGATTTTGTAGGACAAATATTTTTTCAAATAATTTAGATAATTATCTTGAGATTTAATAAAAACAATTCAGTTAGTAATAAATATTGAAGAATCATCAAATCGACATATTTTATCATTGCTACCTCTGTTAGCTACCACAATCAAAAATGTTCACACAGGAAATTGTTGGGCGTCTTATCAAAATGAAGCTACTCACGGAAAATTAGCTTGATAGTAATCAAGTGAAAAAATAGGCCACGGATCCTGTACTAGTACTGCAGGCGGGGACGAACGTAGTTTTGGTAGATCTTTCTTTCCCCGCAGGTTAAAATATTTTGTCCCTGTTTGCAGCACCATAAAGTAATTAGAATTTTATACAGATATAGTGATCCTTGTTTTTCTCTTTTCAGTTCATAACTTCTAAGCAGTCGGGTTTTTGTTTTTATAGTAATAATTGATAGGTATTGTTGATTTTTCACTAACAGCTCTTGAGATTCTTAAGCCTCTAACTTCAGTGGTAACCACAAGGAGACACTAAGGCAAAGCTTATTAAATCCTCTGTAAAGAATAGTGAATGAGGAACTTTCCTCAACGACTCTGCCAATAGGAACCTCAATTAATTATTATACAATTTTTAATTTTGAATGACTTTCTTTTATTTTTTGACATCGTATTAATTTTAGACATAGTTGTGGTAATTTTAATCAGACATAATATTTATTTTATTTTATATGGACTATTGTAAAATTTATTTGATATAAATCTAATATTCATACACCATAATTGGTAGATTGTATAGGGGAATTCGATTTAAGAATATCCATCATATTATGTACCTACTTTCTAATTAATAAATGATTATGATTATGATTATGATTATGATTATGAATTATAAAGTTTTTTTTTTGTTGGCCCTTGACTATTATCATACCTGATGTTAAGTGATGATGCAATCTAAAATGGAAGCGGCCTGACTTGTTAGGAGTAGGAAGAAATCCACATCCCTTCCGGTTTCTACACAACATCGTACCGGAACGCTAAATAGCTTGGCGGTACGTCTTTGCCGGTAGGATGGTAACCAGCCACGGCGAAAACCTCTCACCAGCCGAACTAACTTAAAAAACACATATTTTTAAGTTCAAAAAATGGCAAAAGCAGAAAACAGTTACAATAACGTACACCGTGGAACCGATTCACATAATACGATGGAAACTATAAGATTTTGATGATTATACCACGATACAAACACGTTAACTTGTCACAATCGCAAGTTCAAGGCAAAATCTGAGGAGGCTGCGAATCTGTTATCAGTATTATGACTCTTAAACCAAAGGCGTAAAGATCACATTCATTCGCACGATCAGTTCCGTATCGCTACAATAAACGTTTCAAAACTGCAATCACAAATTGTTACGTGGCACGGACGGCAACAACCTGATTGTACCGTTAAGTGAGACGCGCAGAACTGACCTAGTGCCGGGAAAGTTATCAGGGACGACCGAGTTCCGCTTTAAGGCACTGCAGCGAACCGCAGCTAAAATCTGATTTATATGACCCTAATAGTTGAATCCCTTTTGACTCCCTACGATACCGATGGCACTATATGCAGTACCACAGTTTAAATCTGATTTATATGACCCTAATAGTTGAATCCTTTTTGACGCCCTACGATACTGATGGCACTATATGCGGTACCACAGTTTAAATCTGATTTATATGCTCCTAATAGTTCAATCCCTTTGGACTTCCTACGATACTGATGGCACTGCATACGGTACCACAGTTTAAATCTGATTTATATGCTCCTAATAGTTCAATCCCTTTGGACTTCCTACGATACCGATGGCACTATATGCGGTACCACAGTTTAAATCTGATTTATATGACGCTAATAGTTCAATCCCTTTGAACACCGTACGATAATATTATTCAGAAAAATAATAACTATACCCAACATGACACATTTTAAGGCATGCAAACTATTAGCAGTGCCTCTGGTGTTGCAAATGTACGTGGATGATGATAATCACTTAACACCAGGTGACCCGCATGCTCGTTTGCCCGCTTTAAAAGAGATAAAAAAAATAAAAAAAATGACCACGCTTTGAGCGAATCAATTAAGTACTTAAGCATCCCAAAAGATGACCGTACTATAAACGGGGCTAGAGGGTAGACTATTTAACAGTACATGCCTGTATATAGCTTTTTAGAGCAATCTTTTTTCATACTACGAAATCATAAAATAAACAAACATAACCAACTAAAATGACATGACATCATAAAATAGAACAGGACATCCCAATAAACGTTTTACTGTCATAATCTAGAGATTTTACTAATTTTATGAGATATTGTATAACGGTCAAGCGTGTCATATCATTCTCTCTTAATGAACACTAATTTGTTGCAAGTGGAACTGATTCAATTGCTATCACCATTTAGAAGTGGCATTGACCTTTATCAAAACAATTTGTATCAGTTAGCTAGAGGCATGAACGTTCAGACAGTGACCTCATTATTTTTAAAATCGCAAAACCAAAAGTGATAAGGACGGTAATGGAAACTCCAAGAAATAACCATAGAAGATATTTCGACAACTTTATCTGTAATTGTATCAAGTTAGTTGCTATATTTAAAAACAAATTTGACGACCTCCGTGGCGCAGTGGTATGCGCAATGGATTTATAAGACGGAGGTCCTGGGTTTTTCTTAATTTGTCTAGGTCTGGCTGGTGGGAGGCTTTCGCCGTGGCTAGTTACCACTCTACCGACAGACGTACCACTAAGCGATTTAACGTTCCGGTACGATGTCGTGTAGAAACCAATAGGGGTGTGGACTTCATCCTACTCCTAACAAGTTAGCTCGCTTCCATCTTAAATTGCATCATCACTTAACATCAGGTGTGATAGCAGTCAAGGGCCAACTTGTAGTCGATAAAAAAAACATACTACACCTATAATTATGGTACACGTGACCATATAGAAATCGGATTAGTGACGCTATATCGTAATGTCAGTACGGCTAACGAATCTGTGTGAAATACAGCGTAGATGCAGAATAATCTAGAATAATATAGGCGACTTTCATCCCAATGGTGAATGGATCCGAAGAGCGTGATCATTATCATCTTATATCTTTAAGTCCAGAGCCTTCTGCACAGAACAGAAACACATTGCTCTAATGCAGGTTGGTGGGCAATTATGAAATATCTACTAAAACATCCAAAAATAAACTAAAGTCGGAACGCAATCTGATAAAGTAAAACCAGAGTGAAACAATGCAAAACTGATAAGGCGGATGGAATTGTAGAAAGTGCGACTGAATTTAGGCCTTTGAAAGACAGGAATAGCAGGG
This sequence comes from Mycalesis mineus, assembly GCA_034621355.1. Classification (NCBI taxonomy): domain Eukaryota; kingdom Metazoa; phylum Arthropoda; class Insecta; order Lepidoptera; family Nymphalidae; genus Mycalesis; species Mycalesis mineus. Next base: position 11,110,920 of record CM067890.1, on the reverse strand, counting down.
CCAAGGAGTTCCCAATGTGCGTAGATTAAGTATATTTATAGTTGCGTGCGGGGTCGATGTTCCGTGCTCATCTCCCACGCCGTGCCATCGCCGCCACCGGGACGAACTTCCAGCAATTTGATTATTGATTTCGCTAGCCATTTCTTTTTATGCTTTTTCTAATATGTTTAGTTTAGTTAATTATATGTTACTTGTGTGTGTGTGTGTGTGTGTGTGTGTGTGTTATGCCCTGGATTAAAACATGACATTATAAAAGCAAAGGTTTGTGCGTGTGTGTGTGTTATTTCTTCGTGCCACAATACGTGCAATCTTTGAATTTGGAATGAAAATATATTATATATATATATATATATATATATATATATATATATATATATATATATATATATATATGTTATATTGAAGTGATCAGCAAAATCAAAGGGTTTATTTTAATTCTAATTCCAGTGAATTTCTAAAAAAAGTAAGTAATTACGACATCAATGATAGTAATAATTCTATTTCAATTAATGGAATTAAAAAATAGTCTTTTTAGTAATAACTAAAATGAAATAATTGTAGAATCTGTGTAAAAGCGTGGTACTTTATCTAATTTAACTTTATTTAACCAATTTCTGTAAAGTTGCATATAGTAAATTATTTTTTGAAAAATACGTCATAAAATTTTTTTTAAATTATTACCTATTTGAGCATTTGATGATTTCTATATAATGAATTTATTTTAATTCTTGTTATTAGCGACATTGATAAATAAAGATGAAGCTTAATTTGATACTAAAATTTTTCATAACTGGATATGTACCTTTTTCGTAAATATTATGACAGTGAATGCAATTAATACAAATAGGTATTCAAATATTATTATTAATACTTTATATATTATGTTAAAGATCAATTCCGTTTGTTTGAATTATGACTTGTTTCCGGCAAATAATTAAAAAGGTATGACGTTTTAAAATTGATGTTTAAATTAGTCAATAATCTAAAATATACAGTCATAACCGATTCGGTCCAAGGTTAACATGATAGATACATAAAATATTAACTTATTACATTCAAAAAGTATTAACTTTTATGGTGGTAGCTCTATTTCTGTGTCAAAAAAAATAGAGTAACGATACATTATTGAGTCGAAATTAGTTTTAGTAATTAGAGAAAAACGTGTGTATAAAGATTTGTTTTGTTAATAGAAGTTTTTGACGACCTCCGTAGCGCAGTGGTATGCGCGGTGGATTAGACGCTGGTGATTCCCGCCGGGGAATTGAGCTTTCGGCTGGCTGGTGAGGCTTTAGTTACCACCCTACCGACAAAGACGTATCGCCAAGCGATTTAGCGTTCCGGTACGATGTCGTGTAGAAACCGAAAGGGGTGTGGATTTCTTCCTAAAGAAAAAAAAGAAGGTATCATACTACGCAAAAACTTAAAATTTATTATTGTCAACGCCAAATTATAGCCCAATTATGGCTTTAGATAATTATCATTTTTTATCTGTATTTTTTTTACTATTTTTGTGTCTATGTTTTGTTTATGTACTATTTCTATTATGTCTATGTCCATTAAAATATAAAGCAATAAAATATCGGACATTGCAACTCAAAATTCAAACTTAAATATTAAAAGATAGATGATATATTAAAAAAAATATATAGCAATCGTATCGTCATTAATTTATAAAAGAAACTTAAATATTATATATCACTTTTTTAATGAGAAACAGCTGAGTGTATTTCCCGTTATTTTCATTAGATTCTGTTTACCTAAATAGTACTAGAATACAAGTATTAAGATCTTCAAAAATTATTATAAAATTAAAATAAACTTTACTAAATGAATGGTAGTTTGACTGATTTAATAAAATTTATTACGACGCGACAAATTCATCATATTTTTTGTTGAAAAATGACATACTAGCACCAAAGATATCAAAGATGGTAGAACATCAAAGATCGTTGTTTGAAGTAGACAAGGAGGTCACTCGCGTGCTAAAATTAACAAACGACACGTGTAAGTGAAAAAGCTCTAACATGAACAACAAATACATCGCAATGATTTAGAAGTGATCATTATTATGAGCCTATTAACGGCCAGGCCTCCCTCTTTATAGGATAGGGGATATGGAGCGTGCACCCACCATGCTGCTCCAATGCGGGTTGGCGGGCTTAGGGTGATAATGTTTCACTATCAGATGTTGATGATAGTGACCGGGACCGACGGCTTAACGTGCTCTCCGAGGCACGGGGGTGTAACACTACCAACTTCTAAACTCCGAGCATAATTGAGAATATTTCTTAGAAGAAAGAAATTCTTTCTTTCTTACTAGAATTCGAATTTAGGACCTCGTGATCGTATCCACGTACACTCTTCGACCAACGAGGCAGTTAGAATTGATACGAGAGATCAGCTATAAGTGGATATGTTATTACAGCGACAGTTCGTGTCTTGCCTATTACGGAGATGTCGCGGCTTACGACCCTTGTCCAAAAGTAGGTTGCATCACTTACGATCTACTATCGACATGTAAACCTACACCCACTGTGACTCAACGTGTATCATTCCAAGTAAGACAAATTTTAAATAGAAACTTACATGGCGACTGCACCAATTGAACGTGAAATGTAGCTACTACATAAAAGGTAACATTTAAAGAAAATTGTTATTGTATATTAAATATTTTGATTTAGGTCATTTTGACCAAGATTAATGGTCCTTACGACCCATATGAAAAAAGACAGGATGAAAACCATCATAATGACATTAAAACAAGATAATCTCTCTTTTTGGTCTTCTAAATTGGTTACAGAAAGCCAAAGATCGACCACAATGGCAAAACCTGGAGGAGGCCTTCACCGTAAAGGGTTCTTCTTTTAAATAATTAAAAATAATAAAAAAATACATACAATACTAAACACAATTAAATTTAGTTTTTTAATATTTAGGTTAGTTAGAAATTTGTAAATTGGTGTAAACACTGTAAGAAGAAATAAAAGGCTTTTTTAATTTTATTTTTTTATTTATTTAATCTCTCTTTGAAGATAATGAAAATATGTAGTAACTTCTGAGACTAGGCCTGATATGATAATCATGAATAAGCACAGTAGTTCACTTTAATAATATTTAGTAATAAACACTAAGTAATTTATTTCATTGCTTTAATTATTTCATGTAGTTTAACATTTGCATGCCTGTTATCGGCGAGACATTGTATCTTTTTAACTTAACAAGGCCTATGTGTATCGTACTATAATGTTTAAAGCAAATGAATAATTCTGATTCTGATTCTGAAAGTAATGCTCAACATTACATATCCCTCTCCTATAAGGATTGAGGCCTGTGGGGCAAGTGCGAGTTTTTCACCGAGCGACTGCGTAAAACCGTACTCACTCGTAACGTCAAATTATATAGAACAAAAAAGCGTTTACTCTAAGCTTAACTAGGTGGCGCTACTCCAATTCCAATATAAAATTTGCGTTAACTGTTTTCGATAACGACGCGGTAAAATTTTACACTGATAATGATGTATAAAGGTGCGAGTTTGTAACCGACTGTAGACGACAACGGCAGACGCTGTGTCGCAACGATACTTAGTCTGGTTTGTGTGTTTCTATGAACTATCATTTATGGCTAGCAGCACGTCGTTTCCATATAAACTCATACTCTACAGAGATAAATTAGAAATCGTAGTAGGTATAGCGAAAATTCTAACCAATAATTAAAGTCGATCGATGCCATTAATAACATTTCAACAAGTTGTCATAACTACCCACTCAGTGTAAATGGCACACTTGTAGAACTATTCTAAGAATGAAAGAAAATCAACATGACAAGATCCTGTTGTTTTGAAACAATATACCTGCGCAAGTAATACGAGTTTTTCAGGAAACCATTCATTCTTTAGACGAAAATAAATTGAAACTTACTAATTACTCTTTGGACCAAGTCCCACCAAGATAAACAGCTAACTCCAGCCAAAAATATACAAGATGGCGACGAGTTCATAATAAAACAATTTAATGGGCCAGCGCGTTTTCCGCGGTGACGAAATCTCCTGCGTCGCATCTTGAATTGTATAACTAACGAAAAATATTACATCAGGAGAAAATCGTTTAGCGGTAACTGATGAAGCTTTCAACACCTTGATGTTGGTCAAGACAAAAACTTAAGAAAATACAATTTTTAAATTATTCTTTTAATTTATATCTGCTGTCTCTCATCTACGTATTAAATTAAAGGAAAGAACTTCAGTCCATGGCATCAATACTTTTTAAGGCTTATACTTTTTAACCCCCGACGCAAAAACGACGGGGTGTTATAAGTTTGACGTGTCTGTGTGTATGAATGTGTATGTGCCTGTCTGTGGCATCGTAACTCCCAAACGGATGATCCAATTTTAATGCGGTTTTTTTTTTTTTATAAAGGTAGATATAGGTTCAGGTCTTCAAGGTCATCAGGTCGTTTGTTAGATGTTTTGTTAAATGTTACACACTCAGTTTGCTTGAAAGCATGTGTGTGATCTGATATTTGAAACACTAATGTCTTCTGGAACCACTGAGCTGGTCTGATAATAAGGCTCGAAGGTGGGAGATGTAACCCTGGTCTACCTTTTTTAGTAAACCCATCGAGTGTGGGCACGTTGAATTTGTCTTGACTGGTTCTTTTCATGTTTCTAATTTGGGTCGGGGGTTTTTTAAATTTTTAATTTAATGTTTTTAATCAAATATTCCAATTTGCCTAGACGTATATCAGATGTATACTTCAGTATTTAAATTAATTCAGATTTAACAAAACAAAATTCTTTTAATGAAACTCTACTAGCAATCAATATAATTTGTACTAATAAAATATATCAATTGATTAAACTTTTACTTTTATTTAAACTCGTAAAATACATGTATGTCAGACATTATACATATTGATTGTAATTTATTTTCATGTGCATAAACTTTCTTTTTTATAGACCTCGTTAGAGTTACGTATGGTTCGTCTATATCGTTTAGTAAATCAAGTTTGCCTCATAAGAACTTCCTATATCTGCGATCTTAGAAGTGAAGGAAACTAAGACAAGATTTATACTCGCCTTTCGCTACCATTCAAGGATTACAGTTCTTGTAAATGGTTGTATCAACAGTTACGCAACATAAAACTCAAGAACTTCTTAACAAAAAGCGTAATATTAACATTCGATTTATCATTATTACATCTAAAAATATTTTATTAAGTAAATGTGAACTAAATAATCAAATTACTTGCATTTGAAAACTCAAAATGAAAATGAAGAAATTAAGTAAAGAAATTTCAGAGTCAAGTTAATTTTGAAAATCATTCTTATACAAGAAAGATTTCAAAAAAAAGAAAAGTAAAAATCTCATTCACTAATCTAAACAAAAATTAGATTTATTACACAAAATCGAATTTAAAAATAAAGCTAATTCTGGAAACAATTGTTATTACAATACAAGGAAGTACCCAAACAACAAAAGCGACGCCGATAATGCACACGAATAAACCAATATAGCCGGAACGTTATCACAGAGTATTTGTAGCAATAACCGTGTGTTTCCTCTAACCCAGCAGGGCATTGAGCACGAACCTGGATTGTTTACGCGACACAGGCGCGCCGGAAGCGGCGGAACCTCGCGTCATTGGCTCGAATACGAACAGGGATGTCAACCGGCCTGATGAATCCGATGCATTTAAGCAAAGATTAATTTTATTTTTTTTTTTTTTTTTATCGACTACAAGTTGGCCCTTGACTGCTATCACACCTGTAAGTTGTTAAGTGATGATGCAGTCTAAGATGGAAGCGGGCTAACTTGTTAGGAGTGGGACGAAATCCACATCCACACCCCTTTCGGTTTCTACACGACATCGTACCGGAACGCTAAATCGCTTGGCGATACGTCTTTGTCGGTAGGGTGGTAACTAGCCATGGCGAAAGCCTCCCACCAGCCAGACCCAGACAAATTAAGAGAAATCTCAATCTGCCCCGCCGGGAATCGAACCCAGGACCTCCGTCTTATAAATTCACCGCGCATACCACTGCGCCACGGAGGTCGTCAAATTTATTAACCTGTAACTGAGAATCACTAAAGAACAGATATAGAACATATACACGGGATCAATTCGACAGTTCTGTGTAGAACACGTTTGGTGCAAGATGGAACATTGATTGTCGAGAAACGCTTCGTTTTATGAATAAAAGACTGATAACTGAGAAAAAATATAGAATTGATAACGGGGGTCTGTCAAATAAACACTTTTCACTTCTAGGTGCAATCGATTATTTTCTAAAAAGGATAAAAAGCATAAATGGAGGAAGACAACATACCTATATATTCGTACCTAAACAACTTGTTCGAGAGAGGATTAATTTTATGAATGAAAAACTAATAACTGAGAGTCAATGTATAGCTCAAAACAGGGTGTTGTCCGTTCCATTAAACACCTTTCACTCTACGTAGAACCGACAGTTCTCTGTGCGGAATATGCATGGAAAAAGATGAAAATATATATATCTATGTTTTCAAGAAAAGATTCATTTTGTGAATTAATAACCGATAATTAACAATGAACGTAGAGTTGATAAAAATCTATCAACGTCCATTAATGACTAGATTTCACTTCTAGATACTAACTGTAACTACAGTTACGTGTAAAGAGCATACAAAAGGAAGAAGACGAGATACACAACACAATGCAACGGATGTTAAGAACAACGCACTTTGGCTCCTCACCAACACTTCAAGAGTGGAAAGGTAATTTAGACCAACTCAGCTGGGCGCAGTGATCCAAAACGAAGTACTAATGTACGTAACTACATACAATGTCCCACTAATCAAATCAATCCTTAATCAAAACAACAGTTATTCACGATTTCGTAACAGTGTCAAAAATTGATCTTTACAAGCATTTTTGAATATTGAATCTACTCTACTGAATATTTACTGCAATATTTTTCATGCAGCGGTATACATAAGTCAATTTATTTTTGCTAAATTGTAATTTTAGCAACACGACAACCCTGTATTTAGAACTCAAAACGTTAGCCAGCATTGCAATGCTTCATTCAAACTGTGGTACCATCCGTCCCATGTTTGTCATTCTAAGATAAGAATCGCTACAAAAATAGTCGTTAAAGCAATCTCAGACATTACAGATTGCAGTCAATATAATATGCATCGAAATAACACATTTAATTCTTCAAGTTTTCAATCCTTGTAAGAAACATTGAAGAATGAAATGAAATTGAAGTTTAAAATATAACCCAGAATAAAAAAACAAAGAAACAAACGAAAAAAATGGAATATTAAGTTAAAGTTATACATACAAAGTGAAGTACTAGGTACTTGAAATCTATCCACAAACTACTTCGGTTCACTGATTTGGGACAAGCACCGAGCTATTAGGCACTCCCATCCTGGTATCTTGGTTTTTATTACGACAACCGCGCCTTGCATTGTTTTGGGTTTTAATGAGGTCTAAGCAATGCTATTACTACTAGAGGAAGCATCAATCTATGAGGCGAGCGTATAAATCGTCTCACCGAGGACAATTACACAATGTCTATTCAGCTCAGATAGAACTTGTTCAGGAAAATTTTTCGTAATTACAATCGTAATAATTCTAATGACATTTTAATTACTCACGACACTGATTGTCTACATGGTCAATGGTGACGTACCTGCAACATAGAAAGATATTATTATTGTCTGTAGTTTAAATTGCCTTGTCGGTATCTTGCGGGAGTGAATACATGGTGATAATTTGCTGCCAGTTCCGCCATAAGCGTGTCGAAACTCGAAAATCTCTATTTTAGTATCATCCGCCAAGCTTCTTTCAGTTGTTTTAAAAATATCTATCACTGGTATGAAAAATGTTAGATTAGTATAAACACATAAGTGTAAGCCAAATTTAGACTTAATGTGATTAACATTAAGGTTGAAATTACTACGAAACTAAAAACTACTTTATCTTTGGAAAATAAAACTGATGCCTGTATGCAATTAGTAACGGAATTTCGTGATATTTTTGAACACAACGAAAGAGAGGAGATTCCTCTTTTTATCTAAAATACAATGAAAAACATGCAGTGTTTTAATTCTTACAAGAAAAAAGTTTTTTTGTGACTTAAAATTGAGGTATTCCAGGTACTCCTAATTCAATAGGTTTTTGAGATAAATTAATTCCTATATAATATTTTGCTACATATTTATTCAGCAGTTTCAATCAATTCAAGCGCACACTCATCGGTAAACAATGAGCTCGGCAGACACAAAAATATACCAATACAAAAATATACAGCTAATTATACAAATAGAAAGAAAAGAACATTAACAATCGCAGTGTAAGGTTTAGAAAGCAAGAACGGCAATTAAATAAGAAAAAAAAGCAATAAATACTCAAGTTAAGCGTAAAGCAATCATTAAAAATAGGGGAACGCTATTGTTCTCACAGTGTTCAATGGAACGCACCGTTAAATATTAAATGAAATGCAGGAGAGGTCGATATTACTATGCGGGTTTTAGTCAACTTTTTAGCTTGATCAGTGAAAGATAAAATTCTTACAACTTAAATTATTGTATCTTTTATAAAAAGGGGTTTTACTGAGTCCCAAATTTCCATATAACCCGTCTTCTCCTCCTAGAAGGCAGATATCTCCGAAGTGATTTCCCCTCGATACCAATAAAAAGCATTAAAATATACGAAGGCACTGATGCATTAATATTCAATATAGAAATTAAGGAATATATCAAATCATTAAATAAAACAGCCAAAATGAGCACAGAAATAATCGAGTATCGAAATAAAGAGTTACTCTGGAGCTATTTAAAAAATTTGCTATAAAAATTTTCCAATTACAAGAGTCTGGCTTCGGGCCAGATGCAACATTTTTATTAGAATTGCCGTTGAACTTTCTTCCTACAATTCTTGTGACTAATTTATGAAGAAAATAACCTAATAAAAAATATTCTCGTCTTTTTTTTTGCTTTTTTCATTTATACATATTTACACTATTTTTAAACTGATTTGTTATAGCTCTAATGAACTATGAACCCGTTAAAGATATGTAGAGTTAAGAGAATTTGGTAAAATATCCAATCACAATAGTAAGGTCGACAAAAAATACCGGGGTTAGTTATTATGACACAAGTTACACAAAAAATTCTTTAGTAACTTAATAGTCAAAGCAAGTCAACGCGGGGGACTATTTAACCCAAATGTCATAAAAAAATATACACAAATGTAAAAACTGTGCACCCCAGTTTGTTTCGGATCATAATTCTTCGAAGATTACGTTGACGTAGTACAGAACTATGTTATAGTTAAATATTCCAACGTCTTAGAACTAGAGTAATGTATTTACAAACGCAGCAAAGTACGTAGAAATATAATTAAATTAACACATGTCGTCGCGTCGTGGGCGAGCAAGCACAAGCTTGATATTGGAAGAGTAATGCTAGAATGTGATAGTAACATCTGAAATAGACAAGTAAGAGTGAGATGATAATAATCCCTCAGCTGCATAGAGAAGAGTAACAACGACTAACTACAGCTAACTTCTCTACGGTGAGTCACAACATGGCATTTGGAGTCACGGTCTAAAAAAGACATCTTTTAGCGACGATTGAATAACATTAGTTAATGCTATGATTAGAAATATAATTTATGTTAATGATTAAACATTTGATGTAAACAATAAAGCAGCATGTAAGTTTCCGTAAAGGAAATACTTAAATAAATATTAACTTACAATTGACTAATTTACGACGGTTAGTTAAATCGGGCAGCTTGCACAATCGCATGAATGAATCTGTAAACATTGTGCGTTCACCAAATTGCTTAACGCGAAATGAATGGGACCCTTAAGCTCATACGTACAGAGCCGACGGCCGACCGGCGCCAGCGCATCCCACACGTGTGGCGCAACAGAGGCACTTTCAACATTCACTGTTTGCGCTGCTACTTAGATACAGCCGGTCTAGCGATTTATAGAAAACTGACATTTCGCTTCTGTAAGATAAATATCCATATCGACGAATTGATATCATGACCTCATTTAGACGAATGCTATACCGTCATCGATCAAATTCATCATCCCACGTGGAATTTTGCAACACTTTTGACTAAAATTGAATTTAATTTGTTACGAAATCATAACCTATTAGGAACTATTGACATTTTCACTATCATTATTATTATTTTAAATAATCTAAAGGCATTACTGCCAAAGAAGTACTTGCCTGCTTAGCAATTTGGACAGTAATTGTCTGTAGTGCCATAGATATTAAGAAAATATTAAAGAAAGATTTTAAAAGACAACGCCTAAGTCACGGTGGTCTGCTAGTAAATTTTGTAAGTAGGTCTGCTAGTAAACCTTTAGTGTTTACTTTACTGTGGATTTGATTTTTAAATCTGATTCAAGGACGGTAATCAACAGTTAAAACTAGACGTGTGATCACAGCAGGTTATGATGTCGTCACCTACAAGCATTTGTAGAAAGTTGAAGAACTAGACCGGCCCCGATTAGGCGAATAGCGACACCGTTCGAAATCACTCTTGTTTTGATTTTCTCTCGATAGCAGCTTATGTGAACGCGACGCGGTCGTTGACCAATATTACCATCACGATGCGTTTTATGTATAACGACGTATGTATGTATGTATGTATGCAAATTTCTTCGGCACGCGCTACAACCTAAACGACTAAACGGATTTTGACATGTGAGGTATCGTTGAATTCGGCTAAATTGTAGAAGTGACATAGGCTATATGAATTTTCAAAATGGGGGAAAAAAGGGGGGACGTGTGCATTTTTTTCTTTTATCCTAGCAATATGGGTATCAAATGAAAGGTCGTAAAAAGACCATTTCAAAAATATAAATATCATATCATGTTTACATTACTGTTACTGTACAAGCAATGTCAAAAAGTGTACCGTCTCATTTCTTTACCACAAATTAAAACTAAAAAGTGTTAAATAAAATTATAATTATAAAAACAAAAAACCCAAGATATAGTGATCCTTGTTTTTCTCTTTTCAGTTCATAACTTCTAAGCAGTTGGGTTTTTGTTTTTATAATAATAATTTTATGTACAACGACAACATTACTGTATTAAAAGCTAACATGCAATATGTATGTTTATTAGCCACTCGACCATTGAACTTCTAGATTTTGTGTAGGTAGACACTGAAGCACGTACAAAGAGACAAATTAGAGGAATAGCGAAAATACCGGAGTTATAACGTCTAATTCACAGAAAGCCCAGTTGTCATGGTTCTCTCCTCTGTATCATCTAGCCATAGGCGACTCTTTGAGCCACTTTTTATGCGGGCACACTTTTGCAAAACCCGGCAATGCCGCAAAAACAGCCACTGCTGTCCCATTATAATGCACATTACACAATCAAAATCAACAGTTATAGAACACTGAAAATTCGTAATCACGCGCTTTAATAAGAACTATGAGCATTCTAAAAGTAAAAAAAATTACTTAGTAATAATGTTCCTTAGAGTTTCATCACAAATCAAATATCATAGAAACATAGCAAATACGAATTTCAAAATATACACACAATTATATAACAAGTTGGTATGCAACCACGAAGTACGGATTGCGATTAGTTTGAAGCGTGAAGGTCGGGTAGCGATATGCGGGAACAATAGGTAAACAATATAAATAAACTAATTTCCACTATGTTATATCACAAACTCAATAGCTACTACATTAATGACGTATTGCGTAGTGCTGATAACACCATGCGTGAGAATTTACTGTATATAAAACCACGATAGTTAATACCAAAAAGATGCGAACTCCTTCATAAATCACAAGGCTTGCGTAGTTAAGTTTGACTACAATGATTTGACTTACGATTGATGACCATCTTGCCTGTGTGTATGTGACCTAAGATTCGACGATGCCAGTTAGTTCTTTTTGAAGATGCAGAAAATGTTAAAAACCATTTTCTTCCTTCTGACGCAATCGGATAGTAAGGATACGTATGCTTGGAATAACCATTCCTGATTGTACTAAAGCCAAACTCAATTGAGAATGCTTGTCAACAAACAAATTTAAAATGAAGGTAGAAATCACTAGTAATTTTACAACTATTTTGTTTAATTAGCTAGTTAATGACGAATTCATGACAATAAATTAGATTAGTAAGCTTAAAACTAATTAATATATTCAAAATCTTTTGAATATATATTTTTTTAAATAACAGGACAAAATTTTAAATTTATTAGGCATAAAATGTGATGCATTTTCTACCTTCATTTTAAATTTGTTTGTTGACAAGCATTCTCAATCGAGTTTGGCTTTAGTATAGACTTGAATATGACGAAAAAGTATTTATTTATCACTTACGGTCATCGAAGATATGGAAACCAATATCCACTTAATGCCTTTAAATTCAAATTACGAGCAATCACAGTTTATGTTTCAGTCACCAATAAAATGTTGGGCCAAAATTGACAATGAGCGCTGGCCATTCCGTGCCCATTGTCTCATAAAACATGAATTGCGAATGAGTTTGCGGCAATTTGTACATTTCAATGATGTTCCCATTCTGCATAGCTTTTGTTGAATACTAGGAATGTAAAGATAGACGTACTACATAACAGACAATATTGGATGGAAACCAAAAGCAATTTGCAATCAGCTATATTATTTTTAGCTTTGATTTTGACAAGGGTGAATGTATACTTTTTAAATTACAAGATTTATCAATGAACAACAGAGTTATTTTTTTACTTACTACCTTACAAAGTATCATCATTATCATTATCATTATCAGTCGATGAACGTCCACTGTTAGACACAGACCCTTTTAGAGACTTCTAAACTCAACGATCTGCCTATGGTTAGGAGCCCTGCGACACGTTTGATGTCGTCATTCCACCTAGGGGGGTCTACCAATTTTGCGTTTTCCGGTGCGGGGTCGCCATTCTAACACCCCCCAACTTTCATCACCTCTTCGAACTAAACATACGGCAAATGTTTGAACATAGTGGTTATTTTATATGATTTTGGTTGTTTGTTTGCATAAACTAAGAACATTTTAAAGGATGACTCATGTTGTTTTACAAATGAAGCGTTAAGCAATCATAAAAGAAAATGCACCGCTGATTTTTTAATTCGCCTTTTAATTAGCTAATTAAAACAAATAGTAATTTATTGTAATATAATGCTTTAAGCGTACTCATTAGTCGTAAAGATAAGCGCATCAGGACGACATGCAGGACCTCGACTTGTAAACCATGAACGTAACGACTGGGTGAGAATAACTAATTTGTGTGTTCTATTTATTCTTGTAGCATTTTTCTATGTCGATTCTATAATATCACCTGCTTACGTAGTGTCGAACGTACGCGACAAACGCGACACTATGCGACACGACACAGGTGCCCATAAAGTCGCGTCCCGCCGCAAACTGCTACATGGGCCGCAAGTAGAGAATGCCGGTTATTTGATCCCGTTCGTCGCGTTGGCAGCTTACAGTCCACCCCGGTAGATCCCGATCCCGTGCGAGTACCGAGAAATCTGCTCTTAGTGAGCGTCTACATCGTGAAACGAATAACAAATCGGGTCTAGTTTTAGGGATAGTACCTGGTTCACAGGCATTTTTAAATACGTTTTCCAAAAATGAAACCTTAATCGATTAAATGATCGATTAATCGTCCCCGGAACCCCTGCATACAAAATTTCATAAAAATCGTTAGGACCGTTTCTGAGATTCAGATTTTATAAGAATTTCTTTTTAAAGGTATCAGATAGATAGATAAATAGTGATCTCGTGATGAATCCTTAATTAGAAATAATGTAGTATCAATTTGATTTGAAAAAGCTTTCAAGGATTGTTTTTGATCTATTTAATGGTTTTCCCGTAACAAGCATAGGCGTTGCGCTTAGTTGGAATGAAAAGGGGAAATAATAAAATCATGGTAGAAGTTCATAAATATAGTGACATGGGAAAATATCTGACATGTCTTTAGTTTACGTAACTTATTTTTTTTTTAAATTATAAATAAAAACCGATCAATGTTACAGACAGACATTGCCATATTTATTATAATTTTATTTAATATCGTGGCGCCGCATTAGGTTCATTAAAATTTATCACCAAAGGTTGTGTAACGGCGTAGATATTAATATGTATGTAGTAATACAGCTCTGTAGCAAAACTAACGTTTGCATTTCAATAAAACTTTGGAACTGTCTCGCCGGTACATTAGTTAGCCTGTGGTTTCGGGTTACGAGATCTTGGGACCAAATCCTGGTTATATGTATACTAAAGCCAAACTCGATTCAGAATATAAGGTAGAAATCACTAGTAATTTTACAGCTAATTTTTTTTAATTAACTAGTTAATGACGAATTCATGACAATAAATTAGATAAGTAAGCTTAAAACTAATTAATATATTCAATTTCTTTTAAATAAGTTTTTTTTTAAATAACAAAACATAATTATAAATTTATTAGACATAAAATGTGTTTCGTTTTCTACCTTCAATTTAAATTTGTTTGTTGACAAGCATTCTCAATCGAGTTTGGCTTTAGTATAGTGACCATTCGCATCAGAGCAGTGGCAGATCAAATAATTCTTTACTTCATCGAGGCCTGTTTTTAACAACGTTTCCTAAACATTAGTGACTACTTACGCAATTTCAGGCAACACTGTCAATTTAGTTTTCACCAATCTTTAGGAAACACCCAACCGCTTTAGTGACTTCTTAAACTCCATTTGCTCTCTCCTATGAAGTAGGTAGGTAGAAGAGCTAGTAATGTCATTAAATAATCTGATAATTATGATGATGACGAAATTAAATCCAACGTTTACATTTTAATAAAATATTGAGTTCGTTCTGCTTGACGTTAATTAAAAAACCAAAATGGCGGTACAGCAAGTGTGACGAAGGAAGCAAATCAAAGTCGCAGTAATTCATGATGTAAGTCACATTTGAACAATGAAACTTAAGCCTATGTCAGATCAAGGTTGAAGACATAAATCTATCAAGTACAGATCAGTGTCCAATATCAATGGTCGTAATTAATGAAATAATACCTTTTTTGTCTCAGCCGAGATTTATTCCGCTTGTATTATGTAGGTCAGTGGTTTTACATCGTTAGTTTCGGTGCGTTTAAGGTGTAAGGTTCAATTTGTCACTCACAATGTCCTCGAGTACACTTTAGAATGCATCAAGTACATGTGCCTATTGACAATCTAGTAAGTATTTGAACATCCGAAATGTTTTTAATTAATACATACACACATATATAGATAGTGTTGGTTACAGCGGGATTTTAAAATAATATTCTGATGTTTTCAAAATCGTTTTATTTTTTTTTAATCTTTTATCTACCGCTGCAACGGAAAAGCAGTCCGTGACGAGAAAAGACGCGACACATGCTCTTTTTAAATGAATTACAAAACCACTCAATTACATTGATTAATATTACACTCAAATATGCGTACTTTGTCAGTGCCATACACTATTCGACTATTCTAACAAGTGAATTCTTATCTTTTATTTTATGGCCTGGAATCAATTGAATATTTGTCAGTCGACAAATTTTAGTTACCATAGACGATAGTATATTAATTAAATATTCCAATATTTAAAATGCTAACAATAGCTTATTTATTATTTTCACATCCCCAATTTCATTAATCCTTTCATAAAAGTTTGTTGGTTTAGGGTACTCTACTGGCTTTTGACGTGACAACGTCTTATAATTCGATAGAGCCGGCTGCACGCACGAAAAAACATGACGTCATGCGTCGTTACCTTTCAGGCATATGTAAGGCTTGAAGTCAAAGACGGAACGACGACAAAAAGGACAATCGGCCTTAACATCGGCTACATCAATTAAATATATTAATTTAAATATAATATATTTATATATTTACAATTGAATTATAAATTTAAAATATAAATTTATAAAATCAAAATCAATTATTTTATTAATTTAAATTAATATTTATAAAAATATACTTAAATTAAAAATTTTAATAACCAATTCAATGCTACCATTCTATCAGTATTTTCTTAAGACATTGTCACGTTCAACTATCGACTCGGCAGTAAACCGACTTTTCAGACAACCAATTTTTTATAAGAGTCCCGGATTTGATTTTATAAACACCACTAAAAACTCACACAAAAGGATAATTAAATACGCAATTTTGGTTTGGACAACATAGGTTTTGCAGTTATTTTGAAATAAAAACCAAACTACTGAACCGTTTTTTTTAATTTAATGGGAGCAATCTGAAAGCATGTCCGTTTATTAGAAAAAACAATATTAACAATCGGTTAAGAAATTACTGAATTAAGCGGTAACAAATATAAAAAATACGCATCGAATTGAGAACCTCTTCCTTTTTTTATGTCGGTTAAAAATATCAATTTGTCACACCCTAGACTATATACTATTAGTAACATAAAGAACCTGTATATAGGATACCCTCTGATTATGGTTAACATAATTTCTGTCTTCCTTTGCCATATTCTCGAGCAGTCCCAATATCCGTTTCTCATCACGCCTATGATTACTTTACTAATCAAGATAAAGATATCCGTTTTTAACCGACGAAAAAAAAGACACGTATATTTTTTTTTTATTTATGACCACGCACAACTTTTTATAGAGTTGTCCGATTTTCTCTTCAAATTTTATAGGCACACTTGCAGCGATTTCGGTTTTTCTGTAAAGATCTGTAGCTTTTTGGCTACAAGTGCCGTATATTATAGTATGATAGTATAGTACGTTTCGTGGCGATAAATCACTAAAAAGTAATAAATAAAATTTTTTAACAAAAATGAACCGAACTCAGACTAAAAAGTAAAAAATACTGTGTCATTTAGTTGCTTTAATTTCTTAAGCATTCTATGAAGTCGGTGCCAGCAAGTTTATGGAACATATATTTAAGTAGTAAAGCAGTTTATGGGTTCTGTATATAGAAACCTCTGATTATGGTTAACATAATTTCTGTCTTCCTTTGCCATATTCTCGAGCAGTCCCAATATCCGTTTCTCATCACGCCTATGATTACTTTACTAATCAAGATAAAGATATCCGTTTTTAACCGACGAAAAAAAACGGAGGAGGTTCTCAATTCCACACGCATATTTTTTTTTATGTATGACCACGCACAACTTTTTATAGAGTTGTCCGATTTTCTCTTCAAATTTTATAGGCACACTTGGAGCGATTTCGATTTTTGTGTAAGTAAATATCGGTTGCTTTTTTTTATCGACTACAAGTTGGCCCTTGACTGCTATCACACCTGATGTTAAGTGATAATGCAGTCTAAGATGGAAGCGGGCTAACTTGTTATGAGTGAGACGAAAATCCACACCCGTTTCGGTTTCTACACGACATCGTACCGGAACGCTAAATCTTTGTCGGTAGGGTGGTAACTAGCTACGGCGAAAGCCCAAGACAAATTAAGAAAAATTTCAATCTAGCCGCCGGCAATCGAACCCAGGACCTCCGTGTTATAAATCCACCGCGCATACCACTGCGCCACGGAGGTCGTCATATATAAAGAAGTCGTCATATATATTCAATATCCATATAAAATACTATTCAGAACAACAGTAGCTATTCTATATTGTCAAACAGAAGCTGCTGAACGCAAGCAGCACAAGACCGTATTTGGAAGTCCTACAAAATGCCTATGTCTAGCAGTAGACATCCATCGATTGACAAGGATGATGATGATGACTATATTGCACTGAACAGGAAGATTATTATACACTTCTTTCTCCAAGTAGCTAGCAGTAAGCCGCAGTGTTACCTCCCAGCCAACAAATGTTAATAATTGACGACAATACACAGATTGCGTGGAATGATGAACGTGGTTACAGTCATTAGCTAAACATTTGCAGTCTTGTCATAATTTGTGGTTAACCCTTCTGTTAACATTTAGCTAGGATACTTTGTTATCTCATTGTTAGCTTAATGTGTTAATAGTTACTTACAAAGTTCTATGAGTTGTAAAAATATTTTATTATCTAAATCACTCCAAAGGCTTACATTTAGTTCATTCAAACAACATGCACATGGCTACGCATTTACAATAAAAAAATTTAACAAAAAATAAAACCGACTCAAAACGCACTAAAAAGTAAAAAATAACTGTGTCATTTAGTTGCTTTAATTTACTTAAGCATATCTATGAAGTCGGTGCCAGCAAGTTTAACGAACATTTATTTAACGTAGTAAAGCAGTTTGTGGGTTCTAGGTAATATCCTTAAAGTAGAAACCTTGGCTGGCACCGACTCCTAGATATGCTTAAGTAAATTAAAGCAACTAAATGACACAGTTATTTTTTACTTTTTAGTGCGTCTTGAGTCGGTTCTATTTTTTGTTAAAAATTTCATTTCTTACTTTTTAGTGATTTATCGCCATGTAACGTACTCGTACCATACTGTCATAGTATATTATACGGCATTTGTAGCCAAAAAGCTACCGATACTTATACTAAAATCGAAATCGCTGCAAGTGTGCCTATAAAATCTGAAGAGTTCCTTCAATTTTCCCAGAATATCATCATCAGATCCTAACATGATGACTATGGGACCTTAGAAATATACGTGTCGAATTGAGAACCTTCTCAGTTTTTTTTCGTCGGTTAAAAATATTGTCGACGGGGCTAATAAACCAGTGCAGTTTTGGACTAGAAGTTTGACGCGCACTCTTCATCTAGAAAAAAGTGCTATTGTTGAGAAGTCTCATCAAAATTCGTTTAGTATATTTTTGCGTGAAAGAGTAACAAACATTCATACATACATACAAATTCGCGTTTATGAGGATTGTATCTTAACGGAATAAAGATGGTATTAAATGAATTTCTTCAAATATTTTCTGAAAAATTGTTTCTTAGTTATTCATCATCATCATCATCATCATCATTAGCCGATGAAAGTCCGCTACTGAACATAGACTTTTTTTAGCCACTACCAAACACAACGATATTGTAGTCTGCGGCTCGCTGCGACAAGTTTAGGCCTGTGTGCACCAAGATTTCGGTTATCATAACCAACGGTTAACATAAGCTAAACGTAAAATTTACTGTTCACGTAGGGTTGCCATCCGTACGGGTTTCCCCGGATTTGTCCTAGTTTAGAGGGCATCCGGGGAGCGTCCGGGGAAGGTTTCATTTGTAGTTGTTGTTTAAAAAAAAATAAAAACAGTTTAGGCCACACGCGAGACACGCACTATGCTCGCACGGTCGCACCACACCACGATCAACCGATGAACCAAGTATATTCACCGTTCCAAATAAAAAAAAGGTGATTTATGACATTTTCAACTATTTTTATTACATTGAATATGTTTAAAAGATCTTGTTGACATGTCCGGCTTTCGGACTCTAAAATCCGGGGTTTTCACGCGTCTTGTCCTGTTTTCCAAATTTTAGAGATGGCAAACCTATGTTCACGACAACCCGTACGCCGGTTAAGGACGTAAGCTCGGTTAAGATAACCGCCCGGTTTACGTCCTTAACCGGCGTGCGGGTTTATTATAAATAGTAACTTTATAGTAAAGTTATGTTAACAGTTGGTTATGATAACCGAAATCTTGGTGCACACAGGCTTTAATGTCGCAGTCCACAAATGTATCAGCCAATATGGCCTTCTACAGGGTCAGGCCTCCCTCATTAAAGGAGAGAGGATTCCTTACTTTATTTTAGTGGTTACATACATTATATACCTGAAGACAAATTTTCTTGTTACAAAGATTCTAAACAAATGTATCCCTGAGGCTATATAATATTAATATTGAAATACACAATTAATAACAAGCTAAACGTTCGACCTGCAATTAATTTAGTCGAGTCCACCCAGTGTCACCTTAGGTCGTAGGCGGCACGCACCCACGTTGTGACTTCGACCTTTAGCCAACACGGCCAATAAGTTTTACATCTTGTTAGTTAACTCGTGTTTTAGTAACTAGTTTTGCCTCGCGGTTTTACCTTTTTCGTAATTCTTTTGTTATACTTTTACAATGTATTATAGTATATAGAACAGAAACGGTTACTTACGAATACTCTTAAATAGAGAATTTAAATAAAGATAATGAAGTTATTTAATTTATGGATACCCACTTACTTAACTTGCGCATAAAAATCAATAGGTGTGAAGTCTGTAACTATTATCCTAGGTTCAGCTTGCTTCGGCTTAACTTCAAAATACTTAGTTTCGCTCGTAGTAGTTAGGCCCGACATTGATGTACCAGTCAGTTTTTCTAGTTCACTACAAGTTAGCCGTTGACAACGATCACACCTGATGCTAAGTGATGATGCAATCTAATATAATCTCACTCAATCTATCTCAAAGCGTTCTCTCACTCTTAGTTTCTACACCACTTCGTAGCTGAACGCTAAATCGCTTGGCGGTACGTCTTTGTCGGTAGGATGGTAACTAGCCGTAGCCGGAGCCGCCCAAAAATCAAATGGCCCAGCCGGGATTCGAACCCAGGACCTCCTCCTTAGAAAACCCACCGCGCACATCACTGCACCATCCACAAAATCGTTGTTATTAAAGAAAAGTTAGGGGCTGATAGTTACATCTATTTCACCTGTAAGTAACACAAAAGAATAAATAAAGCAGGCGTTTTATTTTCTTCTCACATATGAAATGTTTGAAGCGGCATGTCATCGATTTATATTCACCGGACGGAGCAAGGCAGCGAGCACGGACTCGCATTAGCACGTCTCGGATTATGACGAACTGGTGGCATCACGTCTTTTACGTGTTGCTTTCTCTCAGACTATAGACAAGTATTTAAAAAAAACATTGCTCATAATAAACTATCGGTAAGTTATAATAACGCCTATTCAGAATTTGATGTAACAAAATAATAACAAGCTCTCATAAGAATCATTATGAACTAGAACGTCTCTCATATTAAAATTTGTGCAGTAGTGTTTGTGAACTAAGTGGGCATTTCAAGTGTAATTTCAAAAATTTCAGTGTTGACGCGCGTCACACTAAGGGATGCATTTTAAACCTACACTCGTGTCACAAGTCTCGAGATCTGTTCGGAGTTTTTCTCTCAGCCACGCGATGGACCCGGCACCCGCACGGTGAATCCATGGAATGCTAAGATATTCGTCTCTCTCTTATGTAAAATGTGGTTTTCTAAATAATTCTGGTGTTACTATTCGAAAAAAATTATATAATAAATACAATGTATTTAAAAATATGTACCTAGTACCTACCTACTCTAATAAATATTTAAAGAAATTTTCTGCTTAGTAACAAAAAGTGCATCAAATACTTAATTGCTGACCTTTTATTCATTCAACGGTTTAAAAATATACGCCAATAAAATAAGTTCTTTATGAGTAAGTCTTAATAAATTGTAAAACATGCGTAGGAGACCGAATATTGAAAGGTTTTAGGCATGTTAGCTGGAGGTGTAGGCCTTACCACCCACAAGACTGGTTCTTTCAAGACAGGCGGGCTGAAGCTATCGATTTTCATTACAAATTAGTGTTGCCCACGCACCCTTCTTGTGGCATTCTTGTGTTCAAAGCAAGTACAAGTGATGGTCACACTTTCACTACTATTCGGTAGTGTTGTGCTTCGTCAAATTGCCTTGTTGATGCAGTGGTTACTTTGCGGCTTCTCATCGAGAGGTCCTGGACTCTTGAACTCTTCTCTCTTTCGACAAATTTCAAGTACAAATTTTTAGCCTACCTACAGGTCTCGGTTACGCCGATAAAAAAACGTTTTTACAGCGAAATAAAAAAAATCACTCTCATCTTTTACCACAATGCAACAAAGAAAGAGTGACATTTTCGCTTTTGTACATGAGATAAATATTGCTGCGCATCCTATACTAAGATCTTAACGAATATGACGTGATTTTCCGTACCTCGGAGAGCTTGTCAGGTCTGTTCCTGTCATTAACATATACTCATAGTAAACGAGATACGAGATTTTTTTTTCTATCGACTACAAGTCGGCCCTTGACTGCTATCACACCTGATGTTAAGTGATGATGCAGCCCAAGATGGAAGCAGGCTAACTTGTTAGGAGTGGGACGAAAATCCACACCCCTTTCGGTTTCTACACGACATCGTACCGGAACGCTAAATCGCTTGGCGATACGTCTTTGTCGGTAGGGTGGTAACTAGCCACGACGAAAGCCTCCCACCAGCCAGACCAAGACAAATTAAGAAAAATCTCAATCTGCCCCGCCGGGAATCGAACCCAGGACCTCGCCACGGAGGTCGTCGATGAAATCATTATTACCCTAAGCCGGACTGGAGCTGCATGGTGGTCCTAAGCTCCATATAGTCTCTGTTATAATGAGGGAGCTAATATAATCTGTGTCTCTAACGACTATTTACTGGACACCAATGACATGATGTCTATTCCGTTGTTATTAACCGTAAATTGCTTTATTTCCGGCCTCGAGCGAAGTCGTGCGACAATTACTAAGAAATTAGTTTAAAACCGACATCTTTATGGTTATGCCATTGTCAATGTACAGCTACTAATGGTTAAAGACTTTACTGTTTACAATCTCTATTACACTAATTAAGAGTAATTTGTTTTATAGATATTCTACTTTCGGAAGACGAGGTGGTTTGGGAAATACTATTACTTCCTTATAAGCGCAAACGCATTTGTGTGTGTTAACTGAAAGAACGTCAGCACAGAATAAATGTATTGTTAAATTATACAGCAGGTAAATGGTATATCATACCGAAACGTACCGCTACATTTCGATCTTGTTAACACCATTCTGTGTATAAAATAAACTATGTTAAATAAATGTTCCTTAAACTTGGCTGGCACCGACTCCATAGATATGCTTAAGTAAATTAAGTTATTTACTTTTAGTGCGTTTTGAGTCGGTTCTATATTTTGTTAAAAAAATTTATTTCTTAATTTTTAGTGATTTGTCGCCACGTAACGTACTCGTACTATACTGTCATAGTATATTATATGGCACAAGTAGCCAAAAAGCTACCGATACTTACACAAAAACCGAAATCACTAGTCATTTTACACTTATTTTTTTTAATTAACTAGTTACTGACGGATTCATGACAATGAATTAAATTAGTACATTTCAAACTAATTAATATATTCAATATCTTTTAAATAAGATTTTTTTAAATAACAAAACATAATTTTAAATTTATAAGGCATAAAATGTGTTGCTTTTTCTACCTTCATTTTAAATTTGTTTGTTGACAAGCATTCTCAATCGAGTTTGGCTTTAGTATACTTACATTGTCAGTGAAATCGTGGAAGAAATAATTAAAAACTAGTTACATGCATATATAGCATTTTGTAGGCATTGTCGTACCTACTAAAGCACTAATTACAACCTCAATAAAGGTGCACTTACAAGGGCAATTTTATTAGCTTCATTCCAGGAAATTTTAGTTGATTATGACATCAAGACTACGTGCAGCAATTTATTGCAATACATGTAAATACTAAAGTGTGCCGTACCGTCCGGAGAAACAAAGCAATACGGCATATTTTAGACATCGACAGACAATAATATGGTGTACATGGAGCAATTAGAAACAAAATTGCTCCACTAATTGCTATAGATTGATCCATTATATGTTGGCCAGTAACAATATACTCCATAAAATATCCATGTAAGCTCACTATAAGTAATAGGTTGCGTTACAAACGAGAATTTCCTTGCGGTAGAAATCTCTCATTAGTTGAACGATCACGTCGCTTAAGATCAAGAGTAGATACATAAAGCAGTGGTGTCGTGGGAACCGCTGATGAATAGGTGCCTACATGAACCAGTTTGCCAAGATGTAGTGCAGCCTTATCGAGGTCGGTGTGATAATAAGAGGCGCGTGTCAATATTTGCCGTTTGACGCATTGTCTGTAACAAAGCCTGTAGAACGAGAGACTGTGTGGTCAGAACTTCGTCATTTTATAAAAGGACGTTCGAAAACAGATGACAAATAAAGTTATGACGGCCGAGTGGCGCAGTGCTTCTGCGTCCTAGGCTGTGGGTTCGATTCCCACATCTGGAAAACTATTTGTGAGATGAGCGTAGATGTTTTCCAATGTCTGGGTGTTTATCTATATATTATAAGTATTTATGTATAGTATATATAAAAATATTCATCAGTTATTATAGTACCCATAACACAAGCTAACTAAGCTTACTTTGGGGCTATATAGCGATGTGTGTAATTGTCCTATAATATTTTTTTTTTAAATTTTTTTTAAAGTTAAGCTTCCCTTTTTTACAGGCTTTATTATAGTTTAAGAGCCTGTGGTAGCCACATCTTCGTTATGATGTAAAAGTTAATAGTTTGCCAACCCATGATTACCATAGGTAAGCAACTATAAATTAGAATCGAGTTGGCTTTGGCTAACAGTTTACAAAGCGAATTTTTAAGGCAATTCTTCGCAAAAGGTGCTTTTCAATGAGGTAGAGTGTCTGGTAATTGTGAACTTGTTTCCTCCCCGATCCTGAATATTTATAAAACAGTAAAGCTTTATATTTAGACTCCTCGAGAGTGAGACCTTTGAAACCTCCTACTTTCCTACGTTGCCCACTGAACATACCCAATGGTAGAACCATGAGTTGACAAACATCATTTCTAAAATACCAAAGCTCTAGCACTTAAATCACAACAAAGACGACAAGAAAAGGAATCTTGACTTTTTTTTTATTTTTTTATCGACTACAAGTTGGCCCTTGACTGCGACAGCGATGTCGTGTAGAAACCGATAGGGGTTTGGATTTCATCCTACTCCTAACAAGTTAGCCCGCTTCCATCTTAGATTGCATCATCACTTAACATCAGGTGTGATAGCAGTCAAGGGCCAACTTGTAGCCGATAAAAAAAAAAAATCGCACCGGAACGCTAAATCGCTTGGCGGTACGTCTTTGTCGGTAGGGTGTGGTAACTAGCCACGGCGAAAGCCTCCCACCAGCCAGACCAAGACAAATTAAGAAAAATCTTAATCCGCCCCGCCGGGAATCGAACCCAGGACCTCTGTCTTATAAATCCACCGCGCATACCACTGCGCCACGGAGGTCGTCAATATTGACTCCATCTGTTATCTGTTTGTCAACCATATTAGGATACGAGCGCGATCAAAAAACGGACACTGTTTTTAAAACCGATGACTGTTTTGAATGAGACGTATTAATTAAGCAGCCCACTGCGTATTATGTTGGAGCGACTGGAACAGCCTTGGCTGCTACACCTCCACGCTGCCCACGAGTTACCCTCATTTGGTCATTGTGGGCGCAAACGCCTAATCGCAAGCTGAGCAACCTTATAATGACCCTCCTAAGAGTCACTTTAGCTGGGGTTGCGGAATAAAACTCCGCCCACACTCTGTACACATCATAATTGCAATGTTATTACGTTCCTATCAACAGATGTTTGATTCCATTTGAATAAACATTAGTGCCTACTAACATATATTAAAAATCGATGAAGGCATTAAAATGTTTGAACATATTTCGAGTCTTATATCTGGTATTTTCTTAAACTGCTTTTTCAGTCGAAGTTTATCAACACCAAGATCTTGACTTGTTATTTGCAAACCAAGGCTGAAAATCATCAAAAATCTTCCATAATCCTTAAGTATTCTTAAATAAAAGTTAAAACAAAGCTCACCGCCGTCTGTACGATCGATTTGCAGATCTTTGAAACATAACGAATGTTAAGACAGTTTTCAGTTAGTTAAATAGACTGTTAAAACAGTCTATTATAACAGGAAAATTTATATATAGATAATATTATTGGAATGTTACAATTTAGGATTTCGACACGGCCGATGTCGCGGATACCCGCTAGTTATAAATATCAATGAGCATTGTGATAATTTGTTTACTTGTCTATCATAGAAGGTTTTTAACCGACGAAAAAAAACGGAGGAGGTTCTCAATTCGACACGTATATTTTTTTTATGTATGACCACGCATAACTTTCTTTTTTTATTAGAAAGGGCATACTTCCAAGGTGGTCCCATTGTCATCATGTTAGGTTCTGATGATGATATCCTGGGGAAATTGAAGGAACTCTTCAAATTTTGGGGGCATGCTTACAGCGATTTCGGTTTTTGTCTCGGCATCGGTAGCTTTTTGGCTACTAGTGTTGTATTATATACTATGAGAGTATAGTGCGAGTACGTTACGTGGCGTTAATCACTAAAAAGTAAGAAATAAAAATTTTTAACAAAAAATAGAACCGACTCAAAACGCACTAAAAAGTAGAAAATAACTGTGTCATTTACTTAGTTGTTTTAATTTACATACTAACACTACTTACATTTTAAGATGTAAGGAACACGACCTACCCAGAGGCTACTAAACTCCTTATCTGTTATCAACGCTTAATCATACAAAACCGTGTAAAACATTTTAGATAAAAGATATCAGTAAATCTGGTATATTTATTACCACTTATAAAATTCAAAGCTATATTATATGTTCATTGATATGTGCGTTATCTTTTGATTAGCCAATTTGTGTCAATTTTGATGACAGATGATTATTTATGCACTTCAAATTACATAATACTAGCCTATTATTTCCTGATCCGTATAAATTAAAAGCCTATGACATTATAAAAAATAATTCAGGGCATAATTTTCCTCCATTTCAAATATTAACTAGATGGATTCAACAATTGTAGCGTGAAGCAGTAACACACATACTCGTATAATACACATTTGTGTGTATGTTTGTACACAAAAAAAAGTCTTTACTATACAGATGTGAAAGTAGCTGTCTGTTTGTCAATCAATTACGCCTAAACACGAAAATGCAATTCGGTACAGAGATAGTATAGAGCTTGAGAAAGGACTAAGGTAGGTACTTTTTTCGAACTATCACAAAACAGAATTACTCGTGGACGAAGTCTCGAGCGGCCGCTAGTTGTGTTATAAATACGTATTATTAGGCTTTTATTTATTGAATTTGTAATTAATCAAAAACCTTGAAAATGAAAGTAGACTAAGAGCCTGTGGGATAACCAAAATTTTGTCATTTTATAAAAACTGAAGAATTTTCAGTTCATACCACTACCATAGACGGTGGGTACAGTAGGCAGCTATGGAGATCTGATCGTGGCTCAATGTATAGTGATTTATTATTGCGTCGTAACTCGATATGCCTCACCGACCGCCCGTCAGAGGGCCGTCGATATTTTCGTCAAGTCCTCAGTAATTTCACTGGACCGTCAGCGTGCCAAATAAACCATAAAATAATCTAATACCGATGGCGTAACTTCCAAAAGTAGCCGGCAAAAATCAACTAAATCATTGTTGATTTGAATTTAAACCTTACGATTACCTCGTCACACCATCAAACGCATATTATAAAGGAATAAACTGTTCTTAATGATTGCTCGTCCGGTCTGTTTATGGCAAATGTTAAATCAACAAGTTTACGGATGATGTAAGTTTAATATTGATATTAACTTACGTCCACGCACTTCAGATGTAATAAAATCTTGGAAACAAGTACGGCTGACCGACCGATGACATTACAGAAAAACAAGAATAAAATTTCATAAGAGATTTTTTATGAATTAAAAATATCTGCGTCGATACCGTTCAAGTAGAAGACTCAATAACCATTATTTCAGCGAACTGATCTTTCCTTCAGAAGATAGATGGTAACCCTTCTGTAAATGACGACATGCTTCTGCGTCCTAGGATGTGGGTTCGACTACCACGTCTGGAAAAATGTTCATGTGATGAGCATGGGTATTTTCCAGTGTCTGCGTGTTTATTTAAAAATTATAATTATTTATGTATAATATATATAATATATTCATCAGTTATCATAGTACCCATACCACAAGCTACCTAAGCTTACTTTGTGGCTATATAGCGATGTGTGTAATTGTCCTATAATATTTATTTTGAACTCTTTGAAACACTTCCTATGAGGCAACCTTTATTTGGTATGTTGTAATTTTATTTTTCATACAAATGTATTTATATCCGATGACCCCAAACTGGTTTCACAGTTCACTAGAAAGACAAAAATGCAAAGACAGATTAAAAAAAAACACCAGTAGTTTCGAGCGTCCACTAGTAGTTATCTATACATACCACTGCGCCACGGAGCGGTGGATTTATAAGACGGAGGTCCTGGGTTCGATTCCCGGCGGGGCAGATTGAAATTTTTCTTAATTTGTCTTGGTCTGGCTGGTGCGAGTAGCTACCGACAAAGACGTCGCCGCTAGCCGATAGAAACCGAAAGGGGTGTCCGAACCGAAAGGGGGGGGTGTTTCATCCTACTCCTAACAAGTGAGCCCGCTTTCATCCTGATTACATAATCAGTAGATGTCACTGAAGTTGTCACAAACGGTTCCTAGTATAATTTTACAAAGTTCTTTAAAATTCGGTTAGCATCCCGTCAAACTCAAACGTAAATCGTTACGGTATTATGACATGTAGTGTTGAGGTGTCAGCCCAAGTCCTTGCCTCAGCGAGACGTGACCGGACTTAATGATTTCTAGTCACATTTTATTGCTTTCGATGTGTTATAACACTTCACCGCGAAAATATGACGACTAACAAACAACGGTACGAGATATTGTGATGGTATTTCTTCGTGCCCGTATTGCACTGCTGTATTTGCTTGATTTTGTCAAGTTCCCACAGCTATTCTATACTTATTACGAACTAGAAAACGACTAGGTACTTGGATAAGAACTAGAAATTTAACTAGAGATAAAAGAGCAGCTGAATGCTGCAAAAATAAAAATTTTAAAATTATCTGTCTGTATTCTTGTCATAGTCTCCTAGTCTACTAAACGGATTTTCATGTATGTTGCTACCTCTTTGGTACTAATAGGTAATAAAGCAAGTTAATTCAAGAAAAAAGTTCCTACTCTAGTAGAACATATTTTTCAGAAAATTTGTAGACAGGTATAATTTAAATAGTAAAATATTAACCTAATTTGCTTTAAAAAGTGGTTAGCCTATTCGTAAGGTTAGTAAAGTTATCTTAATCTAAAAAAAGTTATATATAAAAGTTATCTAAAAAATCCTCGCGCATACAAGTGGGGTAACGACGTTATTAAATAAGAAGTAGATACCTAGATACTAATTTATTTTAAAATCTTATAAACATAATGCCTATGCATTACAGAGATTATTATTCAAATTGTGTGATCAGGTGTGCCTAGAATATAATCGGGTTTACTGTTATTGAAGAACCGGACCTATTTTAATAGAAACAAGTCTTTTAGCGTATTATTGTCAGGCAAGTAATTAAAACGTAAATATTGTATAGTTGAATATTCATTCTGTCTACATGACTCATTAATGTTTGTTGGTAAAAATGTGATTATTTTGATTGTACTCTTTACCTGCTGATAACCTATATAAATGGGATTTGATGAAAAAAAAATACAAATTATAGTACCTATATTTATCGAGAGCGGGAATTTCACGACATAATTTCGTCATTTAATAAAAGTTGAAAGAAAGTCCATGCTTCTTCCATGTTGTACAGTTTCGATCTTAAGCGTCTTTAGCGGTATCTGGGGATTGGGGCCATGGTTTGTCATTTAAACCCAAATAAATTACCTATTAGCAATTTATGTTTTGGAACTTTTGTTACTTGCTAACTCCCAAAGTCGACTATAATATTCGTTTTTTATAAAATGACTGAAGGCTTGGATCATAACTTTTTTTAAAACTTTAAATGGTTAACTTTCAATTCTTTTTGTGATTCAGTTATCTGCTGTGACGTTATTCGAAATATGGAAGATACCCAAATATGGCAGTTATTTTTTAATGTATTTTAACCTTTACCAGTGTTTGTTGACTTTAATACGGGAATCAGTATTTGTTACTGTCATCAGACGCAGGTGGGTAAAATATACCTACCCTACGAGTTAAGAGCTGTCAAATCTAACATTTTCGTTAAACATCAAATGACATTGCAAAGCGGTTATTTGAATTCAACAAAGATGATCAAGACAAGGGTAATAAAATAACAATTAAACACTCTAGGTAAAACCATTCTGTCCTATCTGTTCGCTTATCTATGCCATCCAAGTTTTATTCAAATAAATAATCTAATTGCAAATTAAACGTGGTGGCAGTAAAATATGCAGTAGTTCAAGATAAGGCGAGTTAGGTACACGCTACCAGTTAGGTGTGGTAATAAACGTTGCTGCGTTGGCCTGCGTACAAATCTCGTATGCCGTTTGACTGAAAACGATCGCCTACGGTACCTACAAGTGGCGACATTCCACTACTCGCGCGGTACACGGCCCTACATAAACAGGTTCAGGACCAGCCATCCTTCTCTTTACGCGCCCCCATTTGTTTCAACTCAATCGCAATCGCAATCTATCTAACTAAAATTGCTACAATCTATTCGAATATTAAAGACACTCACTTAACCGCGTTCGTTTTACAAGTAGTTACGAAGTAGGTAGGTCGGTACGGCGACAGTCTAAACAGATGCTGACCGCAAATCGCGACCACAGAGACGTTCTGCTTTACTTCACTTTTCGAAATGCAGGATCGCGTTACAGATATCACTGGACCATAACTCGGCGGGACGAAGACAAAAATAAACTTTAAATCGTGTGCGTTTGACGACGCATCCAATTTATAGCAGACCGGTGACAAGAAATAGTAATAGATATGATTACCGCTTGTGTACACCGTTGTTTTATGGTTATCTAAAGCGAAACAGACATACCTTCGTCCAGAAGTCGCTCCATGTGCATGAAAACATTCGGGAAGGCAGCCAGTTGCTTCCTGTCTTTGAGCAACTGAGCTAAGTAGTCCGCTATACTTTGTGTCGAAGGATTGGTATTATCACACATTTTGAATACAATTTATACAACTTATGACACGTTAAATGTTTGTAAAGAACACGATCAATTGGTAATTGTACTTTAGTAATTGGTTATTGTTATTTTGTGAGAATACTATGTTAGAAAAGTTAACTTCACTACCACACACATCGAAGTTTCGGTCACCACTAAATGACGAAGTTGACCGAACTGAAGTTGTGGGCGAATATAGCGCTGCGCCTGCGCTCTCGTCAAATGGGTTTTTTGTGCGCGCGTGCGGCTTCTGTCCTCAGTATAGGCGTAATAATAACTTATAGTGCTCTCGCTCGCACCTACGCTTGCGGTATGTAGTTGTCTGCCGTACGATGATGGCAAAGAAGGAGGCGCCATCTAGTTAACCTACTTACAACTATCACAGCAAACTGTAGACTGCTTATTATATCAATGACGTACATTCTAAATCACAAATCCGCAATGTTAAAACTAAATAACGTTATCAGTTCTTTAATGTAAACTTGTACTTCTGTTATAAATAAAACAATTTTCTAATTAATTAAATAAATGTTTTATGGAATATTAAAATACAGCCTAGTGATCTGTCTAAAAAGGTTAAATCATCGTATATTTTAACGGCTGTGACAAGAGAGGACACACTCTGTTTCAATGTAGGGCTTAGGGCATTAGATGTAACGGTAGGCATGTTAGGACCACTATCACTTCACGGAAGACCAGCGTTGTCCTGAGGAGCACTGCAAAATGCTGAGTGAGGTCTTATTTGGAATCACATCACTTTTACATCCTGCATTTTATTGTATTTTGTTGTATTTTATTTGTATTAGTGGTGTTTTTCCTAAATAAATATCAATTTCCCAACGAGAATTAAAAGAGCAGTATTTCATAGACAGACTCACGACTAGAACCCAAAACCATGAGATCTAGATCCGCTTATGTTAACCACTGGACCAGCGAGGATATCCGGTATTTATTTTATTAATGCGAGAAAGTTGATTAAGAACTAAACTACGACGTGTAGGCACTTAAATTGAAACGTAGTTAATATATTAAAACCTTAAAAGCTATAATTTTATCCTTTAATATAATTATAATTTTATTATATTATAGATACCTACCTAATAAAATTATATTTTATTTTCATAATTTAGCATACAATCTGCATATACCAAGTACTAAGTACCGTAAGTATATAACCTGTTCCATTCATTAAAAACCAGGAACCTATTTCCCCATTTAGTTTAATAGATATTAACATAGGTACCTACCTACATAAAACATACGATTTTAATTTTGCGTTCAGTAAGCGTTTACCTATAACTAGATATATTGAAGTAATTTGGTTATTAAAAAAAATAAACCCTATTTACGGCTCACAACAGGGCTGGGGGTCCTAACCTAGTAAAAGAGGACCTTAGAAATCGATATAAGCTGTGTATACCTTTGCAGAAGCTCAATGTAACAAAGAAAAATGTATATTGTATGGCGGTCACAATTTTCAACCATTTACTTGACCACCTTAGTAACTTACCTTTGAATAGTTTTAAAAAAGCATTGTTTAACATGCTCCTGAGTAAGATGTACTATAGTGTTAAGGACTATCTGAATGATAAACTGAAATAAGGTTTCCGTAATAACGAATATTAATATTAATAAAAAATAGTATAGGTATTATTTTTATGTACATATATCAACTCATTTTAAGACCACAATTTTTAATGATTTTCTTTTATTTTATGACATCGTATTATTTTTTGACATAGGTAGTTGTGGTAATTTTAATCAGATATTATTTTATATGGACAATTGTAAAATTTATTTGATATGTAATATTCATACACCATAATTGGTAGATTGTATAGGGGAATTAGATTTAAGAATATCCATCATATTATGTACCTACTTTCTAATGAATAAATGATTATGATTATGATTATGAGGGGATAGGTATGGAGGGCAGACCCACCACCCAGCTCCAATGCGGATTGGCGGGGATAGGGTGATAATATTCTTCATTAACGATGATCTCTATCAGATATTGATGATACCGAACGGGACTGACGGCTTAACGTACTCTCCGAGGCAAGGGAATTTAAAACCATTACATTCCTAGAATTTAATGAAAATTGCTTTAAAGAAAGAAAAACTCAGGATTATTCGTCAATTTGAATTCAGGGCCTCGTGATCGATGCCACACAGGCTAACGTCAGTGTGCAGTCGGCAGCAGGTTTTCTCCTATTAGTAATTTATCATTATTGTTTGGTAGATCTTCGATTATTGTCTGGATACCATATGTACCAACCCAACCGTTAAGTGACATTTGGCGTTTTGCCAGGATGTACAGTGATGTGATTCTTTGAGTCAGTATAAACGCATTTAAATAGGAATGAAGAAAAAAAAAAAACGATAACATTATTAACATTCAGCCATGCTTAAAAACTATTTTCGGCTTAACATTTTTCGGCGTTATCTCAACATCCAACATAGGAGACCGTGGTATTCCACTTTGATTACATTTTCCATTATTATCTTGCTGCTAAGTTACTTATTTACACGGGGTTTAGGCGACTGCAGAAGAAGTAGTAACAGAAGAATCGAGACATAGGGCTATAAGAACTTGCCAATGTAGAATATTCAATAATGATCCTACACTTATGATCGTCCTACAATAATGATCGTACATTTTGTAAGACGCGGAGGGTCGCGCTGGGTTTTAGTGGGTATTTTGGCCGTTTCTCGATCAGCGAGTCACATATACGAGGTCTCGCAGTCCCTGTACTGTCCCCGGAGGAATGCGTAAATGCATTTCCCAGCGATACAAAAGAAGCTAAAAGAACTTACTTTACTGACGAAAATATCTCCTTAAGATCGTCTCTGCGAAAAATGTGTAATGGCGACTTTTAGAAGTAGTAGGTAGAGCTTTTTATGGCAGTCGCTGAAGATTCGACCCCGAGTGATAAAGAGTAGTAGAGCTTTTTATAACAGAGCAGACACATAAAGAAGTAGGTACCTATTACCGTCATATCTATTTCTGCCGCTAAGCAGCAATGTTGTGTGGCTTAGAGAAACAACAGGATCAATAGAGGCGTAATGACACAGTCTCGAAGTTTATATGTGGTTTAAACGCTTAACACAGTTCCCTCACACGGTCCTTATAGTTAGACAGTTTTATAATAGAAGCAATTAATGTAATATACTTCGTGAGGGTTACAAATTCGTACTCACAACACATCCCCCCGAGTACATTGTACCCCTATAATCCACTAATTAATGTTATGGCGATTAAATAATGCGTTCACCATTCAACAAAACTCCTCATTTTAAAGATAAGTCCTTTACGGTTAAAGAAAGTATTTTGAAATTATACAAAAAAGTTTAAATGTGTCAAGAAAAATGTTTATTTGATTGTTTCCAGGATCATTAAGCGTAAGGGAAATGTATCGGAACACCAAAGCGTAACGAGTTCATGACTTAATAACCCCATACCCCGCAAGTTCGACGTAAAATATCGATTTACTTATCATCGACAAAGGACATGGCCGGATTCTGCCCCCAAATTGAATAGAATTTGCAATATTTATTAATATGTTAAAAAAATAAAGCAATATTTAAGGCAAAATTTATATTTCTCTATAACATTCGAGAAATACGTATTTTATTGTTTATTTTGGATATTTCTTTGACTCGCATTAGCTTATTTGGATACACATATAATACATATTCTACCTGTATTTAGGACTTCAGTTTGTAATTAAATATAAAAAATACGACTAACAAAACACTGTAATCTAAAGTAAATATTATAAACATATAATAACAAAATAAAGATTTACGCTTTTTTTTTATTGTATAAATATGTTACGATTGTTGATGCGGCTGCGCACAACCACGCGACATGCAAAAAAGTGTACAAGTATCCGATTGTATTTTGACAGATTTGAAATGTTTTTTTTTTATATGGAACAGTCATATGTTATGTAATAATAATGACCGGGATGAATTAATTCGCTTAGATAAACTAGAATAAATGTTTAGTACCAACTCAATCTCCTTATATATCAATGATCTTAACCCATATATTCTAACTATTGGACCAGTAAGGTATTATTTGCCACTAACTATATAACACATTCGCGCGCGGTGCGCGGAAGCGAGTGCCCGTTGCGGAGTAGCGAGCGTGCGTTCATAGTCGCGGAGGCTGTGATATTATTTAACTACCTTCCTATTTGCGAAAAAAATGAGTGAGAAAAGTAAAGGTGGGATTATGTGCGGGAATGAAGGGGACGGTGAATACAATAATATGAATTCACAAGAAGAAACAAATGAAGATGTAATGCAAGTTGAGTCCCCAATTTTAATGCGGTGCGATAAAAGGTTAAGGAGCGATAGCGAGGAAGATGTTAATGAAGGATTTACGAAAGTAGAGAAAAGAAAGAAGCGGCTTTTCCGTAACTCTAAGCCTGAGGTAAGCGATTCGTTTGACATATGTATTACTTCAAATAATGTATTACCGAAACAGATTAGTCTTGCAAAATTTCTTCAATCGTTGAATGTACCAGGCATATTACGAGTTAAATATAAAAGCCCTTACAAAGTCATTGTGTCATTGGCTACGAAAAAAGATGCCGACTACCTTCTTAACTGCCCGCAACTGATTGATCTGGGTTATAATTGTCAATCTACCCTCGGAAGTAATTTATCGTATGGAATAGTGAAACAAATAGAACTGGAAATTAATGAGGAGGATTTAAAGAAAATCTTTAGGTGTGAATACGACATTGCCTCCGTTAAGAGATTAAGAAGAGTGGCAGATGATGGAAAATGGATAGAAAGCGAATCTGTGAGGCTTAGTTTTAAAAGTAGTAGCTTACCTAACTATGTTTATGCATATGGATGCAGGCTTAAAGTAGAGAGGTTTATATTTCCAGTTACGCAGTGCTCAAAATGTTGGAAGTTTGGACACCGGATGCGGGTGTGTCCAACGAATAAGACATTGTGTCCAAAATGCGGTGAAAATCATGCGAACTGTGAGGCCAAGTCCTATAAGTGTATTAATTGTAAAGGCGCACATATGTCATTAGATAAATCATGTCCAGTATTTAGAAAAGAAAAGGAAATTCGAAATATTATGAGTGAATATGGAGTGACATATCGTCAGGCTCTAGAAAATTATTTGAAGAAGCAGAAAGGGAGATCTCAGGATCAGGAAAAATACAATGAGACTGCGACAACGAGTGCACCATATTTTACATCACATAAATTATCGTACAGAGATATTTTGATAAATAAAAATTTTGATGAAACTGAAAATAAAAAAGCGGATAATACACATGATTTTGAGTTTGATAGTGATGGAGAAGAGGAATTAACTAGGTCTGAGTGTACTAAAACTAGAAAGAGAAAAAGAAAACAAGTGTATGAGGAGTGGGATTTTAATGAGAATATAGAGTCAGACCAAGAAAATAATGCAAAAGAGACAGAAATGGGAGAACATCACAAGAAAAAGAAGAAAAATACCTTTTCTTTTAAGCGTTTTTGGATGAAAATCAAGGCGGTATTATTGGCTGGGATGTCATTTGAAGAAAAAATTAAAATTGTAATGAAAATTGCGTGGGAAGAATTGTCGTTGGTGTTGGTCAATTTAGTGAATGATGGTTTTGTGCAAAGAATTTTTACGTATATATTAAATGGATAAGGTTTTTCAGGTAAATATAGCTCAGTGGAATTCACAAAGCTTAAGACCGAAAAAGGTGCCATTTGAATTATTGTTAAATAGAGAAAAAATTCACATTGCATTGGTAAGTGAAACGTGGCTTGAACCAGATGCTGATATTAATTTTAATGGATACAATGTTTTTAGAAAAGACAGATTAGATGCATATGGAGGTGTGGCAATTATTATACATAAATCTATCAAAACACAGTTGTGTAATACGAGTTTTAATAATTTGGGTATTGAACTTATTCACGTTAAAATATTTAACTGTAAATTTCTTAAGAATATTGTGTCCATTTACTGCCCATCTTCTGTACATACGACAAAAAATAATTGGGATGATATATTTTCTGCATTTCCTAAAGCATCGATAATAGCAGGGGACTTTAATGGGCATCACACTAATTGGTCCTATAAAAATGATAGTCGAGGTAATTATTTGTTTGAATCTTCTATTGAAAATAATTTAGTATCATTAAATAATGGAGAGGCAACGAGGGTAAAAATTGTAAATGGAGTATTACAGGAGACTTCCCCAGATATTACGTTTGCTACTACTGATATAGCCATCTATTGTAATTGGAAAACGACTAACGACAATTTGGGAAGCGATCATTTAGTAATTAAATGTTCGTTAATATATAAGGATACTTTAAATTTGACATCTAAACGAAATTTTAAGTTAGCAAACTGGAAGTCTTATAGGGAATGTCTAGATAAATTATTTATAAATAACTCTTATCCCAATGATATGCAGAATATGTATAATTTCTTTTTGCGTAATATAAATAGTGCGGCCGATTCAAATATACCAAAATACAAAATTAGTACCAATCCTTCTCGAGCTTTTGTACCGAAACATTATTGGAATCCCACCTTATCAAAACTTGTAGCTCAAAGACGGCTAGCTTTGAAAAATCTGCGGCGTAACCCTACACCGGTTAACTTACAAAAATTGGAATCTAAAATATTAGAAGTAAAGCGTGTGGCTTGTGAAGCTAAGTCCAAGTCTTGGGAAAATTTTTGCGACAGTATGGATGAAACAATTACTAGCTCAGAAATGTTACGAAGAATGCGTTGGATTAAGGGTCTTCGCAGTAGTCAATCTTATGCATCTAAACAACAGTGTGAAGAACTCTTGTGTAGTTTAGCGCCTGATTCTGTTAAATCACCACAGCCGGTGTTTTCATCCTATAATAGATGCCTTGAAACAAATTTTAGCATTCAAGAATTAATTAACTGTATTAAAAAGAAAGATACTGCACCAGGTGACGATGGTGTTACGTATTCCATGATTTATAATCTTCCCACATGTGCTAAGGAATACTTACTTAAAATTTACAATCTTATTTTTTATACAAGTGTTATCCCTGAGCAGTGGCGTAGAATACAAGTAGTTGCAATTCCTAAACCAGGCAACTCCAATAAGTTTAGACCTATTTCGCTAATTTCATGTCTATGTAAAATTTTTCATATAATGATATCTAGAAGAATAGAGTGGTTTGTAGAAAAAAATAAAATATTAGCCGACAGTACGCACGGTTTCAGACGAGCGCAATCCAGTTTGGATTGCCTGATACGAATAGTTACACAAATACAAATAGGTTTTTCTGAAAATATACCAACAATTGGCTGTTTTCTTGACATTGAAAATGCATACAATAATGTTTTGGTACATAGACTGGTTAATATATTAGATGATCTTGACTTAGGAAGTAAAATATGTAATTACTTTTGGCAATTTTTAAGTGAGGGGCACCTTGTAATTAAAAATTCCTATACTCAATCTGAAATGGTAAGATGGACAAACAATGGTTTAGCACAAGGAGATCCAATATCCCCACTCCTTTTTAACTTAGCAACATTTCAGATCAGTAGGTTGATCAAAAATATATTCATATGTAAGTATGCGGATGATTTTGTGCTTTATTCACAAAATACAAGCCTAAGGGATTGTACTAACAAAATTCAAAGCTCATTAGATATATTTATTAGCGTTTTAGAACAGTTAGGTCTAGTAATATCGGTAAGTAAATCTAATTTTTGTGTATTTAGCAGACGGCGGCGACAAGAACAGGTTAATTTGTATATTCATAATCAAACTATTTCATCCTCTAATAATGTGAAGTATTTGGGTATATGGTTGGATCGGTCGTTATTATGGAACAAACATATCAATGAACTAATTATTAAAACTATGAAAATATTGAACGTATTAAAAATTTTATCTGGACCTTCTTGGGGAGTGCATCCTAAGCATTTGAGAAAACTCTATATATCTTTACTTAGGAGTAGACTTGATTATGGGTGTTTTTTATACGATAATAGCGCAAAAACTAATTTATATAAACTGGATAAGATACAAAATCAAGCATTACGTATTATAGGAGGATTTATTAAAACTACACCAATTCATGTAATGGAGTCAGAGATGTGTTTACCGCCACTGAGTCTAAGAAGACATTACTTAGCAACAAAATTTTGTTTAAGAATTCTAAGCGGGTCAAGAAACACAACTGTAAAGTTATTAAATAATTGTTTTTCTTTGTGTCAACATAAAACCTTTTGGCAAAGAAAAAAGATCCCATTAGTACCTATGATTTATGACGAAATTAAAACCGAAAAGATGCATTCATGCTGTCCTATACAAATGTTCTCTCTGAGTACTTGGGTTTCGAATATCAATGTTAGCAAAGTTATACATACAGACTTGGACAGTATTAAGAAGGCTAAGAAATATTATGAGGAAAATATACTTAGAAATCAAATATTACAGGAACTAAGTAGGAAATATGGTGATTATAATAAATTGTTTACCGATGGTTCCAAATCTGATAAAGTGGCAGGGGCGGCATTTCACGACTTTGACTCCAACACTTGTAATTTGTTTAAAATTAACGAAGATGTGTGTATTATGTCGATAGAGTTGTTTGCAATCTCAGAGGCTATATCATATGCGGTAGCTTCTCAGTATAACAAAGTTGTAATATTTACTGATAGTAAAAGTGCCTTGCAGCATTTAGCTCGGTGCGCCTCTGGGCTCAGAGGTGTTCCGGTAGCGTATGCTATTTTAGCAAGGATTAATGAAATTTTGTGTGACGCTAGTATAGAGTTGAGATTGCAGTGGATACCATCGCATATAGGTCTAAAAGGAAATGAGAAGGCTGACTTGCTAGCAAAGAGTGCATGTTCGGAAGGGAGTGAGATATACATTTTTCCAAGTTATTCTGAGGTAATGGTGAAATATAAAATTAAAAATCATGACTTGTGGAAAGAATATTTTGATGAGCGTTCCAAAGAAAAGGGAATTTGGTACCGAACAATACAGGGTCAGCCTTCTCAAATCCCATGGTTTCAGACAGGGAGATTAAAAAGATGTATAATTAAAATAGCCCATAGATTACGCTCTGGACACATTCCATCAAATAAATTTGCCTTTTTAATGAAGAAGTCTGAATCAGCGAACTGCGACACGTGCGGAGTAGTTGATGACGTCACGCACTTTTTGATGGAATGTGTTCAAAATGATTTGAAAAGAAAACGTGTATTAAGTGATTTTAAGTTAAATGTTTACGATATTGGATTATTTAATACTATTTTAGCTTCCCCAATGTCAAGGGAAGCTAAAATGGTATATGAATTTTATTTTAAAAATTAGTAAATTTATGTTTCGTTATTTAAGTTTAAGCTAGTTAGTAGCATTAATTGACGGTATTTAAGTTTAAGCTACTATAGGGCTGACATGTTTGAAAAAATAAAAAGCCCTTAAAAATTAAAGAATAAAAAAAAAAAAAAAAAAACTATATAACACTTTGGTAAACGACAATAAAATCATTTCTTTTTAAAATAATTAGGCGCCTTTTTGTAACATGTTATTGAAGACTCTCGAAAGTTCTTTGTTCACAAAACTTAAATATCGGTATTCTAATAAGTACTCGTAAGCTTTAAAATATGGTACTATATGTCACTGCAAACGAATTTTTTTTTCGGGGCACAGCTCCATACTAATTCCGGCCATGTCCTTTCAATCTGATGTTAATTTTTTTTTATTACAAGTTGGCCCTTGACTGCTAAGTATTAAGTATCACACCTGATGTTAAATGGTGATGCTATCTAAGACGGAAGCGAGCTAACTTGTTAGGAGTAGAATGAAATCCACACCCGTTTCGGTTTTTACACGATATCGTACCGGAACGCTAAATCGCTTGGCGGTACGTCTTTGTCGGTAGGGCTAGCGTACTACGAAACTAGCCACGGGTAAAACTTCCCACGAGGCTAATATTATGTACGCCTCAAGAACAGTCGTATTCACTTAAACCATTTTAATTAATCACTTTGCTTTACTGTGTTAGGGTCATAAGGATATGGTTGGCTGGCTGATAGGCTGCTGATAACTCTAATCTTGACGGCCTCAGTGGCGCAGTAGTGTGCGCAGTGGATTTATAAGAGGGAGTCTCGGGTTCGATTCTCGGCAGATTTCGGCCATAGCTATTTACCACCCTACCGACAAAGACATACCGCCAAGCGATTAAGCGTTCTGGTACGATGTCAAATAGAAACCGAAAGAGCAGTGGATTTCATCACGCTCCTAACAAATTATCCCGCTTCCATTTTAGATTGCATCGTCACTTGCCATCAAATGTGATTGCAATTAAGGACTAACATGTAATTAAAAAAAAATCTTTTCACATCTTTTCATTACTAACTCAAGTAGGTATTATTTTGTGCAAATTGTTCCTTCCTTAATTTATTAGTAACTATCAAACGATGTAAAAATCTCTACAGTTTTATCGCTTTTTACGCAAAGTTTTAAAACTCGACCTAAATTTAAATGATGGCTAGTATAGTTGTAACTTAATATATTATGTCAAAATGTCTTGAAGTCGAAATCAGATATTAGCTTAACACCTTTCACTTACTACAAAATAAAACAATAGATGACGAATAACTCATACATAAAACTACTACGTATTATCAAACGAAGTCCTCCGCCGCTTCTGTCTA
The DNA here is from genome assembly GCA_034621355.1 of Mycalesis mineus. Lineage (NCBI taxonomy): Eukaryota > Metazoa > Arthropoda > Insecta > Lepidoptera > Nymphalidae > Mycalesis > Mycalesis mineus. The sequence continues at coordinate 11,069,386 of CM067890.1, read as the reverse complement.
TGTTCGCGATATGGGTACTTTAAAACTACTGTCGGAATTTCCTAATTCAGTGATTAGTGATTCCTGAGAGCGGTTTAAGTATATCTTCGCCATGGTATTGTGTCTGTTGGCTTAAAATAACTATTATTTTTGGAAATGCTGAACAAATTCAAGCCGCTTGGGACCGTTCATCGTCTGGCTGCCTGTCTCTCTATGAGATATAACAAAAATAATGCATGTAAGACAGTTTCCGATTTATTACGATTACAAAATATCCCGCACTGGCATATAGCTGCTTATCTATCTTTTAAGCATAACTTTTTTTTTGTTTTTTTTTATCAACTACAAGTTAGCCCTTGACTGCTATCACACCTGATGTTAAGTGATGATGCAATCTAAGATGGAAGCGGGCTAACTTTTTAGGAGTAGGATGAAATTTCACACCCCCTTTCGGTTGCTACACGACATCATACCGGAACGCTAAATCGCTTGGCGGTACGTCTTTGTCGGTAGGGAGGTAACTAGTCACGGCGAAAGCCTCCCACCAGCCAGACCAAGACAAATTAAGAAAAATCTCAATTTGCCCTGCCGGGAGTCGAACCCAGGACCTCCGTCGTATAAATCCACCGCGCATACCACTGCGCCACGGAGGCCGTCAAAACTTATTATAACAAAGATTCTATTTTCACTAGAAATGGTCTTCTTCTTCTTCTTCTAGTGCCATCTCCTATCGGAGGTTAGCAATCATTATGGCTATCTTAACTTTATTAGCTGCTGCTCGAAACAGTGATTTAGAGCTCATATGAAACCACTGGCGTAAGTTCTTGTGCCAGGATATGCGCCTACGGCCGGGTCTTCGTTTCCCATAAATCTTGCCTTGGATAATAAGCTGGAGCATATCATATTTGGAGTTTCGCATTATATGGCCCAAGTATTCAAGCTTTCTTTTTTGTATGCACTGCAGAATCTCTTTGGGCTTCCCCATTTTCTGCAGCACAATGGTATTGCGAATGCGGTCCTTCCATGATATACGCAGCATCCGCCTATATACCCACATCTCGAAGGCTTCAAGCTTATCACACATCACTTGCGTTAGTGTCCATGCTTCAACACCGTATATTAATACGGAGAAAACATAACACCGAGCTAGTCTCATGCGTAGGGATATTTTTAAATTGCGGTCACAGAGAACTTTTTTTAACTTAGTGAAAGCGTTTCTGGCTTGTTCAATTCGACATCGCACTTCCAGACTGTGATCCCCGGTTTCGTCAATCATAGATCCTAAGTATCGATATCGTTGAACCCTTTCTAAATTTTTGTCATTAAGACACAAAGAGGTGCACTGTATTGGTCACATACGATTATTTTCTTATTTTAGTGTTGTCGAAAGGGCGCAATACACTGATTTTCTAGAGGGCGAAGTCGCAGATATCCAATAGTATAATCTAAAATTATTAATTGGAGGTCGCAGATAGGCGTCAGTAGTAACGCATAGAAAGAAAATAAATTATTTTTCTAAAAGGAAGTAGTGGGCGACGTTGAATTGGTTTCCATATTGTTATGGTCTGACAATTTACGAAAGGCGTAGCATCAAATGATTGCGCAATTGTGTCATGTGCCTTTGTGTTATGTTTAGTTATGGTGCTGTGACTTGATGGAGAATACAATTCCAATATTCTAAAACTCTATGGACGTTAGGATCCACAGGAATGGACGTCCATCGGCTGATGTGATGATGATAGTCTCATCTCATGCTGATTATACTCAGTTGTATGAATTCTATGCTATCTAGATCCTTGCGTGATCTATTAACTTTTGTAAATCATTTGCCTGAAGATGTTTTAATAACTCAAATCTGAGCATGGATTTAGTCGCTATATCTCTGTCTAATGCAGGGCCGAGCCGCCCCTATGTGCGAAGTGTGCGGCGCACACAGGCGCTAAGACAATAGAGGCGCCGCCATCGAAATTATTTTTTAACCGACGAAAACAAACGGAGGAGGTTCTCAATTCGACACGTATATTTGTTTTTTTTTTTTTTATGTATGACCACGCATAACTTTTTACAGTGTTGTCCGATTTTGATAATTCTTTTTTTATTAGAAAGGGCATACATCCAAGGATCCATTATCCTCATGTTAGGATCTGCTGATGATATCCTGGGGAAATTGAAGGAACTCTTCAAATTTTGGAGGCACGCTTACAGCGATTTCGGTTTTTGACTCGGTATCGGTAGCTTTTTGGCTACTAGTGCCATATAATATACTATGGCAGTATAGTATGAGTACGGTACGTGGCGATAAATCACTAAAAAGTAAGAAATAAAAATTTTTAACAAAAAATAGAACCGACTCAAAACGCACTAAAAAGTAAAAAATAACTGTGTCATTTAGTTGCTTTAATTTACTTAGGCATATCTAGGAGTCGGTGCCAGCCAAGGTTTCTACTTTCAAGGACATTACCTAGAACCCACAAACTGCTTTACTACGTAAAATAAATGTTCCTTAAACTTGGCTGGCACCGACTTCATAGATATGCTTAAGTAAATTAAAGCAACTAAATAACACAGTTATTTTTTACTTTTTAGTGCGTTTTGAGTCGGTTCTATTTTTTGTTAAAAATTTTTATGTTACACTTATACAACAACATAATATTGTGGAGGACTATCGATAAGTAAGTAAGTACAATAGGCGCAACATATGGCTGGTAAATAACAAAATAATTATAATGCGCTTATTATACAAGCCTTCTAAGATAATACTCAAGTGTGTGGTTTATTTTTACAATTTCGGTTTTAGTATACATTAGTTACGAGCTCAGTTAAAATCAAAAGAACCGCCGTGAGTTTGTTTGAATGAATTATGAATGTAACCCGATGCTATGCGTGCGACGCAAGTGGTGTAGGGTCACGGGGATTCCACGACTTTAAGACACAGGAGTGCCAAAATATTAAACTATTGAACAATCAGTAAATTGAAAGTGTGTGCAAGGTGAGGCGCTTCATAGGTTTCGCACACGCTGTGGGTGGTAGACGCGGCCCTGGTCTAATGCTATACTAGTATAGAGAGATAGAATAGCAGAGACGATCGAAATTAAGAAACGAAACTTACACTGTTGCGTTATAAAAACATCGTTAGGTAAAGAATGTCTCTACAGGTTTCTTCTTTCTGTATGCAAAACACCTTTCCTTCAAACATTCAGTTTATAGGACCTTCGAATATCTAAATGCCTTGTGACAATAATAAATAAATAATAAGTCTGATTAATTGAGCATCTACGTTATACGATGACTAAGGGAAGTGAGAAAAATACGTATAAATTAATTATTTCTAAAAGATCTAGTTGAATATCGTAGGTACTTGGCTGAATTTAGAGTAGGTGCTCGTATCTTAATTAAGTTTTATCAAATCAACAGGCAAGTTTATCTAAATAAGAAGACAATATGTGCCTTCAGACACCATCGGCTCAATTTAAAAGATACCAGCTACCCAGCTAGGTATCGTCGACGAAATTCGTTATTAACTAACTATATTATTCGATCAATTAAAATCAACCCGAGTTAGTTTCGTTTTATCAATTTCGTTAAAAGGATAAATGGACAATTGACCTCCATCCAATGCCCTGGGATCTATCGAATTAAGCGGATTAGATAGAGTTCCACGCTCTATTTCAGAAATAACTATTATCTTAACTATTACTGCGTTTAATTTGTTCTTGATAACGTTTAAATTTATTTGTTTACTTAGTTTTGATGAAATTGATTTTGTGAATTACTACTTATTAAATGTAATGTTTAAGCTGTACCAACTCTATTTTCTTGTTGATCCAGAGGTTACTTTTAATTAGGTTCCGAGCATGTGGTCCTAGGTTCAAATCCTGGGTCCCGCAAATATTGAGCTTTTCGTTACGCTAAAAAAAACTTCTTCTTTTTTAACACATTTACCACCTATTCTTCAATTTCTTCATTAATATAAACTAGTCAATGTATAATAAATGATCAAACGAACTTCCTGAAGTGAAGTTCGATCATTATTATATGAGTCGCTTCATTCGAAGATATTTACCAAGTAGTCCCTTTATCTTACAGGCAACCTCGCACGAGTTCAGAGATGTATATATATTTTTTTTTTTTTACAACCTGCTTTACCTCACTTGCAACTGTTTCATTCTTTTAGAGATACGTTATGAACAAAACTTTTAGGGTTAAAAGCACAGAACTTTATGAAATGTGGTTTTATAATGGGTGAGGAGGGTTCTTATATCTTCGAATGAAGCGACTCATATAATAATGATCGAACTTCACTTCAGGAAGTTCGTTTGATCATTTATTATATATTCGTCGCTTCATTCTTCAGATATTTACCAAGTAGATTTTCAGAGAAACAAGTTTTGTTCTGGTAATATACATATCTTTTTATTTATGAAAACGAAACGTAAACAAAATCACAATTAAACACTCGAATTATTGTAAGAATTAACAATAACTGCTAACTATTTTGTAATTAGTTAATCAACTACAGGAAACAACTGCGTTTGCAAAATCGTCATCATTCGAAATTGGCCTGTCATAAAATCGGGCAAAGGCTAAGGACGTGGAGGTCCAGCCCGCTGTCTTTCTTATTGTGTCCACACTAAGTCCGGCTGCGCGAGCGGCCGATGTGGCGGCGTGTCGCGTGCTGTGTGCACTGAACGTGGACACGTCCACGCCGCTTTCTGCCAGCATCTGCTTAATCCATCGACTAATAGATTGAGCTGTGGCGGCTTTATGTGGTTTCTTATAAGTTATTAGGAGGTTTCCTATATTCGTGGTCCTAATATTTTTTGTTACAAAAATATAATCCTTGAGGACTGAAGCGGGACATATGTTTTCATTATCACGAAAGAAGGGTAGGAATAAAACTGGCTGATCTCGTCCCGGAGCGGACGTCTTAACAATGTCTGTTATCGCTATCTTAGCCCCATTTGAAGTAATTGATATATTATTTAATTTAATAAGAGATAATGTTTGTACCACCCTATGGGCTGTGCAAAGTGCTAATAAAATTACTAATTTTTTGGTAATTCTATCGATACTTAACTCCAAGTTTGGGTACCAATTTGACACATAATTAAGCACTAATTGTGGGTCCCAAGTATAAGTATACTTTGGCTTATTAGGCTTCAGTTTATAAGCTCCTTTCAGTAATCGTTTTATACAATCATCGGAACCTACGTTAAAATCCATAATCAAAGACAGAGCGGAACGATGGCTGTTGAGGGAACCAAATGAACAACCCTTGTTGAATTGCTCGGTTAGAAAAGAAATAACCGATGTTTTTGAACCACCAAAAACGTCAATATTGTGTGATGAACAAAACTGCCACCAAAGCTTCAATGTCACGTTATACTGTTTGATAGTGTTGTCTGCTAGTGAAGCCATCATGAGGTTTAACGAGTCGGGCGGGGTTCCCCGGCGTTTGAATGCCGTCCGCAAAGCCTCGCGACACCCAGGGTAAGTTTGGTGTGCAGGGGGTGGTGTTCCCTGAAATGAGATTGAAGAAGAAATTTACTAGGATTCAGATAAAGTATATGGGAATCTAGTAAACCCTGTAGAAGTGGGTACCATGGTTGTGAAGGCCAATGAGGGAAAACTAAAATTCCCTTGCCCCCATCTTCGATAATCTTGCGTAAACATTTTAAAATTAAGGAAAAAGGCGGGAACGCGTAGAAGTATTTATACTTCCAATTTACCGTAAAAGCATCTACAGCGTAAGCATCTGGTTCTGGTTTCCAGGAAACAAACGAGTCGCATTTGGTATTGCAGCGAGAAGCAAAGAGGTCAATTTCAGGGCAGCCAAAGTGTCTTTTAATAATATTATAAGCGTGATCTGATAACTCCCACTCCGTATCAGGGTTGATCTTCCTAGATCCTGCGTCAGCATAATTGTCTTTAGTATTTACGTAAGAAGCGAACAACCAAATATTACGCTGCTCGCACCACTGCCAAATACACCTGGCCAGATCGTTTAGATGCGGGAATTGGACTCCCCCTAGGCGGTTTATATAACTAATTGCTGTGGTGTTGTCTACTTTCAGCAATATTGTACAGTTGTCGTCATTACTGGCGAAACTTTTTAAACCTAAAAATACGGCTAAAAGTTCTAAGTAATTTATATGGTGCTTCATCTCTACGGCTTTCCATTTACCATGGACTTTTGCACCGTTACAGACAGCACCCCAACCTATTCTAGAGGCATCTGAATATATTTCTTTTCTATAACTTTGATTTCTTATAGGACACAAAGATGTAAAAATATGATTTCGCCACCAGTTAAGGTCTTCTAGGACCATTTGAGAAATGATAATCTCGTGTTCGAAATTACTATTATGTTGTTGTAATGCTAGGTATTTCTGCCGTTCTAACAATTTTGTATAAAGCCAGCCGTATCGAACTGCTGGACAAGCTGCTACCAAGATCCCTATTAATTGCGCAAACTGGCGAATTGTACATTTTGTAAAACTTAAAAAACGTTTGACTAACTGGTGAATGTTGTTGCGTTTCTCCATAGGTAATGATAAAGACATATCATGTGTATTATATATAAATCCTAAGAATTTACATTTTTGAGATGGTTTTAATGAACTTTTCTCATAATTAACTACGAAACCTAAACATTCTAAAAGTTTTAGGGTTTCGCGTACATTGGTTATACATTCCTCGTAATCATTACCTACACATAATATGTCATCTAGATATATTACAGATTTGTGTCCCTGTTTCCGAAGACAGGCCATAACCTCTTTCATAATTTTTGTGAACACTCTTGGTGCTACGGATAAGCCGTACGGCATAGAATTGAACTGGTATGTACATAAACTGTTAGAATAAGGAGCTTGAAAATTAAACCGTAAGTATTTTCGATCGGATGCGCATATAGGAACTAGTAAATAGGCTTCTTTTAGATCAATTGTAGCTAAAAACCCGCCTTCGGGAACTAATTTTGCGGCCGTCCTATAATCCTCCATTTTAAAATGTGTTTTTGTAATAAATTTATTTAGTGATTTTAAATTTAAAATAAACCGCTTGCCTCCATTAGCTTTAGGTGCTAAAAATATTTTCGATATATACTGGTCATGAGTTGCGGTGCAACGTGATATAGCCCCTAGTTCTAATAATTTATTAATTGCCATATGCATATCTATAGCCTCATCGAGAGTGAAGTTAGACAGTGGTGCATTAGGCCGATTGACTCGAGAACAAATGGGAATTTTAAAACCGTGTTTTATCCATGATAACACGATAGTGTTCTTCGTTATCTGACGCCAACAATTAAAGAAAAAACCTATTCTGCCTGCATGTACCTGAGTTATTTTTGTTGTGGCGCACGAGTTTTCGATGCGTAGGAGCTCTTCGCTGTCGCTTGAGACTGCGATGGAAATGACCGACGTGACGTCACTGGTGGTCTCCTTTGACCTCCCCGCCCCCCCCTGTTCGACGGGTAGCGAGGAGGTCCTGGCCAGTTTCCCTGGTTGACAGAGTGTGTAACCGGCGGCTTGTTGTTCTGATTTATTATAGTTTTTCTTATCTGAGATCCTTGTTTTTCAATGGCCTTACTGGCTTTTATTTTTTCAGATAATGAGTTACCGTATAGAGTATCATCGCGTTCTGAGTCTTGAATGACATGTAGGAAGTTCTTTTCCAGACTTGGGGTTATTAATTTTATTCTATCTTTGGTCAAAGAGTGATGCAAATCAGATAACAAGCGACAACCGTCGCTTAAATGTTTTAAAGCAAGAACTTTATTATTTGATTTGAGCAAATTGTCCATTGCTTTATTTATTGCTGCGGTACCGTTTCCTAATTGTTGTTGAAAATTAAACAATTTTTTGTCTCGTCCTCTAACTATATCTGATACGGCGGCAGAAATTTCCACATTTAACTTCGGAGCTTGCAATAATTTGCAATTGGTGGGTATAAGATGTTCTTTCATAAGCTTATCTTTATCATCTTTAGCCAACCCTTTCTTCAGTAGGGGGGTCCACAGACTAGCTAAGCTCTCGCGGACCTCTTCTCCGAAATCTGGCGTACTCGATGTAGAAGATCCCAACGCAGATAGTAGCTCCGGGTCTAAAGTCACCGAGGTTGACTCCGCTGACGGGACCGCCGCATCCGATGTGATGTCTGATATTTCCTGCAGGGCAGGAGCTGCCACTGGCGGGCCTTCTTCGTAAGGAAGAGTAGATGGACCCTCTTGTGGTTCGACGTCGCTCGTATCTACAAAAACATATTACGATATTTGAGCGGTCGAAAAAATGGGTATAGCACACGTTGGCTTTTTTTTTTTGTAATTTGTAGTTTCTGTGCATATCTATTTCAGATTACACATATTTTCTACTTAGTTGTCATGAGACATGACTCATAATTAGCTCGCAGCTAATTATGTTATCACAATTGACTCGCAGTCAATCGCGATTTTTAGTGGGTAATAATAAAGTAAACTAACCCGCAACGTGTTCATCTTCAGATGAATCTATACGACGTCGTATCCGATGCCAATCTTTCTCCTTATTCTTTTCTAATCTTCTAATCTTACGTTTATATTTTTCCAACTTCTGTTGTGCACTACGTTTCGCCATTTTTTAATAGGTGTGTGCGCTCGTTGCCACGCAACGACAAGGAATGAAACAGTTGCAAGTGAGGTAAAGCAGGTTGTAAAAAAAAAAAAATATATATACATCTCTGAACTCGTGCGAGGTTGCCTGTAAGATAAAGGGACTACTTGGTAAATATCTGAAGAATGAAGCGACGAATATATAATTAATATTATTAAATGCATCATAATAGTTTTTGGTTAACATCTTAATTACTTTTGTCGTTTATTTTGATTCGTCAAGTGAATTTGTCATGTCAGCCTAGTAGACTTAAATTATGTGGTTAGTAAAATATTTGGCACGTAGGTATACACCCTTATGTCTTTAACTTAAATTTACGCCTCCACTTATCTTACAGTAGGTAATATCATTTAAAAAAGACTTTGATATTAAATAAGTAATTTCAAATGAACGTTCAAAATTTTCCAATAATTGAATAAGATCTAGGTACCTAAGCGGTTGAAAACACGGGGCTCAGCTTGTTGTAAATAAAAAGACAATGTGCCAACGGATTTGTCACGGATTCTTTACCAATAGAGCCTTGCATAGAACAACTAATACATTTTAATAACACTCCATAAACCTTACCTACGCGATATACCTACTTACCTACCCAACGACCTTATAGTTAAATATACCTACGTCTACGATGGTTAAAACAATATTCAAGTTAATTATAGACACTTCAAAGATCTTGCCTACTTTAGGTATAAATTGCCTGATTATAGAAGCAAATAATTCAACGTTTTTATGTCTAGACTCTAGGTTATCCGTGTAACGCCCTTGTAGCGCGGGACAAGTCTTTAAAACACTAACCATATTCTAGTAAGTGCTTAAAATGCTTTGAATGCAACTGCATAGAATTATTTCATTATCATTATCAGTCAAATGATTTACACTGCTGGACTCTTGCATCCAGCGCCTTCCTGTGGCGCAAAGTTAACAGTGTTTCAAGTAGGGGGTCGACACTCCGCTATTCAGCGCGGGGTCGACAATCCAGCAACTCCAAGGTGTATCTGCTCTTCGAGCTATTTATTTTGACGTAAAAAGAATGCAAAATCCCAAGGTAAGTTTTTACATTGTATGACAATTAAAGAGAATTTCACACTTTATTTCTTCGCGTCAGAAATGTAGGTATTGAACCAGTGAATGATTACCAAATCATTTTTAACCGGCGAAAAAAAACGGAGGAGGTTCTCAATTCGACACGTATATATATTTTTTTATGTATGACCACGCATAACTTTTTACAGAGTTGTCTGATTTTGATAATTCTTTATTTATTAGAAAAGGCACACTCCAAGATGGTCCCATTGTCATCATGTTAGGATCTGATGATGATATCCTGGGAAAATTGAAGGAACTCTTTAGATTTTATAGGCACACTTGTAGCGATTTCGGTTTTATGTAAGTATCGCTAACTTTTTGGCTACAAGTGCCGTATACTATGCCAGTATAGTACGAGTATGTAGTACGCAGAATGGCGATAAATCACTAAAAAGTAAGAAATGAAATTTTTTAACAAAAAATATAACAGACTCAAAACGCACTAAAAGGTAAAAAATAACTGTGTCATTTAGTTGCTTTAATTTACTTAAGCATATCTAGGAGTCTATTGTAGAATAATTGAGATTTTCTGTCGTCTAAGAAATTTTCAGTAAATTCTAAGCCCAAAGTCGGTAAGTGGCAGATATACACCACCATGACTTAGAAACCACGTTAACCGAACCCGGTCACTACCATCAACCGCTGCTGATAGTGTCCGAGTAGCAGTGGTGGGTTTACGTCCCATGTCCCCTCTCCAAAGACCGTTCACTATGGCAAAACCTGGAAGAGGCCTTCACCGTCAAGGGTTCTTCTTTTAAATAAACATATAAGTACAAACTGAAGTCCTAAATACAGATAGAATATGTATTATATGTGTATCCAAACTCATAAGCTAATGCGAGTCAAAGAAATATCCAAAATAAACAAAAAAATACGTATTTCTCAAATGTTATAGAGAAATATAATTTTTGCCTTAAATATTGCTTTATTTTTTACCCGACTGCGTTAGAAGGAGGGTTATGTTTTTCGAGTGTATGTATGTATGTATGTATGTCCATTTCTTCGGCACGCGCTACAGCCTTAACGGCTGAACAAATTTTGACACGTGAGCTGTCGTTGAATTTGTAAAAATTGTGGCAGTGACATAGGCTATATAAATTTTCAAAATGGCGGCTGTAAATGGGGGGAAAAGGGGGACGTGTGTATTTCTTTCTCTTATCTTAGCAATATGGGTGTCAAATGAAAGGTGGTAAATAGACCATTTCAAAAATATAAATATCATATCATGTTTATATTGCCGTTCTAACAAAAAATGGCAAAAAGTGTACCAAGTGTACAGTCTCATTTCTATATCTAAAACTAATAAGCTAAAACTAAAAAGTCTCAAATAAAATTATTATTTTAAAAACAAAAAACCTGACTGCTTAGACGTTATGAACTGAAAAGAGAAAAACAAGGATCACTATATCTATATAAAATTCTAAATACTTTATGGTGCTGCAGGCGGGGACAAACGTAGTTTTGGTAGATCTTTCTTTCCCCGCAGAAATAAAGTATTTTGTCCCCGCTTGCATCACCATAAAGAATTTTATATAGATATAGTGATCCTTGTTTTTCTCTTTTCAGTTCATAACATCTAAGCAGTCAGGTTTTTTGTTTTTAAAATAATATTTTTTTTAACATATTAATAAATATTGCCAATTCTATTCAATTTAGGGGCAGAATCCGGCCATGTCCTTTAGATATTAAGCAATTTATAATTTACTTAGTTAAATTGTAAACACTTTTTTTAGGAGAAATAAAAGGCTTTTTTATTTTTTTATTTATCCCCTCTCCTACAGGGAGTGAGGCCAGACCTTGCAGTGTGCCTTAAAGGGCTGACAATGTCTTAAGTAAATATCTTTAAAAATTAAAAAGTCTCGTTTTGTATTGAATTGATGTTTGCCCTAAGATTACTACCTTAAGGTAAATCATCCAATGGTATGAAAAACAAGGATTTTACTTTATAGACTGCCGGCTGGCTATTGTTTCTTAATAGGTAAGTTCTTTGTCCTAGGTTTTTTCCTACCTAAGTACCTTATCAAGGTCTATAGATAGACAAGTTTTACATACATTTTGTTATAATATATGAACTATCTCGTTAATCTATTGATTAGCTAGCCTATGTGACTTGGTATCACGAGATCAAGGTTCGATTCCTGGGTACTGAGTTGTTTTTACTTCCAAAAAATTTTAGTAAATATTCAAAGGTGTCAGGAAGCCGTCAGTCCCAGTCAATTGCATCAATATCTGATAGTGACATTATCAAGTTAAGCCCGCAAAGCCGCATTTGAGCAGTTGGGTATGTCTGCTCTTTTAAGTGGAGGGAAGCCTGGCACTGTAGTGAGCCGTTAATAAGTATTTTAAGTATATTTAAGGGTAGAAATGAAAGTCGAAACTAGTTTTTTTTTATTTGCCCTGAACATGTTTTAATTACTTATTTTCCTAGCAGCGATAAACGTGAGTTCTAAGTAAACTATGCAATTACTTCCATATACCTACTTCAAAGCGATTCATAGAACTATGAAATAGCTAAGACCCTCCTTAGGTGCTTAAAATCGTTTTATGACATGGATGTAACATAAGCTTCCTAGAAAAGCCAGCAAATTATTTTACGCACGATTAAAAATGTTATTCAATCTACGTATACTCCTAAGTAAATTGTGATTTATTTGCTATGGTTTCTATTTGTTGCTTTATTAAATCCTCTATTAAATGTAGATACTGTTTTGTGACGGCAGTACATTTCTTTCTAAGACTTGCGTCCACATTAATTAAGTATCATACGTATCGGACGCATCGCATTATACGGGTTGTGTTATTCTTTGTATAGGTTCTCATTCAAGTGCGTAGTACGCTCGGCACGCATCGCATCGTCGGCATCGCCGATGACGTCATACGAAATATACGTATAGTGATAGTAACATCGGCAAACCCGATCGCTACCGATACTGCACGCATAGTAGGTAAAATTCGTATGATACGATGCGTCTGATATGCAAGCCCTTAAAGGGACTGACTTACTTTCCCAGAGTAAATTTGAGGAATAGAAAGACATGGTAGGAGAAATGTCTCCCTAAAAGCATCTCTTGCGAGTTCTTCAACTTAGAAGAAATATGGGAACTATTAAATTCGGAACGAGATTTCTGTATGGGATCGCGAAAACTACTGGACTGCCGATCTATGCAAGGAAAATGGTTGAGCCCACCTATTTGAATATAATTTCCAGTCTCTTCTAGTGTTAGAAACTAAGGTAGGTTAGGTATATGTCTTATAACAGCATTTTTCACCAACACATAGGTAGGTACGCTGGTCTGCCATAAAAGTATCGACTAGTTCGGCCTCGAACCACCTATGGTAGCTCGCTCCAAGCTTAATTATTATCTAAACGTTTACGCGATTATACGAAGATGGAAATATAATGGAGCCGCCGATGTATCCTAATCACAAGAGTAACTATGGCTCCAGTAGCTTGATAGAAACTTTCACCGTCGAGAAACGTAGCTTCTTACTGCTAGCGAAAATAGGCTTGTGATTTTTTAAATTAAGGCTATAGGTGTATATTAGGTACCTTTAACACGTTTAATGCCAATCACGTGATCTGAGCTGCCAGCCAGTGGCCGTTCACGCGATATCGCGTGATAGTTGTATTAAACTTTAAAGGGACCAGCTTTTCCACTTGGCCTTGAACCTGTTACAACTTTTTCCTAAGCTTAACAGTTCATCTTTTTAATAATTGTTCGTTGGATCAAGCGCTAGATATTAAAGATAAAGTTAAAGATGAGTAACCAATGATCAGACAGTAAGCAATCAACAGTTTTTGGAACGAAGTTCCTTATCGCGCGTTGTGAAACGGGGCTAGACGGAAAAAATTCGTACGAAAAGTTGTCACTACACTTTTTGATCAAAGGATCTTGCCGCCGCCTTTGATGTGTGTGCGCGTGAGCGGCGGGGGGCCTGCGATGCTGTCTCGCGCTCTTGTGGCGCCCTCTGGTGTTTCGGTGTACAACAACAAATATTATTATTACATAAAAAAAATAAAATTTTATTACAATTCCTTCACTAATTAATCGAAAGGAACTTCGTTCCATCCGGGTGTCCCTTGACACCTCTCAACTTTTAATTTAAGTTTAATAGAGTTAGAACTAAATATAATTGAATCTGTCTTCCCAAAGTTAGAGTCAACGAACTTAACGTTTGGAAACTTCTTGTAACCCTTTCAAGTAGGCTTACTTGGGAAAAACGAATCTAAATTTGAAATTGGATGAAAATTCAATAAAACGATATCTACGAATATTATTTTGGTTTTTTATCTACTACAAGTTGGTCCTTGACTGCTATCACACCTAATGTTAAGTGCTGATGCGTGTAGGATCCACACCCCTTTAGGTTTCGAACACGACATCGTACCGGAACGCTAAATCGCTTGGCGGTACGTCTTTGTCGATAGAGAAGTAACTAGCCAAAATAAATTAAGAAAAATCTCAATCTACCCGCCGGGAATCGAACCCAGGACCTCCGCCTTATAAATCTACCGCGCATACCACTGCGCCACGGAGGCCGTATTCGAAGAAAGCAACATTTTTCTACCAACATAGACAGTTTTTTATTTTATTACGCCTGGCGCATATAAATCAAAGCCGCCATCTGAAAGCGTTTAACTCCTTATGTAGTCTGTGGTGCCGTGCGCACATTTTGCGTCTCAGAGCTTGTATGTCCGGCTTTCTGCCTACGGGCTCGGACGTGGAACAACATTGCGTCATCAGGCTACTTCGATCAAAACATTGTACCTTAGATAACTATATTGAAACTTAAACAAGTATACTCACACTAACTATATTATAGAACGAAGTCCTCCGCCGCGTCTTCTCTTTGTCTATACACGATAAATTCAAAAAATACATACGGAGTTTCATGCGGTTATCAATAATATACATAGGTAGAGATTTATGAGGAAGGTTTTACTGTATAATTTTCCAAGGTATCGAATAAGTTGACTTACATTATGAAGATAATTTTTGGAAGCATCGTGAAAACTCAAGATGTCTGGGAACTTTCATTGAAATCTCTGCCTCTGAGATACTAACTTGATAGGATTGTTACTCTTTATTTAAACAAAAAGCCCGTGATAGCATACCTTTTAAAGATAGTTTACCACTTTTAAGGATACCGTTTCATTTTTTAGAACTAATTAACTTAAATCTAAGATGATTTAAGCCATTTTTAAAGTATTCATCAAAACCAAACCTAAATAATGGATTTTCCTATCAGAAGAACTTAGGACATATATGACCTTCAAAAGTGACGTGAAAATTTTTTTAATCGTCATTAGACTAAATAAGTAAATCATAATTTATATACAGTTCATTTTATTAAATTGTTTCCGTTTTAACCGACGAAAAAAATGGAGGAGGTTCACAATTCGACACGTATATTTTTTTTATGTATGGCCACGCATACCTTTTTACAGAGTTGTCCGATTTCGATAATTCTTTTTTATTAGAAACGACACACTTCCATTGTCATTATCTTAGGATGTGATGATGATATCCTGGGAAAATTGAAGGAACTCTTCAAATTTTATAGGCACACTTGCAGCGATTTCGGTTTTAGTGTAAGTATCGGTAGCTTTTTGGCTACAAGTGCCGTATATCTAATATACTATGACAGTATAATACGAGTATGTTACGTGGCAATAAATCACTAAAAAGTAAGAAATAAAAATATTTAACAAAAAATAGAACCGACTCAAAACGCACAAAAATGTAAAAAATAACTGTGACATTTAGTTGTTTTAATTTACTTAAGCATATCTAGGAGTCGGTGCCAGCCAAGGTTTCTACTTTAAGAACATTACCTAGAACCCACAAACTGCTTTACTATGTCAAATAAATGTTTCTTCAACTTGCTGGCACCGATTTCATAGATATACTTAAGTAAATTAAAGCAACTGAATGTTATTTTTAACTTTTTAATGCGTTTTGAGTCGGTTCTATTTTTTGTTAGTTGCTTTACTGATTGTACTTATGTCTCTAGATATAACAAATATATAATATATATCTTCTAGAGGATCTATAATCTGTTAGAGGAATGTAATTGACCACACAGAGGCCTACGCTTACCTAAAAGGTCGTAAATCTTTTCCCACGAAACCTACTAGTTTATATAACCAATGTTGCTAATGTGCGCCCACTAGATTTTCATTATCACAGTTTTATATTACAGTTCTCTTTGTTAGTACGAGTGAAACGAACGTCACGATAAATAAGAAAAGTACACTTGAGAAATGAGTAAGTACTATATTATATAAAAATAAATCAACCTTACAACAAACGGCCACCACTACCCTAATTAAATTAGTTTGTTTTAAGCATAGGCTGCTTTATCATGAAAGCCCAATTACTTTGAATATTTTCAGATATTTATTTCAAATAAAATCATAGTGGTGTTACTAATAATTTCTTCAAGAACACAAGCCCTAATTTTCTGTTTCAGAGAAAGACGAAGATAACAATTCTAGTTTGAATATTTACAAATTCAGAGACAGGCAAGATAGATCTGATTTATTTATTAAACATGCTTCTATAGGCCGCTTCTCAGAAGAACAATCGCATAATATATTGATAGAAGTAGACGAACATAAACGACAGAAAACTTACGCTATACTTCAAGAAACCCGATCTGACTTTCACAGCAACAAACTTCGTTACATTCTCTTAATTTATACAAACGCTATGTGGAAAGTGTTTATTTTAACAACAATCTTCTTTGCGTACTTCTTAGAAACATGTCTCTATACGTTTAATAAACCGCAGGAAAGGTCCTTCTGGCTAATCATACTTGTGATCTTTTTGAATATTTTGTTCACCATCGACGTTGTCATTGTTTTTGGATTGAAGTTCTTTGAAAAGTGGAGGAAGACACTAAACTTAGTGGAACCAGATACAAAGCGTGTAATATTAGATGCTGTATTGGCATTACCATACTCCTTTATGTATTTAATAATACCAGAGAAGTACACGCCATTCGGTTATCAAGCTGTTGCCCCTATAGTTGCAACTGTACGTGTTTATAGAATAATTGAATATTCCTATAGCAAGTCTTCGCAAGCTGGCACGAATCAATGGACTACGTTTTTGGCGCAGTACCTGATACTGTTTCTATTGTCAGTCCATACTTGGACCTGTATATGGTACTTGTTTGCCCATAAACACTTTGATATTCACGAAATACGGTCTTCCTGGGCGGTTGCTACTGTGAGGCTACCTACTGAAACTACTTTTGATTGGTACTTCGTCGGCGCTTATTGGTCTGTATTATTTTTTACGGCAAATGCACTTGGAGATATATATCCTGTAACTACACGTGAGAGAATAATAGCTGCAATCGCAATTTTGTTAGGATTTCTTTTGACGACTGTTGTGTTTGTTGGTTCTCTGACATCGCTGTTTATTACTATAACTACTAGACGAGCAAAGTACGTACGACAATTGAAGAAAATACAAAACCATTTATCGTTGATTAACATGGATCCTGAAACAACAAAGCGTATTATAAGGTACATAATAATTACTTATTTAAGAAAACAGTAGTCCTTGAAACGGTGCATGTTGTGAGGAGGTTTCTCACTCTGGAGCCCTGAGCATCGGTCGTTTAAGACCTTAATTAAGCGGAGGATCAGATAATTTTTATATTTTTTTGTGTATGTATAGGTATTTAATAGCTTTATAGTTTATTTTAGGTATCACCAAATGATTAGTTTTTACTAGAATTATAATGTTTTAAGATATTACGAAGATCTTTGGTACCAGAAATCTGGAGTGTTCAAACCTAAGCTAATGAAACTACTGCCAGCGCCTCTGCAAATGGAAATTAGCTATGACCTTAATGCGGTGCCACTCTACAGTTCATTGATATTCAGGAAACTTCCGGAAGCATTCCTTAGACGACTGTCTGTTACAATGAGCCACCAGTTTTATTTACCTGGCGACATTGTTTATAATCACAATCAAAACAAAACTATTATGGTAATAATATATATTCTTGCATTGTTTAATATTTACAAATTGCTCATTGCGCTGCTATTAATAAATACCAACACAAGTGCTATGACTGCCTTGTAGCACTAGTAGTTAGTCTATGTATGTTTATAGTGGTGTGGTCGGGCTGTAGAGTTCCTACAATGAAATGTTCGGACAAATTTTAAGCCCGGAAGTGGGAAGTCGGTGGCTACACCCCCTTGACATGAAAAGCACTTTAAGATCGGACCCTGTCATTATCATCAACATATGATAGTGATCATTACAAAGTGAAACATTATCACAATAAGCTTGCTAGGATATAATCACGAGGTGGTTCTAAGCCTTGTATTCCTTCTACTATAGAGAAGGCCTGGCTCTATAGGAGGCCATTGATAATGATGATGATGATGATGATGATGATGATAAATTTATGCTATATTTATATTCTACACAGATTTGTGTCACGAGCGGTGTCGTGGAACTCTTATCTGATGAGGACGATGAAAGCCCAATGATATCATTTGCTAAGGGCACTTGTTTCGGGGAAATATCACTGGTGTATAACATTCCAGGTAGGCATATTACTGAATTATAGTTTGTTTGCTTTAAGAATACAGTGAGCACCGACTAACCCCACCCGCTAACTAATCAAATCTTTTCAAATTATAAGGTCAAGTTCACAGTTAATGCATAGCTTTGAACGCGACGCGCGATTTGATTGGTTAGGGAGCGAGGTTAGGCCAGCGCTCACTGCATTCTTAACGTGAACGAATTATAAGCTGTATCTTGGATTGTACCTTGGATTAAAAGCCAGTGACTTTCGTCATTATATAAAAGCTGAAAGTTTATCAGCTCGTGTTACTATCAAAGGTATTATGGTAGGCAAATAATTTATCCAAAAAAATACATCCATAATATTATGTTGCCATGTTGTTGGGAATCAGATGATAAACGAACATCACTTCTCATGATATCACGTAGAAAATAGGTTTTACAAAAATTTATTATTTTAAAAACATAAGCCCGAGTGCTTAGAAGTAATGAACTGAAAAGAGAAAAACAAGGATCATTATCTATATGTCTATACATATAAAAAATGGAATGTTTTTTTATAATATTGTAATAACCGTTTTTTACTACACGCATGTGAATATATATACGGTACATACACCTAAATAACATTTTTTACAATTTTTTCAAACCTGTAAGGTTTTTACAATCTAACTGGTAGTTTCAGAGATTAACCGGAACAAGACTAATCTCTGAAACTACCAGTCAGATTATAAACATACATAGGTTGATAAACACATTACACCTCCTTTGCGTCGCGCAGTCGGGTAATTACACTTAAGTTGCTTACACTGCAAATACCTTAAGTAGAAGCATAAGCTTTTATAAACTGACGAAGGCCTGGCTATCACAGGCTCTCAATCTATAAGATCTTATATGACAGGAATTATCACAATATTTTTACAGCCCGATGTACAGTTAAAGCAGCGACGTATGTGGAATGTCAAGTTCTTAGTAAGGCCGACTTTATTAAGTTGATGATTACTTACCCTGAGATAGTTGGCAAGATACGAAATGAACTGCACGAAAGGATTTACCGATGTCATTGTAGAAAACAAAAACAGGGAAATTACAAACAGTTATCTTTGAATATTTATGCTTCTAAAGATCGAAAAAAAAGCAGCATTAAATGTTTAAAGGACAAACTGCGTTACATCCAGGGTAATTATGACAATTTGCCTACATTGTATTTATTAGCAAAAAATAATATTTTATTAAAAATTATTTAAAAATATTCTGATTTACAGGTTTAAGTGACACAGAAAATTTTACTAAAGACGATGAGCTTGATGAAAATTGCTTAGATCTTTACATATTATCGGAACATGTTAAGAAGCGTACCAATGATTTTACTTGCTTGAGTGCAAAATTTCCATGGATTTTAGAATCTGATTGTTATCTCGTTAAATATTGGCAGTTATACATGCTGACCATAGTGTTCTATGTGTGCCTTCTCTATCCATACTTCATCGGATTCGAGAGAGAATTTCCGAGAGGAATATTTTTTTATATCGAAATCATCATTACAGTATCTTTAATGTTAAATGTATGTATCACAATAGTAACTGCCGTGAAGACTAAGAAGAGATACATTAAAAGTTTTTTGAGTATATTAAATTATCGTATGTATACTCTGGGATTTTACATGGATGTGTTTGCTATAATTCCATTCGAATATATTGTCACAATACACACAAACGCATCGTACCTAGACAACTATAGAAATCATCTCTTCTATTTGTGTAAAGGCACCAAACTTTGCTTAGTGTGGCGATTAACCAGCTTCTTTGAAGAGTTGGAGAGAAAACTACTAGCAAATACTATAATAGTAAAGGTGTTTGCTTTGCATATTTTTTATCTACTACTTAAAATCTAGGTAGGTTATTTTTTTTTATTATAGAGAAAGAATACAATAAGGAACTTAAGCTAACTTATCCTAATAACTATATAAATCATGCCCACGTGGAATGGTGGCAAGAATACTGGCTGCATTTCCGCATTGGATAGCCAGGCTAATCCTTTGCGCAAAAAATGAGCCAGCCCTTCGGTCACCAGTTGAGGCAATTAGGCGCGGTGAAATGTTACGGAAGAATTTTTTGGCACTGCGACTCCATGGCCCAAGGGTCTCCACGGCAAAAGGTACAAAGGTAGGTTCATTAGCAACAAAAACTGTAACTTTGTTTAATTTTATAGATTGTCAAGTACTGTGTTTACATCGGATTCATATGTTACTGGTCTGGCGTAATTTTATACATGGAAGCATGTTTCGTGAATAGATGCTCTCAAAATTCATGGTTCGCCAATGCTTTAACCTGGGAAAATCAAAGAGGAAGTGTGACATCGAGCAAGTATGAACTTCAATAAGAAATGAATAGTCCAGATAATAAAATATTTTCATACACTCTAAAATTATCTTGGCAGTCATGGTTCAATGAATTCGTGATTCATAAATTCCAAAATTATCAATAGATTTTCTTTCCAGAACAAAATATCATATACTGACAGCTACGTATTTTGCTACTACTACTTTGTTATCAGTAGGCTACGGTGATTTCACTCCAGGCGATCAATTTGATATGGGATTCGTAGCTTTTCTTAGTTTATACGGAGTTTTGTTAACTGGATACTGTGTGTCTGAGTTTTCAGCTGTTGTTACTCATTGGTCTAGGTATGTACAGATATCATAAATATTGATACGGCCAAGGGTTGATAAGAATTTAAGATAAGGATTCACGTAGAACACAATATACTGTTTGATAGAGCTAGAGTCACGTTGCTCTCAATGAGATCTGAAAAATTTGTATCTTTAAAAATTAATTCATACTTAACATAAGAATGTTTTTGGAGGGGTACTTACTGATTACAATAAATATCCTAATATTATATTTTTCGTAAAAATCTGGTTATTACAACAAACGCATGAAATTTAAAACGTTAAAATAAATTTTCAGGACTAAGACAGCTTTTTTGGAAATAATAATTACGATTGATAGATTCATGAAAGAAAACAAGATGCACCCGGCAATAAAATCGAGAATCATGTCATTTTACGAGCTCCAGTGGCAATACAATGCGGTAAAGAAAATAAGAAAGATTAATTAATCATGACTTAGAAGTATAGTTTTTACACATACACAAGAACAAAAATATATCTTCTATAAAAGATCTTTAAACAATTTCACAAAAGTAATGGTTGACGAAGCAAGCAAATGACTCAACTGATATTGAATGATGATAAAATATCCTCATCTATAACAGAAAAACAGTTTGCAGGATTTCCAATAATGAAATGCTTCGTTTTGTACCCCTTAATCTAAAGCTTAAGTATGTAGCCTCAAATGCCGTCTATTTTACTAGCAGGTTTGCCCTTCGCATCGAAACAGTATTGCTTTTTAAAGCGTGCATTTTTTAATTTTTCTCTCATACCTAAGAAAATTTATTTTCAGGGTGTTGAACTTACTGGTGAAAATTGGCTCGAAAAAACTATAGTGCCTTCAGAATTACGAAAGAAAGTTCTCCATCAGGCACGATTCAAGACGCTGACTTCAATTAGGTTCTTCCAAGTGAAAAATAAAGCTTACATTCATACGCTAACAGAAAGTATGTATTTATGAATGGGACTCCTATCTTGGGTAATGTAATTATTGGGGTGTAAAACGTTTTACACGCACGACCTAATTGTGTCAGCAATGTTCGCGTCTGCCAAACTAATTACTACTGGTTTCGAAATGGATCGTATGTTTAAATATTTTGTACGGGCATTAGATAATGTCTCAGTACTGGCAATATTTGTTACTGTATTAACTAGATTTGTGTGTGTCGGTGGTGAGGTACATTTACTGAATGTACCTAGCAGTATTTTTATTCTTAGATATTTAGATATATCAGAGAAAAGTTTCTTTCCATAAACCTTTAATCATCAGGTTACAAAGCTGACTGTCTTGGGTTGGGCTATGCAATATTAAGCTACCCTTACTTTCAAGAATTTTTTTAATATAGGTAATTGTGTTATGAGCTCCATACCGACTCTACAAGGAGAAAAGCTTGGTTCTGTAGTGGGCTTTTAAAATAGGCTGATAATAATTATAATTTCCTATACAGTTTCTCTTTGACACTTTCCTTTGACTCCTGGATGTTGTTGTTCAGCAAAAGAGACGTCAAATAAATAGTAGCGGCTTTCAGGAAACCCAATTAACTAAACAATTGTTAAAACAGCTGCCAGAGACATTATCCTGCCACCAGGGGAGATCGTATACTACGGCGGCACCATTACCAGGGAGCTGTATATAATTGAGAGCGGTTATTGTTTGGTCACATCTAAGGAGATGAGAGAAACCAAGAGGGAGCGTGTCATTGGCCCCGGGAATCATCTGGGATTATTAGTGCTGTTGTACGGCGTGCCGGCTGTCAGTACTGTAATTACTCTGACACATTGCAAAGTGAGTGAGCATTTCCGCGGCCCCCCCGACCAAATCAATCATTGATTATGGAATGCTCTCTGAGCGTCTCAAATCAGTTGATTCAGAATTTCTATCCCAAATTCCTGACGAAATAGGGACCTTAGAAGAAGCACTCGCAGCTTCAAAAAGTCTCAATAGTCATTTACGCGGTGCAATTACTGAATGCACAAAAGAGGTTCCTGCCATCAGCACGAACACTCTACCGCCCGATTTACGTTCCTTAAGAACACAACGAGACGCCCAACATAGACTCCATGACGCAGAACCGACAAGAGAAAATCGGAGTAAACTCTGGAATCTCCAGAGACGTTGTAAGCGCCGCCTACAACAACTCCGTGACGGACAATGGGACGATAAGCTGAGACAGATAGAGCCATCGCACTTAGCGCATTTCGAATTGGCTCGATCTCTCAAAGCCGACCCCGTCTCGGCCACTCCACCTTTAATTCGCCCCGACCTCCCGCCCGCGTTCGAGGATATCGATAAGGCCGAGTGCTTAGCTGACAGCCTCGAAACACAGTGCACTCCAAGCACTACCTCCGTAGATCCAACTCACGTGAAACAAGTCGACGCCGAACTTGTTTCCATCCTATCGCTCCCTCCCAACGGAGACGATATCCCTCCTACGACCTACGACGAAGTCTCTAGGATTATCAAAGGCTTACGAAAAAAGAAGGCCCCAGGCCCAGATCATATTAGTAACAAAGCGCTTAAGCTCCTACCCATTCAACTAATTAACTTGTTAGTTGTTATTTTCAACATGTTTCTCGCACACTGCTCCTTCCCCGTAGAGTGGAAGGAAGCCACTGTTATCGGCATCCCAAAGCCTGGCAAACCACGTAACCTCCCTACAAGTTACCGCCCCATTAGTCTACTCAACACTCTTGCCAAGGTGTTTGAGATAGTTATCCAAAACAGAATCAAGACCGTAGTATCGGAGAAAAATCTCCTAAACAACCACCAATTCGGCTTTCGAGCCAAACATTCCTGTGTCCAACAAGCCCACCGCTTAACGGAACATATACTAGCTGGGTTCACCACACACTGGAAACCCATTCCAACTGGGGCCCTCTTCTTCGACGTGGCTAAAGCATTCGACAGGGTCTGGCATGGAGGCTTGCTAGTCAAACTCCACCGTTTCGGCGTGCCAAACAAACTGGTTCGATTGCTCCACAGCTACCTTACCGACCGTACCTTCAGGTACCGCCTAGATGGCACTCTCTCCTCCCGCAGGCCTATCCGAGCGGGAGTCCCCCAAGGCTCAGTGCTAGCTCCCATTCTGTATGCACTCTACACGAGTGACATACCCACTGACCTCCCAAACGTCCATGTTGCACAGTTTGCGGACGATACCGCACTGTACACAACACATATAAAACCTACGGTCATAACAAAAACACTCAAAGAGGCGGCCAAACGCTTAGGCGATTGGTTCGTCTTGGCGCATAGAGGTGAACCCCGAAAAAAGTGCAGCAGTACTATTTTCGGATAAAGCTCACCCAACCAGACCGCCGCCTAACCTCCCAGTGATCTCCCTTTACGGAGAACCCATCCCATGGCGACCCAAGGCCAAATATCTTGGGGTAACCTTTGATAACCGTATGAGCTTCTCAGCACATATTCAGAAGGTCAGAAAAAGAGCCGCATATGTGTTAGGTCGTTTCTATTACCTAATTTGCCCTAAAAGCAAATTATCCCTTAGACTCAAGGTCACACTATACAAGACCTGCATCCGCCCCATCATGACCTACGCTAGCGTAGTGTTCGCCCACCGTCCAAAGAGCGCATTACAGCGCTTGCAAAGAATCCAAAATAGATTCATGCGCCTTGCCACGGGCAGCCCGTGGTTTGTTCGCAATAATGACCTCCACAGAGACCTGGATCTACCTACAATTTCACACTACATGAAAAAGCTTTCGGAAAATTACTTTACGAAAGCCGCCACACATCCCAACCCTCTAGTGGTTGAATCGTGCTCTTACACGCCCGAGTTAGACGCCGACTGCAAACGCAGACGCCCCAAAAATGTCCTTCACGACCCTGACGATGACATAACTACGGACAACGCCTCCCAGGACACACATACACAAAATACTACACAGCGTCTTCGCCGGCGAAGACGAGGTCCCCGCTTCATAACGTCACCCGGACGTGCCACTCACGCACGTCCATCAAGGGGGCGCTTTGGTCTGGTTTAATAATCACGCCAAACTACACACCCATTCCAAACGACCCTCTAAGCCGAGGCCCGAGTCTCACAGGAGACGCCCTTAGAGAGTCGTTACGCCCTCTTTTCTTTCGCCTTCGGGCAACCGCCTTCGGGCACCCTCCGGCGATGCTTCTGCGCTCGCCCAACCCCCCCGGTGACGCCGCTGTGGTCCCGTATGGAGCCTACGGCAATTACACAATCAGCAAAAAAAAAAAAAAAAGTGAGCATTTTTATTCGATGCGCATTAACATCTGTTAGTTGTGGTAGTTGAATGTGATATCGTTTATTAATTTTGGAACAGTTTAAAATATTGGTATAATATGAATAGGAACCAGTATTATTCCTCTAATCATCAACCTTTTTCACAAATTCGAACAATTACACAAAGTAATTTACATCGAAAAAGTGGCGTATCCTAGAGAATTAAAAAATCTTCCGAAAGTGTGACAAGCTATCGTCAGTACATTTATATACCTAATCTAAGCCGTCAACTTTATTTAAAAGAAATTATCTTGCAATTAAAAGTAAATAATAAGTCTTGCCGTATTTCTATTCCATTTTGAACATAAGGCAAACATGTAGGTATACAAAAAGATCCCAGCTGAGCTACCAGCCTGATCAGTTCCGCCTGTTATTCCTTACGAGTTGACTAGAAGTTGAGGGCGGAGAGTTACTAAAAATTTAGATAGATAACTTAACATGATAAAACATACTGTAAATAATTTTCTACAATTTTAGCTAATAAGTATCAGTCATTTCGCTTACACCTCCGCTTTGAATCTATTCCCGGACATGAGGGAGCACGATGGCTTACTCTTACCAGAAGAGTTAAAGCAAATAGTACAAATAGCAAGAACACAGAACACAGACGCCTATTTAAAGTATCACAGCCTTCCTACGCAGAAACAAAATAGGAAAAAGATAACGAATATTTTACAAGATTTTACTAATGGTATGTTTTTAAACATTTATAATGGCCTAACTCCCTGTAATCGCCAGACCATCGAAATTTCATAAAAACTAGGTCATTTAAAAACTCTAAGGATCTTTATTAAATGACTGCACAAAGCTAAGGGTTTGGTGACTGGAAATAATTTCTGAGAATATCTTGTAGAAAAAGTTAATAAAAATACTAGGTTTGGCTATCACAATCTAAATTTACAAATTAAATGTACCAAATGTGAAGAATCTTTTATTAACTGCACTTTATGACTATTTCAATGTTGTTGTAATATTAGATTCCTTCATAAACGTCGTGGAAGATTATAGAAAAATGCGCGAGAAATATATAAAATCATACAAACAGTTCAAAGTGTTTAACAATTTGTCACCGTATCTGCTGATGCCGATAGCAATCAAGCCAAATGGCGTATTTCTGAAAACTTGGGCCATCCTACGAGTATGCGCTGCTTATCTACTCAGCATGTTAATTCCAGTAAGACTTTACCAGCAAAGTTACAGAGTATATTTTTTAAATCTTTTTGTCGCTATACCTACCTACTTAGTGATAATATTTAAAATAATTGCAATATAGAAGTTTGTAAAGAACATGAAAAACATGAAAGAGGCAGTAAAATCCTTGTAACACTTATTAATTTTGCATCTTTGTGTTTTGATGTTTGTTCTCCCATCACCCAAAATGTTCTCAATGGATTTGAATGACATTAATAGTTTATTTATTAGATTGAGAAATTAATAAGTACTTTTCATCTCGACCTATTAGTTCATTCAAATCACCAAAACTACTAAGCTGATTTTTGTTTTTAAATGTAGATATAACTTAATTTATTTATTTTGTTAAAGTTTGGGTAATTTACCAAAATTAATCAATTATATTATAACAAAAAAATCACTATTACATACTATCACTAAATAGCACTAGTATGAAATAGGTACTAACTAGATAGGTAACAAAACCTATCAAAAGAAAAAATTTCAGGTTACCATTGCTACAGCACCAACATGCAAACACTTCAACATAGCGATCGTAGTTTTAGAATGTTTTTGCTACGTAGACTTATATTTGATGCTGCACGTTGCTTACTATGGTCCGAAAAATCAACTTATCTACCATCCTTACTTAACTGCAAGAAATTATTTGAGAGTAAGTTACACAGTTTTACTTAAAATTTCTATATTTAGTTCTATGAAACGAATAATATTTATAAGTGTTAATTTAAGTCTGACCTAAGAGTCGTTATAAGTAGTTGATACCTAGTACTCATTGTA
The DNA here is from genome assembly GCA_034621355.1 of Mycalesis mineus. Classification (NCBI taxonomy): domain Eukaryota; kingdom Metazoa; phylum Arthropoda; class Insecta; order Lepidoptera; family Nymphalidae; genus Mycalesis; species Mycalesis mineus. The sequence goes on along the minus strand of CM067890.1, from coordinate 11,042,202 downwards.
TTTAAAACTGTTAAGGGGTTTTCCAAAATTTAAAATTACGACCTGATGTTAGTCAATGAGAATGCTTGAAAAATTTTGTGTAGAAACACTGCAAATTCGAGTAAGGATTATGTGTACTTATTTCAATACTGTAATACTTTTTAACATTTTGCACTTGATTCAGATGTATAGTTTTATTTTACAGAGGACTTTCATGGTGGATCTACTCACGTGCTTCCCGTGGTATGCTGTTTGGAAACTGTTTGTTCCAAAACATGATGAAAATCACACCCCAGAAGACCATCTAGAAAACGCCCATATGTATCACTGCCTCTTCAGAATGGTCAACGTTTTGCAAATCTACAAACTTTATGCGGCATTTTGGGCAGAGTCGATTGGTGCCTTGAAAAGGGTTTGTATATTCAGCTCGTTCTACTTACGTCAGTCATTATGGTATCCAATTATTTTTTACATTAAACTGTCAAAAGTTTGCTTAGCCACAATTTTACATTATGGGGAGTCATATAATCCATGTCTGTCAGGATTTTTGGAATTTTGAACAGCCTTTGTTGACCAGACGGTTTGACATCCCACACTCCTACCATACTTACACATCTATGGAGTTTAGATCGAGGAGGCTTTGGTATCAAATCTCCAACATTGAAGTCATCTGCGAAATTTTGCCTTTTCGCGGTTGTCAGGTAGATCATTGACGTCAAGCCGAGAGCCACCAGATGCAAGCAGCTCAAGACCATCTTTGCTAGTCCTTGCAAGAGTCCTATGTCCAGCTGTATATATTCATCGGCTGATAATGATGAATATAATATTTTGATTTCAGGCATATTTGATGAGCGTTGTGCAATTCCTACTACTAACTCTATTCTTTTTGAATTTATATACATCGATATTAATTACTATGACCTGCAGATATGTAGTTGCTTATGATAGCGATGATTTTGTCGTGAAGCTTGAAAAGTTATCCTTAGCGGGACCGTACATGAAAACTACATTTAACTCAAGAGGAAATATGATTTGTAAAGAAGGTATTCAATTCAAAAATTCAACTAAATAATATATTAACTTTAAGTTTTGACAGCTAAACTTAGCTCAGCAGCATTTGCAGTGAGAAAAATAAGACAGTTTACCGATGTAGAAACAGCTAGACTGGTTTATTTTGCTTACTTCCACAGTGTGATGTCTTATGGCATCTTGTTGTGGGGAAAGGCTGCTGACATAAATTCTGTCTTTATACTTCAGAAACGAGCAATTCGGTCGATTTATAAACTTAAACCACGCGAGTCCCTTCGAGTCAAATTTAAAGAAATAGGAATTCTTACAGTAGCCTGTCAATACATATTCAATAACCTAGTCTTTGTTAAACAAAATATAAATATGTATAAACAGAAAAAGGATTTAAACGATCGTCTTCCTAGAAATGGACATAAGTTAGTCATATCAGCTTATCGCCTCCGAAAAGTACAAAAATCTTTCGTAGGATTGGGTGTACTCTTCTACAACAAGATGCCCAATTCAGTTTTAGATCTGCCATTGCATAAGTTTAAACAATGTATTAAAACTCACTTACTGAGTCAGGGTTATTATACTATCGATGAATTTTTAAATGACAAAGATGTTCAAAGGCAATTGGATAGGCTTTCAACTTCACACAGGAAGTAAAATAAATAACTTTATGTAACAACACACTTAATTTTGTAAAATTGATAATATTATAAAAAGAGCAACTGTTGAGTTTCTTGCCGGCTCTTCTCAACAGGGCCTGCCTTCCGAGCCGGTGGTAGAGTCACTACAAATAGTCCAATTTGACGTTTCAAAAGTGCTTGTAATAAGCCTACTTGAAATAAACGATTTTGAATTTGAATTTAATCACAACCTGGTAAAATGACTGTATCTACAAGAAGTCAACGACTGAAAACTTAGACTTCATTACCTCCTGAGGATGATCTTGTACCTTTTATTTTTAAACGACGTTCAAATAGAAAGATGTTCTGTGTTCGGTTATATGTATGTTTTATAATGTTTATTCTCTGATATTTTCATCAATTATGGGCCGATTTTTAAAGATCATTTTATTTTAAAGAGCTGTCTTACAGAAATTTCGTAATGCACGCTAACTAACTGAGTTATTTAAAACATATTTTTGTTCAGGGTATTGCAGTAATGTTAATGCATTTCCAGGTTCCTGGATTGACAGCGGAAAAATATTTACTGATAGCTTCCTATCTCCAGGCAAAGTATATTTGCTGGCTTACTATTGGACAGCAGCAAGTTTCACTGGCGCTGGTTTTGGTGACATCACGGCTCAAGACACCTCCCACATGCTTCTCTCAATTTGCATCAACATACACGGCGTTTTGTTTTTTGGGTGGGTAGTAGGTATTAGTCATATTAATCCCTATATGGGCTTAGCTGATTAGAATTCAGAAAACATGTCTGAAGGAACGGACCATTTTAAGGGAAGTGAAAATATATTTCGAGAAGGCGTTCTTAAAACGGTTTATTTTGTTTTTATGTAATTAGTTGCATCATCAAGTTGCGTCTGAATTGATTTATAAAAATATTAAATAGTTCATAGACTTTGGGAGTAAGCAAGTAACACGTTTAAAACCTAATAATCCAAACGTGCGTTATATTAACTCTTAGCTTTTATAAAATTACTAAGGTCTGGCTTAATCTAGCATAATACAAATAAATGATGCAAATTCTTTTTCAGTTACGTATATGCACGCATAGCATCGTTGAAGGCTATGGCTGATCAAGTGGTTACTACATTCCAGGAGAATTTAAAGCATCTAGAGCTATTTTTAAACAAGGAAAGAGTACCGTATTTGCTAAAAAAGTCTGTTATTGATTACTGGAAATATCAATGGAAAAGAACTGGAGGCTGGTCGGTACGTTACTTACACAATCGTTCATTAAACGCTTGATATTTCATCAGACACGTTCGAGAAATTTTTTGAAACCAGTTCTCTCAATTTTTAGCACCAAAAAATTTTAGGAAAACTGCACGCCAACTTAAACGAAGACGCAGTTTTGTACATGTACGAAAAAACTTTAAGAGAAATACCGTTATTTGAAGATGTAGAATATTCTTTCTTTAGAGCTTTTGCGAAAAAACTCAAGGAGGGATATTTTCAAAAAGGCTACATGGTGATGAGATCTAATGAGGTCATAAGCAACATGTACATTATTTATCGTGGCAAAGTGAGTATTTCTCGTTTAAAATTCAAGTTTTATATGAGTCACAGTACTTTAACATTTCACTTAAATATTTTTATAAAGGTGGATATAATCAGTAACATTAATGAAGTTGAAGCGTGTATGGGGCCGGGTGGAATTTTTGGAAATATTCGCGGTGCAACAAGATATTTGACTATGTCTAATGTTTTAGCTTCTAGAAACATAGATTTGCTATACATCAAAGGTGCGGATTTCTATTCTCTATTAAAGGTAAATTACTTGATGTTGTAATGAAATTTAAATTATAGGAAAAATTCATTCACGAGTAGGTATTTTTATTCAATAGAGAAAATCAGGATAGAGAAATGAGTAGAGTGATTCTTGAAGAAGCTCCAACAGTTGAAGGACAATTAATGTTTAATTACCCGACTGCGTCAGAAGGAGGGTTACATTTTTCGAGCGTATGTATGTATGTATGTCCATTTCTTCGGCACGCGCTACAGCCTAAACGGCTGAACGGATTTTGACATAAGAGGTGTCGTTGAATTTATCAAAATTATGGTAGTGACATAGGCTATATAAATTTTCAAAATGGCGGCTGTAAATGGGGGAAAAAAGGGGGGATGTGTGTATTTTTTTCTCTTAGCAATATGGGTACCAATTGAAAGGTCGTAAAAAGACCATTTAAAAAATATAAATATCATATCATGTTAATATTACTTTTTTAACAAAAAAATGTCAAAGAGTGTACTAAGTGTACCGTCTCATTTCTATACCATAAACTAAAACTAAAAAGTCTCAAATAAAATTATTATTATAAAAACAAAAAACCCGACTGCTTAGAAGTTATGAACTGAAAAGAGAAAAACAAGGATCACTATATCTGTATAAAATTCTAAATACTTTATGGTGCTGCAGGCGGGGACAAAAGTAGTTTTGGTAGATCTTTCTTTCCCCGTAGGTTAAAGTATGTAAGTAGTAGTAAGTGTCCCTGTTTGCAGCACCATAAAGTTATACAGATATAGTGATCCTTTTTTTTCTCTTTTCAGTTCATAACTTCTAAGCAGTCGGGTTTTTTGTTTTTATAATAATAATTTTATTTAAACCTTTTATATTTCAAGTTTCCCTTTGTATTTTAGAGTTACCCAACTGTGTTGAGAAAAGTTAAATATTCGGTGGATTCAGCAACCAAAGATTATGTTTTACCTACGATTATGTCCGAGAAATCAAGCTTGGAGGTAAGTGTGAATTACATCATCTATTTTTAAAATTAATAAACCAGGACAAAACTCTAAAATACATTACACACAACTACAAAATTATTTCGATTCGATACAAATCATTATTCGTTTATAATATTCTCCATGATTTTGTTTTTTTCTAATTTGTCATATATTTCGAAAAGAAGATACCTACCTCTTAGGTAGGTATATTAGGTATCTATCTCTCCTAGGTATCTATAGGAAAGTTTGAAATCGGCAAACTTGTGTGGTTTGTATGTTTCATCAGCTGGATCTAACTTAGAATCTAATAAAAAATATGAAGTACTGATAATTTTCGCTATAAGACAAATTAGCGAAGGAAATTAATTAAACTAATTCTTTCAGTTGGAATCGTATCCCTTAACTTATGAAGCTGCTGAGGATGAAGAAGATGAAATAGATCCCAACGTATTTCTAGATGTAGGTTACAACTTCCTAGTAAATTTCTTTTCTTTTGCCATTTTAGAGTTATTTGAAACAGCGCTCCCGGGAAAATACTCCTTGCTTATCTCTGACGCCAAGCTAAGGCTCTGTTTCGTCTTAGATTCCATATGCTTTGCGACCACATGAGGTTTACATCTTAATACCTACGCCTCAGGTTGAAGGACATAGGGCATGAAATGATGTAGTCCTTGCATATCCTGCGAAGTATTACTCTGTTTATCAGATACGGTATTATTAATATTCGAGTAGCGGTAGACCATTGGTGACTTGGTCCGTCAAATGTGTATAATTATTTACCTATTGGTGTCTGTATAAATAGTTTAGCATAATTAGATAGTATTTATTTATTACCTACATATTTCAATCTTTCAGAGTCCTGACAAAAGCGTTGCCGAATCTCATGGATCAAGATCCATAACATCTGGGGATTCAGCCGATTACATCTCAGCTATTTGGCTAATATTTAAACCACACAGGTACTTCCGTTCATTGAATGGTTATTACCCGACTGCGTCAGAAGGAGGGTTATGTTTTTCGAGCGTATGTATGTTTGTATGTATGTATGTCCATTTCTTCGGCACGCGCTACAGCCTAAGCGGCTGAACGGATTTTGACATGTGAGGTGTCGTTGAATTTGTCAAAATAGTGGTAGTGACATAGGCTATATAAATTTTCAAAATGGCGGCTGTAAGTGGGGGAAAAAAGGGGGGATGTGTGAATTTTTTTCTCTTATCTTTGCAATGTGGGTACCAATTGAAAGGTCGTAAAAAGACCATTTCAAAAATATAAATATCATATCATGTTCATATTTCTTTTTTAACAAAAAATGGCAAAAAGTGCACTAAGTATACCGTCTCATTTCTATACCATAAACTAAAAAGTCTCAAATAAAATTATCTTTATAAAAACAAAAAACCCGACTGCTTAGAAGTTATGAACTGAAAAGAGAAAAACAAGGATCACTATATCTATATAAAATTCTAAATACTTTATGGTGCTGCAGGCGGCGACAAACGTAGTTTTGGTAGATCTTTCTTTCCCCGCTGAAATAAAGTATTTTGTCCCCGCTTGCATCTCCATTTCTCTTTTCAGTTCATAACTTCTAAGCAGTCAGGTTTTTGTTTTTATAATAATAATTTTATTTTGATATATATTATGATGACTTTAGGTCACTTGAGGACATGCATCGGCTGAAGATCTATCAAGTCTCATATTCGATTCCCAAATCTATTAAATAGGATCTCATAATTTAGATCGATTTCCAGATATTTCTTGTCATTGTAAATTACGGATTCGTTTAATATTGAGAGGACTGGCTAAGTATATTTGCAACTTCTAAATTCTTTTGCTTTTGGCAGATGAAGATTTATAGACTAACTGCCTAATTATTGTTGATTTGGTGGGAATGAGATTCAGAATTTACTTAAGCTTAAAATAGATCATTAGTAGGGCTTTTATTTTATTGAGATCAAACGTTTTAAGTGAAATTATCAAATTATACTATCAATAGTTTCATATTGTTTCAGATGGTTTCGTAGCAGCGTAGTGCCAGATACTAATTGGATCAGCATTATTGGTAAGAAACTTATTTTGAATACAATACAATAACAATTACTAAACTAACTATATCTTGTAATACGAGATATACACCTACGAATACAATATAAATTCTTTGTTTGTTGTAACGAAAAGTGACACAAACATAATAACGACATAAAGATTAGTAGATATTTACGTACCTACCACGACCATACAAATGTGTGTGCCTACTTAGCTTAGCTGGATTAATAAATAATTAAATTTGTATTTTTATTCACATTCATCTTCATTCGCTCGCTGGCATATTGTTTGTTATGGATTTTTCATTCACAGATTATTTAATAATGGTACTTTCGTACGGCGATTTCATGATCCTCGTATACCAAATGGCGTTTCTGTCCAACGACTACTTCTTCTACATATGCGTTGTGTTCGACGTGATCTTCTTGTACAAAGCCTTTCTCGACATACACAGTGGCTATATGAACCGATATGGGGATTATGTGTTGAACCCGACAAAGGTACGGAAGATGTAAGTAAAAGAAGTATCTAACAAACCAACTCAACATACTAAAGTATTTATTTTTATTACTGTAATAAATCTCTTTCTCTATTGCTTTGTCTCTTATCTATACACATAAATAAAATTAGGTGTCTTTTTGTAATATTGAAATATCCGTTTTTACTGCATGTATATGAATATACATATATATGTTTGTTCCGGCTAATCCCTGAAACTACCAGTCGGACTATAAAGTCCACAATTGACGTAAATACGGGGAACGAAGCCTAGACATCAAAATTGAGTCCCAGATATTAGCCATAGCTATTGAAGGTTTAAATCTAAGTCTTGATTTTGTAATGTTCATCTAATTCAAGTATTTCGCAGGTACTTCTCGAAGGTATACCTTCGAAGACGAGATTTTCTGACCAACTTACCAATATCGTACTTGGCTTTCGCTATGACGTTACGACCGTCAGTGCAACAGGCGCTGTTCTGCTATTTGCGAACACCGCAGCTGTTTAGAATATCTTATTTGTTCACGTATCGACAGCATCGGAAAATAAATATTGGATCTGCGAACCTGTTATTAAAATTGACGTAAGTAACTTCCGTAAGTGCAAACTTTAAAAATAAACGAAATACAATTTTTTTGACGATTCCAACTTTACTAAAGCCAAACTCGATTGAGAATGCTTGTCAACAAACATATTATGAATCAAGGTAGAAATTACTAATCATTTTGTACCTAATTTTTTTAATTAACCTGTTAATGACAAATTCATGACAATAAATTAGACAAGTAAGCTTAAAACTAATTAATATATTCAATTCCCGGCAGGGCAGATTGACATTTTCTTAATTAGTCTTTGTTTGGCTGAGAGGCTTTTACCGTGGCTAGTTAACACCCTACCGACTATACCTACCCTATCGGCTACGCGATTTAGCGTTCCGGTACGATGGTGTGTAGAAACCGAAAGGAGTGTAGATTTTATCCTACTCCTAACACGTTAGCCTGCTTCCATCTTAGACTGCATTATCACTGAACATCAAGTGTGAAAGCAGTAAAGGGTCAACTTGTAGTAGATTAAAAAACACACTTGTTTATTCCAGGACTATAGCAATATGGGCGTCGCTACTGTCACATGTAAACGCGTGTTTATTTTTTAAACTGTCTTGCCTTACCCCGGTACAGTGCACGTCCTCTAACTGGATATCCAAAGAAGAGTTGAATTTGCGCGGAAATTACGCCGAGGTAAGATTTTGACTTGACCATTGAATCCTAAAATGGAACAAGTGGATCCCCGGGGGCCGGGAGAGACGCGAAGATTTATTTAGTTGCTTCATTATCGAAGAAAAATTAAATGTTCTCTTAGAGACATAAAAAATCTAGGTACTTTGGCGAGACAAAAAAATGGGGCATCACTAAAATATTGACTTGATTTCACTTATTAACATAGACCGGTAATATTCTAAGAATCTCAGACACTGTTAGATACGTATAAAAACTTGCATATACCTCGGTAATTTATCATTTTGAGAATTGGTGAGGTCGAACCCTGGGTTTTAAGAAAAGTTTATCGCCATTCCTTTGTACTATTGGGGTTTTCTTTGTTTAAAAAACCGTTTTTACTACATGCATATTAATATATATATGCGGTACATACACCAAAATAACGTATATTTTCGACACGTATATTTTTTTTTTATGTATGACCACGCATAACTTTTTACAGAGTTGTCCGATTTTGATAATTCTTTTTTTATTAGATAACTTCCAAGATGGTCCCATTGTCATCATGTTAGGATCTGATGATGATATCCTGGGGAAATTAAAGGAACTCTCAAATTTTGGAGGCACGCTTACAGCGATTTCGGTTTTTGTCTGGAAATCGGTAGCTTTTTGGCTACTAGTGCCGTATAATATATTATGACACTATAGTACGAGTACGTTACGTGGCGATAAATCACTAAAAATTAAGAAATAAAAATTTTTAAATAAAAATAGAACCGACTCAAAACGCACTAAAATGTAAAAAATAACTGTGTACTTGCTTTAATTTACTTAAGCATATCTATAAGTCGGTGCCAGCCAAGGTTTTTACTTTAAGGACGTAACTTAGAACCCACAAACTGCTTTACTACGTCAAATAAAGGTTCCTTAAACTTGGCTGGCACCGACTTCATAGATATGCTTAAGTAAATTAAAGCAACTAAATGACACAGTTATTTTTTAAGGTTCCATTTTTATTAAAATATTTTTTGTTTGTCTATTTGTTTCGGTTAATCTCTAAAACTACTAGTCGGATTGTTAAACATCTTTTAGTAGATATATGATAGCCGGACTAATAAAAAGTGACATAGGCCAATTTGTATCCCGATATTCTTACGGGAACAGGAACTACGCGGGTGAAGACGCGGGCGACTGCTAGTGGAAAATCAATTTTTTGACAGCTTTCCATCGCGCAGTCTCATGTGCAGTGGATTTAACGATGCTCATGGGGTTCAGTTTCCAACTGGGCTAATTGAGATTTTCTGTATTGGTCCAGACCTGATCTAGTACTCGCCAATCTTAGTTTAGATTATCAAACACCCACCAAATTCAGTAAAGATGAAGCTAGAAAATGCAACTCATTTTTGCGTGATAAATTTAAAATTATGTTTGGTTGCATTCTCAAAAAATCTTATGCGGGTTAAAACATATTGAATATATTAATTAGTGGTAAGCTTACTTTTCTAATTTATTGTCATGAATTCGTCATTAACAACTTAATTAAATATATTAATTTTAAATTAAAAATTTCTACCTTTATTTTTAATTTAAAATATAAATTTGTAAAATGAAAAGCAATTATCTTAGTAATTTGGATTAGTATATTTAAAACTATTCCTTCTTAAAAATTTTAATGACCAATTAAATGCTACCATTCCATCAGGTATAATTGCAGACGTGTACGTGTAGCTAGTAGTGAACCGACTTTACAGACAACCAATTTTTTCAGAAAAACTTTTTCCCGCTCTACATAGCCTCTGTATGGTATATGATCAACTTGCTCACTATAACAGGAACCGGAGACGTTTCGTCACAAAATGACTTCGAAGTCATCGAAACTATATTTATTACTATAATTATAAAATTCTGTACAGGTAAAAGTTGATAGGTTATATTTTAGGTAATTGTTAAATCACCATGATTACTATCTGCCTATATGCCATCCCTCCTTTTATGCTCCAATGCGGTTTGGCGGGCTTAAGGTTAAAATGTTTTGCTTCATTAACCTTTACTATCAGATGTTGATGATAGTGACTGGAACCGGTGGCTTAACGTGCTCTTCGGCACGGAGGTTGACAACACCAATTTCTCGCATTCAGTACCTACACGGTCTATGGGTGTAGAATTTAATTTAAAAATTTCATAGACGAAACAAAAACTCGATATTTTTTTACAGTCTGACAGGATTCGAACCTCGTACCTCGAGTCCTAGGACCAGAATAATCTTTGTACTTGGTCATTATCTTTACATTCATAACATAAATAGGACTAAGGTCCCGGGTTTGATTGCCGGCGATGCTGATTCAGATTTTCTTACGTGGTCCTGGTCTGGCTGGTGCGAGACTTTGGACGTTTTTAACAAGCGATTTAGCGTTCCGGTACGATGTCGTGCACAAACCGAAAAGGCTGAGGATTTTCATTGAACCCTTAACAAATTAGCCCGCTTACATCTTATATTGCATCGACACTTACCATCAAGTCTGATCGCAGTCAAGGACTAACTTTTAATAATTAAAAAATAGAAAAAAAAAACTTGTCGTTGCCGTGTTTAGGTACCTCCAAACATCTTAAAAACGTTGAGTTACCATGTTTTTTGACACTGATTGTTTAGTGTGCTCTACCCATGCATACCATATTATCCTTACTTTACTTTTTAATAATCGTAGGTAATCGTATTCCGCGATTTCGTTTCGCCACATAAAAATTGAAATGGCGGCAGATCAACGATAAGATTCAACGCCCTTTGAAAATTCATACTTTCATAGGTCTCCTAATATCAGAAATGTCAGCACTGATCACCGCGCACTCGTCGTCACGTATTGCGTACGACTACGGCATCAATGAGTTAAGAGACGGCTTGAGAGACACCGACCTGAGCGAGCATCAGATGAACAAGATGTGGGACTATGTGCGCGAGCTGTGGAACAGACAACAGGGGAAACAGGTGTGTTGTAAGCATTGCCGCAACTAGGGCAGTGCCAGCGGTGCCCAGGCACAGGGCGCAGACCCTGGAGGGGCGCAGAAATTACCTAGAAGCCATATACAAACAATACTTATTTGTGTCAGTTACAAATCATTGCCAGTTACGCCTCTTGCACAGGATACAACTTGGTTACAACTTGTAAGTTGTAGGTTGTAATACCAACTTATTGTTGCACTTTATAAATTAAACAACAATATCCAATGAACACTTTTATTGAGAAACTCAGTAAAGTCCTCCATCTTTTGTAGACAAACAACCTTAGACAAAATATCAATACAAACATGACATATTCATAAGTCACGTAGATACATAAAACACAATTATAAAGAATAATAGATAAATCTATTAAGGAACGATGACACAACAAGGTGTTTTCACCATCATCGTCATTATATGCCTGTTTTTAATTAAATACCCAGTAGTGCCAACAAGCCTAAGATGCGCCGAAAGAGGTATCCCGTGTAGAGTAAACATAAATTATCGCCCAATAAAGGCGAAATCAAAAACATTGCCCTCTCTTTCGCCCGAATCCAACGAAAGAGACTTTGTTTGTATCTTTTTGTCTATATGGCATATAATATCTTCCGTGTACATCTTTGGCTTACCTACTGGACTCCTTCCTAATAACCCCCGGACCTAATAATCAGATATTTATCCCGCCCAAATGTTGTAAAAAGCTTGGAAATGTTTTCCATCTATTTTTCAACAGATATCCAAAAATGAGGAGGCTCTTTGTTCGACTGTACCTACTTGTGTTTTTTATTTTGGAAACTTCAAATTCACGTAATTTCATAAGCGACATCTGTATCTTCATTACAAAAGGACTTCAAGACTCAACAAACACATTTTCACTATAGAGTTCATACAGTAAAACACAGACAGCGCTTTTACCCGACTGCGTCAGAAGGAGGGTTATGTTATTCGAGCGTATGTATGTATGTATGTATGTATGTCCGGCAGGTATTTCTTCGGCACGCGCTACAGCCTAAACGACTAAACGGATTTTGACATGTGAGGTGTCGTTCAATTTGTAAAAATTGTGGTAGTGACATAGGCTATATAAATTAATCAACAATAACTAATGAAAAATGTGTATATTTACTAAAAAAACAAAAATCCTTTGTGAAGTTTTGAACTGAAAAGAGAAAAACATGTATATTTTTATATTTAAACTTCAAATACTTTATGGTGTTGCAGGCTGGGACAAACGTAGATTTGTATCTTCATTCCCCGCAGTAAAGTATTTTGGCCCTGTTTACAGCACCATAAAGTATTAGAATTTTATAGAGTAATCATTGATTTCTCTTTCAATTATAACTTAAAGTATCGGAGCCACACAATTTTATTGCTCTCGTTCTTCGTTCCAATGACACCTACTTTAGACTTTTTGAGCAGCCGGTGGTTTCCAGTTAGCAATTACTGATTTAGGCAGGTAACTTACAGATGGATAATAAGTTACTATTTCGGCTAGGGCTACGCTGTTACGTACTGTAAGCATTGTTCGGTCACATTAGGGAGTCGCTTTTGTTCAGCAAGGCGGACGACAATTTCTAGTGCATGCTATTAGGTATCTATGTAGTTGAAACATTGTTTCAAAAATTTACCTAAGTGACATCTGTATGTTTATTACAAAAGTACTAGAACACAACAAACACACTACCTCACTACGGAGTTCATGCAGTAAAACATAGATGGCGCTGTAAACACTTACACAATTTGCAGTCCTACCTTTCGGTCTCGTTTTACGTTGTAAAAGAACAATTTCGACTGCCAGTGGTTCCCAGCCAGCAACTACTTACTTAGGTAGGTAATTTATTTGCAGATGCCTAAACTAGTCTACAAGTTACCCTTCCGACTTCGTTGTCAAGTCATGCAAGCGGTGTACGGAAGCCACATACGAGAGTCGCTTATATTCAAGAAGGCGGACGACGATTTCAAGCGCATGCTATCTATGTGGCTGAAACATTGTGTGTTCTTCCCTGGGAACTATATCGTTCAAAGGGGAGACGCTGACCAATCTATATATTTTATCCATAGAGGAGAGGTACGAAATAAATACATACTAAGATTTTATTTTAATAAGGTGTGCAATTGGTGCGAGGGGCAAAGTTAAAATTCCGATTGCACATAATATATAAAGTTGCCAATTCAAAAAAACTTTCGGAGAACTTTCCAGGCAACACTAGCAAATAAAATAATTGACGTAGGTACCTACTACACAAGGCTGGGCAAAATGCATGCTTTGATTTAATTAAAATACAAATTAAGTAAATATATCTTGCATGTATTTAAAATACGAAATAAAATATGTCTAAATCGAGTATTTGAAATAAAAACTACAGCATTTTAACGATTTAAAATACAATCGGGATTTCTGTTTGAATTATCTTATTATTTCGTCACTTTTAGTCCTTTTTGCCTAATCGGATCGTTTTTAAGCTTTATTTTATTTTAGGGTTCCGTACCTAAAAAGGAAAAAACGGAACCCTTATAGGATCACTTCGTTGTCCGTCCTTCTGTCTGTCAAGACCCTTTTTCTCAGAAATGCGTGGAAATATCAAGCTGAAATTTATATCAAATTCTCAAGTCTGCTGTCCCTTAGAGTCCTGTAAAAATCAAGCTTGTAGGCCAAAGCAATCAAAAGATACAGACGTTTATAACAAAAATTTCCCCAATTTTCGACACGGTCAAGTAGGTAAATCAAAACCTAACGGGTAGTTCCCGTAAGCTTAGGATCTTGAAATTTGGTACGAAGTATATATAGAATAGATAAAGGAAAAATTACGGAAACTGTAAATTTTTAGTTGCATCGTATAATAATAATGGTTTTAATAATTTTTAATTTTCTCATAAACTCGTAAAGGTATTAAATTGAAATTAATATCAAATACTTAGCTCTATAATACATTTAAGCTGTAACAAAATAAAACTTGTAAGTCAACACATTCAAAGGATATAGAAATATAAGCCGCATATTTAACTCATAATTAGACACAACTAAATCAAAACCTAACGGGTACAAGTAGCGGCACGAAACTCTAGCGCTGACCGTTATTGCGCAGAAGTAAAAATTTAGGTATCATGGGGGAGCTTGAGGAATGAAGGGCGGGCGTGCGTAGCGGTGATTGGCTCCCCAGTCGCTTTCCGTCCCCCGCACCGAAACGACGCACCACAGACTTCCAATGTACAGTCTCGCTCTGAGTTGCATTGTTATTATTGTTAATTTTCAGTTGGTTTGTTAAATATATTTAAATATATTATTTTTATTATTATTTGTTAAATATATTATATATTTTGTTGTTTTTTTAAGTTTGTTTGTGAATTTAAAGGGAATAATATGCCTAGAAGAAATACCGTTTTGCGACACCAGGCACGGAAAATGGTGTATGACGTGCATTGTTTTTTAAAAAAGGAATCCATTGAATTTATTGATTTTTTAAAACAAATTAAAAGTAAGATTGATGAAGCTACAAATACTTTACTCAATTTTTCGGATAGCAACATTAGAAATTTAAGCCAAATAAAACAAACTGCAGAAGTTATTAAGGCAGAAAATGTGAAATTAAATGAAATAATCAGTGATTTAGGGAAAATTCAAAAAAGGACAGCAGAGTCTACACATACGTCAATTGCAACGGTAAGGAACATTTGCACTCAAGCCAATAATTCCGATTTGATCACAGTGTTTAGAACACCTGGTAAAAAACGTTCCAGAACCAAACCTAATAAAGAGGTGCATTCATAACTTTCACCAGATAAATAATGAACTTCCCACCGTTAGAAAGTTGAAAAAAAGCTAGAGGAAGACATAAATTTCAAAGGCTCAGAACGTAGCCTTCGAAGAATAATTAAGAATTTGGGGTTTCGGTGGAAAAATACCGAAAACAACCGGAAAGTGTTGATTGAGACTTCAAATATACGTTTCCAACGTATCGAATATTTACGTAAAATAAAGCAATATCGCCAAGAGGGAAGGCCTATTGTTTATACCGACGAATCTTACGTAGATTCTTCGCACTCGTCTTTAAAAGCCTGGACCGATGGTACCACTAAGGGCCTCAAAAAACCTATTTCGAAAGGACAGCGAGTTGTTATTGTTCACGCAGGGTCTGAAACTGGGTTTATACCCAATGCATTGTTAATTTTTAAAGCAGGTACAAAATCCGGTGACTACAAAGACAATATGAATTTCGAGAACTATGAAAAATGGCTCAGAACTCAGTTAATGCCTAATCTATCACCAAATTCCGTCGTAGTAGTGGACAACGCGGCCTATCATAATAAACAGTGGGATCTTGCACCAACCTCTAATACTAAGAAAGCTGATATGCAGGCTTGGCTTACTGAAAAAGGCATACAGTACGAGAAAACACAATTGAAACCTCAATTATATAATTTAATAAAGGCAAATAAAGGAAAATTTAAAACATTTTGTATTGACCGAATCCTAGCTGAAAAAGGCCATCAAGTGCTGAGACTACCACCATATCACCCAGATCTAAATCCTATCGAAATGGCATGGTCCGATATAAAACAATATGTGGGCAGCAAAAATGTGAAATGGAGTATCACTAAATGTACAGAGCTAATTCAAGAAAAAGTTTTACTGATGGGTGAATGTGATTGGCAAAAGCTATGCAAAAAAGTGAAGGATATAGAAGAGCAATACGCAAAAAGTGACCATGTCGTGGATTTGGTAACAGAAGAGTTTATTATTCGTATTGATGGAGATAGTTCGGAGGAAAGCCTTGGTGAGTCTGATGACGAAGACGCTGCTAGTGCCAACGACAGTAGCAGCTCTGAGGCCGGACCCTCAACAAGCAAAAGACCCTGTGTTTCCATTGAAGGCGTGTTACCATTGCCTGATTCAGATTAGACTAGTCTTATATCTAAAATAAAAATTTACAATATAATAATGTTAAACGCGCACACACACACACATACACACACACACACACACACACACACACACATTAAAACGATGTCGTAACATGATTTGGCTATTAATTAGGTAATTAAAGTAAATATTGTATTGCGTACGCATTGCGTACGCGACGGTACCGATGCGCAGCCATCCCTACTACGTTTCGTTCAGCGCTAGACTTACATGCCGCTAGTTATACTTCCCGTAAACTTAGAATCTTGAAGTTAGGTACGAAACAACGTCATATAGCACAGATAATGGAAAAATTACGAAATGTGTAAATTTTTAGTTACATCATGTAATAAAAATATTTTTAATAATTTACACTTACCCCCGTTTCTCATGAGCGCATAAATTACTGTAATAAGTAAATTACTGTTCTGTATATCAAATACTTGGCTCTATAATACCTTTAAGCTATAACAAAATAAAACTTCTTAGTCAACACAGTCAAAAGGTACAGCATAAGCCGCACATTTAACTCTCTACTACTCGCAACTAGTCCTAGAATCTTGAAATTTCGCATGAGGCAATGTTTAGGAAGAATTCCGAAAACCTTAAAATTTACATAACCCCCGGTGCGCGAGTCCGACTCGCAAAAAAACCGGCCAATTTTTTTTAATATATAAAATTGATGTTTGATAACGAAAGCACATCAGTACCAATGCAGTGTTGCCAACTTTAAAAATTGACATAATACCGGTTACCATATTGCATAAAAAATACCATTTTGAAAATTGACAAACTGTGCATCTAAGTATTTAGGTATATAATTATTTCCATTACAGGTGGAAGTGTTAACAGTACATCAGAATCTAACAGAATCCATTTACGATATTTTGGGTCCAGAAGACAGCTTTGGTGTTGCTCAGGTATTATTAATTGGGATTTAAATATTTAGGTGCATCTTTATCTACCCGGGTGAGACAATATCTCAAACCTTGATGCTGTAATTGTTTATCTGAATATTCTTTTTTAATACTTTACTAGCAGAAGTACGCGCCTTTGATAGCGATAACTATAGTGTATAAAACCTAAGAACATAAAAACATAAGCGACCCTTTTTTGAAAAGAAAGAATCGGTGTTGCAAGATATCCTTAAATAAATATATACATTTTTTTTTATCGACTACAAGTTGGCCCTTGACTGCTATCACACCTGATGTTAAGTGATGATGCAGTCTTGATGGAAGCGGGCTAACTTGTTAGGAGTGGGATGAAAATCGCTTGGCGATACGTCTTTGCCAGTAGGGTGGTAACTAGCCACGGCGAAAGCCTCCCACCAGCCAGACCAAGACAAATTAAGAAAAATCTCAATCTGCCCCGCCGGGAATCGAACCCAGGACCTCCGTCTTATAAATCCACCGCGCATACCATTGCGCCACGGAGCTCGTCTACTATTTTATACCATCGCGGTCTTCATATAGTGGGGGAGTAGAGAGGAATAATTCTTCCATAAATTATTTTGTTTTATCTAAAAGCAGCGTTTTCGATGAAAACTCCCAAGCGGCATATTATCGTCACATTTTACAGCCAATTTACAAAAACTCTTGACAAATTATACTGTAAAACCTTTCTCAGGAATCACTATCTATTGGTGAAAACCGCATTGCAATCCGTTCAGTGTTTGAGTTTATTTACACCCCCGCTCCTCGGAAAGCACGTTAAGCCGCCGCTTCTAGTCACGATCATTAACATCTGATAGTGATCAATCGATTAAGTTAAACATTTAGTAATGTTTAACTTAAAAAGCCCGCCTACCCGCACTGGTGCAGCGTGATGACTTTAAGCTTTATATGCCCTCCTTCAACTTTTGACGTGACAACGTCTTATAATTCGATAGAGCAGGCTGCACGCACGAAAAAACATGACGTCATGCGTCGTTACCTCGCTTTGAGGCGTTCCATGTAAGGCTTGAAGTGCAAGCGAGAGCGCCGAACGAGCGACAAAGAAGCACAATCGGCCTTTGCGTTCGGCAGCGTTCGACATCCGTCTATTAAATATATTAATTTTAAATTAAAAATTAATCATCATCATCATCATCATCATCATTATCAGCCAATGGACGTCCACTGCTGGACATAGGCCTTTTTTAGGGACTTCCAAACACAACGATCCTGAGCCGCATGTGCCCAGCGGCTCCCTGCGACCCGTTTGATGTCGTCAGTCCACCTGGTGGGGGGTCGACCAACACTGCGCTTTCCGGTGCGGGGTCGCCATTCTAGCACCTTCGGCCCCCAACGTCCATCAGCTGTTCGAACTACGTGCCCCGCCCATTGCCACTTCAGTTCTGCGACTCGCTGAGCTATGTCGGTTAATTTGGTTCTTCTGCGGATCTCCTCATTTCTGATTCGATCACGCAGAGATACTCCGAGCATTGCTCTTTCCATCGCCCGCTGAGTGACTCTGAGCCTTCTTATGAAGCCCGCAGTTAGCGACCAAGTCTCGGATCCGTATGTCATCACTGGCAACACGCACTGTTCGAAGACCTTCGTCTTCAGGCACTGAGGAATTTTGGACGAAAAGATGTCACGCAGTTTCCCGAACGCTGCCCAACCGAGTTGGATTCGGCGGTTCACCTCTTTCTCGAAATTGGACCTACCTAACTGGACCATATGCCCTAGGTATATATACTCGTCTACAATTTCGAGTGCAGAATTTTCAACAATAACTGGGTGGAGCGAAACATGAGCATTACACATGATCTTTGTCTTGCCCATGTTCATTTTAAGGCCCACCTGTTGAGAAACTCTGCTGAGGTCATTGAGCATATTATTAAGGTCATCTAGAGATTCTGCCATTATCACTACATCGTCGGCAAACCGCAGTTGAGTGAGGTACTCGCCATTGATGTTGATGCCAAGTCCGTTCCAGTCCAAGAGCTTAAAGACGTCTTCCAATGCGGCGGTAAATAGCTTCGGGGAGATAACATCTCCCTGTCGCACTCCTCGCTGCAATTGGATTGGCCTCGTAGTCTCATCCTGTATACGGACTGACATGGTGGCGTTTTCGTACAGGCACTGCAACGCTTGGATGTACCGGTAGTCGATTCGGCACCTCTGCAATGACCTTAACACAGCCCAGGTTTCCACCGAATCAAAGGCTTTCTCATAGTCCACAAACGCCAAGCAAAGTGGCCGGTTATACTCTTCGGTCTTTTGTATAACCTGCCGCAGCGTATGGATGTGGTCTATGGTACTAAAGCCTTGTCGGAAACCGGCTTGTTCGGGAGGCTGGAAGTCATCAAACCTACGAGCGAGACGATTCGTGATGACTCTGGAGAACAACTTGTAGACATGACTCAGCAGCGAGATTGGTCTGTAATTCTTCAGCAAGGTATTGTCACCCTTTTTGAAGAACAGAACAACCACGCTCCTGTGCCACGCCTGAGGCGTCTTGCCCTCGTGAATGACGGAATTGAACAATCGCTGAAGGACTTCAAGTATCGGTTTACCACCCGCTTTCAGGAGTTCTGCTGTGATTCCGTCATCACCTGGCGCCTTGTTGTTCTTTAGGTGTTCGAGAGCCATACTAATCTCGTCTAGGCTGACGTCCGGGATATCTTCGGTATAGTGTCGGGTCAATTTGGCTCTGGGGTCTTCAGCCAAATTGTCAACAGGCTTTTGAGTTGACGTGTATAACTGTCCATAGAACTTCTCGACCTCACCCAAGATCTCGGGCTTGGAAGAAATGAGATTACCGTCATCGGTCTTCAGACGCGTCAACTGACTGCGTCCAATAGACAGATCTTTCGCGAACACTTTCGAGCCACGGTTGTGTTTTATTGTATCTATGATACGCTCGGTGTTGTAGCGGCGTAAGTCACATTTCTGCGACTTAGAGATCTGTCTATTGATACGTCGGTAGCTCAGAGCGTCCCCTGAAGACTGTAATCGCATTCCTTGTCTTTCCTCCATGAGCTTGAGTGTTTGGTCAGAGAATTTCTTGTTGGTTTTTGGGCGGTGGGTCTTATAGAACTTAGACCCAACCGAATGGACAGTTTCCACTAGCCTGTTGTTCAGATCGTCCACATCAACACAATGTGCTAGGCAATCGAAACGGTTCTGGAGTTCCAGTTGAAAGCTTTCGGGGTTTTGGATGTGGGCACGAGTAGGTCGGAGCGTTGACTTCACCAGTCGGTACCGTTCAAGCTGTACATTGATATTCAACGTGCCTCTTACCAGTCGGTGATCACTGCCGGTTTTGACCCTATTGATCACAGAGACATCGTTGAATATATGCCGTCTGGTCGACAAGATGAAGTCAATCTCATTTCTCGTGGAACCATCGGGGCTCAACCAGGTCCATTTCCTATGTGGTGGCTTCTTGAAGAAGGAGTTCATCATAAAGAGGCCCTCCTTCTCCATGAAGTCAGCCAACATTTGGCCCCTGTGGTTCCGTTGCCCATAGCCAAATTGCCCCACTCTCAACTCTGAACCACTCCTCTCGCCCAGCTTTGCATTGAAATCCCCCATAACAACATTGTAGTAGGAGTTCGAAGCATGCAGGGCTCTTGAAATATCCTCATACAATACCTCTACCTCCTCGTCGGGTTGTGCCGAGGTCGGTGCGTAAACCTGTATAACCTTCAACGAATACCGTTTGGTAATTCGGAGGACAAGGAACGCTACCCTGCTCGACACACTCTCGACTCGTACAACATTGTTAACGAGGGACTTGTGAACGATAAACCCAACACCACCTTGGGACAGATGTTCGCCCTCCCGGTAGTATAGTAAATTGCCGGAATTCAGGATTATCGAGTCCTCGCCCTCTCTTCGGACTTCAGACAATCCTATAATGCTCCAGCGCAACTTACTTAATACTTCTTCCAGTTCGATCACCTTTTCGTCAGTCCTCAAAGTGCGTGCGTTGAATGTTGCCAGGTCCAGTCGTCGGGGTTGGCAGCGGAATCTCTGCCGGAGATTCTTGACACCCCTTGCCCCGCCGTTACCATGACCGCTGCCAGAGCCAGGAATAGCGGGGCTGCCGGGGACTAGGGGCTGTTTCTTTGGACCGTCTCCCATAAAAGAAATGCCCTATAGTGACCACGCTGGGCAGGCGGGTTGGTCACCGCAGAGCTGGACTATTCGAACCAGTGTCACTGCTGCCTGACACTGGCCTCATTTTGTAGTCCAGCCTATTTGGAATGGTTATACCGCCATTCATCGGTCGCCAGAGCCTCGTCGGTCCATCTGCAGGGTGCACCACGAGCAGGTGAGGTTGACATTTGGGGAGGCCGACTGGAACTATCATCCCCCTTACACCCCAAAAAATAATAAAATTTAATATATAATATTATAAATATAATTAAATAAAAATAAAAATTAATATATTTATAAATTAATATATTTATTATAAATTTAGAAAATCAAAATCAATTATTTTATTAATTTAAATTAATATTTATAAAAATATACTTAAATTAAAAATTTTAATAACCAATTAAATGCTACCATTCCATCAGTATTTTCTTAAGACATTGTCACGTTCAACTATCGTCAGTAAACCGACTTTACAGACAACCAATTTTTTTAACCCTGTATAGCCGTTCATAGGTTAATAACTTATCTATTTATTATAATAATAATATAATGATGATCATAGTAAAACATATTTCCAGGGTCTATTTGTGGGTGTGACTCACCACTTTTCCTTCCGAGCACGCACCGTCGTCGATATTGTGTATTTGAAGCTCGATGAATGGAAATACTTGCTCGACTTCTACCCGTCGTCCGCGAAAATAGTTCAAAGGAAAGTTGAAAATGTCTACTTAGCTATATAAACTAGGAATTATTATAGATTAAAGCTACAATAAATATGCAAAAACATACAAAATTGTTTTAATTATGACATGTCATGTTGTCTTAATATATAGGGTCAACTTGTGTATAATTGACAATGTATGGGTATATTGACCAGTTTTGAATTTACGCGCTAACACTAATTTTTCTATATAGGTACAAAAATTGCTGCTATAAGAATATAATGTTTAACTGACGAAAAAAAACGGAGGAGGTTCTCAATTCGACACGTATATTTTTTTTATTTTTATGTATGACCACGCATAACTTTACAGAGTTATCCGATTTTGATAAATCTTTTTTTATTAGAAAGGGCGTACTTCCAAGTTGGTCCCATTGTGATCATGTTAGGATCTGATGATGATATCCTGGGGAAATTGAAGGAACTCTTAAAATTTTGGAGGCACGCTTACAGCGATTTCGGTCTCTGTCTCGATATCGGTAGCTTTTTGGCTACTAGTGCCGTAAAATGTCTACTATAGTATGACAGTATAGTACGAGTACGTTACGTGGGGATAAATCACTAAAAAGTAAGAAATAAAAATTTTTAAAAAATAGAATTTTTAACAAAAGATATCTATGCAGTCGGTGCCAGCCCAGTTTAAGGAACATTTATTTTACGTAGTAAAGCAGTTTGTGGGTTCTAGGTAACGTCCTTAAAGTAGAAACCTTGGCTGGCACTGACTCCTAGATATGCTTAAGTAAATTAAAGCAACTAAATGACACAATTATTTTTTACTTTTTAGTGCGTTTTAAGTCGGTTCTATTTTTTGTTAAAAATTTTATTTGTTACTTTTTATATACATAGTATATTATACGGCACTAGTAGCCAAAAAGCTACCGATACCGAGACAAAAACCGAAATCGCTATAAGCGTGCCTCCAAAATTTGAAGAGTTCCTTCAATGTCCCCAGGATATCATCATCAGATCCCAGCATGATGACAATGGGACCACCTTGGAAGTATGCCCTTTGTAATAAAAAAAGAATTATCAAAATCGGACAACTCTGTAAAAAGTTATGCGTTGGTCATACATATAAAGAAAAAAAAATTAAACGTGTCGAATTGAGAACCTCCTCGGTTTTTTTCGTCGGTTAAAAAATGCTTATAAAAAATGAGCTACCTAGGTAAAATTCTGAGCAAGATATGTATAAATCTTCAAGATATCAACCGATTTTATGTAAATATGGATTTTTTAAATTTAAAATAATTATTTTTTACACAAAAAGTTTCAAACACATACGAGGTCCTTAGTCATGAGCTTACTTATTCTCGTAACGCGGCGTGAAGCAAACTAAATTAATAAGATTTAAAGTTTTTATTATTGATTTAATAATTCCTCTTCCTCTTTCTAGACACCCTCTGTGACACTCCCGGTATGGGTGTTCCTAGAGTCCCGTCGAAGTCATCATCAGAGGAGTCCATGCTGACTCTCTGCGGGCGGCTGGTGCTGGCTTGCGGCTGCGAAGTGTCCATACTCTCGTCGATGTTTCTCTGACTGGTCAGTCTAGAGGTGCTTTGTGTTCCCATTTCTTCATCCCTGAAATGGATCGAAAATATTTTTTTAAGCTATTGTATAGCTTTTATCGCGGGCCTTGAGCGTGGAGACCGAATACAGAAATTCCGTAACGAAAAAACCTAACACCTCTGAGTATCAAAAACATAATATCAAAAGCACAATTTCTGCAACGACGTTATCGGAGCACGTGGCTTAGCGGTAAGGCGCTCTAAATGCCCGGATTACTAGAGAGACACGGGTTCGAATCCCGTCGGTTCCGAAATTTTTTTTTTTTTCAAAAAGTTATTTTTTTTTTAATTAACAACTTCTTGCAATATCACGCTTAAAAAAAAATTGCGGAACCGACAGAATTCGAACCCGCGTCTCTCTGGCAATCCGAGCACTTAGAGCGCCTTACCGCTAGGCCACGGTCCCGATGACGTCGAAAGGTAAACATAAGTTGATAAAAAATGCTATGCAATAGCTTTACCGCGGCAGTCTCCGAGTGCCACACGTCTTTTTTAATTGTATTTCTGCGGAATGCTCCAAATTCTTACTGTCTATCTGTCCGCACTATGTATATGACAACGCCTGCGTCTGTGAACTGCACGTGCACCAGCTACGCCCTCTTGCGGCGACGCATCGTTCAATACCCCCCTCACCCCACTACTTGAGTTATTCTAACTTGTATAAAAGGTCTACAACTGGTAGGCAGTCTTGGTTCTGGCGTGGCGCGGTGCAGACGTTGTACTTTGCTTATCGCGAAACCTAGACAACTCTGATAATTAATTTGTGCAAACGAATTAATTATTACTCTCAGCTTGAGTCGCGGTGTCTTGGGGTTACATTAATTAACACGAGACGTTACGCATCATTGTAATACCATAATTTGCCAGTAGTAATTCACTGTTAATTCAGTTGCTGTTAATTATTCTTTCAGTTATCTATTTATGGTTTAGTTATTATTATTTTATTATACTCTATTATTTTATTCACTATGTCTGACCCTCTTTCGACATATAATATGTTCTCTTACAACTTTCAAACGGCTTGGCCGATCCCCGGTATGATGACATACTCTTACTTCTTACACTCACTTCTGGTTGACCTTTTTTTTTCGTGGGGAAAGCAGGGATACCCTCATGCCAAGGGGGTATGCTATGTCGGACTCCTACCGACTAAAACCCCACGGTTTAAAAACACAACCCTTTGCCTTGACACTGGACCATGGGAACGACCTCGCACACAACCCCAAAACTGCCTGTGACGACGACCTAGGTCAATGCAATATAAGATAGATTTAAATTATTAGGAGTGGGATGAAATCCACATCCCTTTCGGTTTCTACACGACATCGTACCGTAACGCTAAATCGCTTGGCGGTACGTCTTTGTCAGTAGGGTGGTAACTAACCACAGCAAAAGCCTCCCACCAGTGTAGACCAATTCAGAAAATCTCTATCAGCCCAAATTAATATACTTACGGCCGAATACTTGAACGCAAATCAAAATTTAAGTAAATTTTGAGTCAACTTATTAGTTAATTCTTGATTTCATTTTGGACGTTTGCTATAGTAATAGAGTAAAACCTCTGTTACTAGAAGTGAAAGAGAGAAAGCGGCCGACGGCCTCCATAGCGCAGTGGTATGCGCGGCAGTCTTGGGTTCAATTCCCAGTTGGAGCATAATATAATGTGAAGTGAGTTACCGTTCTTGGTTATATCTCTCAAGCTGAGCACTATCAAAATCTGCTTTGCAACACGGCCATTTGGATCTCCCGTATGCAGTGAAGCATCTTGAGTGAACAGCATTATCACAAAATGGACAGTTGTGACCCTGCAATGATAAAAAATATTCATTACTATTAATAGATAGGTCAACATACACCCGCCACGCTGCTCCAATGCGGGCGGGCAAAGGCCAAGTATCAACTCTGAGCAGAATTCTTGAAATCATGTCGTGCCTTGACTCTGCATGACTGTTTATCATCATTAACATCATTATCAGTAGCAATTCTACTTTAAAAATATTACTTACACCCACAAAATACTTTGCTACTTTTTTAAATAAAATTTTCGTAAACTTGGATGGCACTGACTATAGATATGGCTAAGTAAATTAAAGTAACTAAATGATGCAATAATTTTTAATTTTTAATGTGTTTTGAAGTCGGTTATATTATGTATATCTATGAAGTCGGTGCCAGCCAAGTTTAAGGAACATTTATTTAACGTAGTAAAGCAGTTTGTGGGTTCTAGGTAACATCCTTAAAGTAGAAACCTTGGCTGGCACCGACTCCTAGATATGCTTAAGTAAATTAAAGCAACTAAATGACACAGTTATTTTTTACTTTTTAGTGCGTTTTGAGTCAGTTCTATTCTTTGTTAAAAAATTTTATTTCTTACTTTTTAGTGATTTATCACCACATAACGTACTCGTACTATACTGTCATAGTATATTATACGGCACTAGTAGCCAAAAAGCTACCGATACAGAGATAAAAGCCGAAATCGCTGTAAGCGTGCCTCCAAAATTAAAATATATGTGTCGAATTGAGAACCTCCGTTTTTTTTCGTCGGTTAAAAAAATCAGTCAATAGAGACTTTACCTGGTAAACAATTTCTTTACAGAGACTGCATTTCTGCACAATGTCTGGCATGTTCTCCAGCATGTATCCTTCAAACTCATGCATGGCCCGTATCCCCAGAGCATAGTTTGAACCTTTCTCTACAAGGTAATACATTGTACACCATGTTTTGAGTAATTTCTGGAAAACATTATGTTTTAGAAAATCATTAAGTGGTACCATCAAAAAAAAAATATATTATACATAAATACTTATAATATAAAGATAAACACCCAGATATTTGGACAATACATCCATGCTCATCCCACAAATAGCTTGTGTTTGGGTGCTAGATGTGGGATATTTTTATATATGTTATACATAAAACTTACAAATATAGGACGCAGACAGGGAAAACATTCTTACCCACTGCGCCACTCGGCTGTCAAGCACTTTTGAAACATCAAATTAGACTATTTGTAGTGACTCTACTATCGGCTCTGAATGCAGGTCCTGTTGAGGAGAGTCGGCTAGAAACTCAGCAGTTGCTATTTCTACAATATTAACTGAGTTGTTACATAAAATTATTTAACAACAACAATCTTTAAAGAAATCTGCTTTATGGCTCAAAAAGTTTTGAAATTTTGCCATTTTATTGCTGCACATGTGGGAATAGTCATCGTATTATTAACCTAATTTTTCAACAAACAAACTATAAATGACAAAGATTATTGGAAGCCATTAAATAAACTTTCACTTGAACCGGTGGTAGAGTCAATACACACTGATATACTTGATGTTTCAAAAGTTCTTGTAAAACTTGAAACAAATGTTTTTTTTTTTAAATACATGAACTAAAATAAATTGTAATTTAAAGTAATACTAATCATTGCAAACATTGACAGTGTATGATTTTTTTAAAAGAACAATTCTTGAGTATATTTTTCGCTTTTCTCAGTAGATAACACAGCCATCAGAACTAATAGAGTCACTACAAACAGAAGAATTAGACATTTTAAAATTGCTGAAGCCTATTTGAAATAGCAAATAAATAAAATTTTGATCTTGATTTTGAACTCATAATAACACCAGGCTTGTAATGGGCTCAAAAAAGGGCCTTATCTACAATAATGCCCTTTTTCAAAATGGGACAAACAAACAAATGGCTGAACTTGTGATAAAATGATTGCCTAAAAACAATGACAATGGCATAAAATGATCATTTCCTACAGTGTGCAAGTTAGGCCTCATGTATCTATAATTACACCAGCAACCATATTCTTTGTATCGTAACATAGAGATTAAAAAGCAACAACCTTGAATACTCAAACACAAATTAAAGTTAAGTATGTGTCAGTCATGGGACTGCCTCGTTGGTCTAATGGTTAGCCTATGTTTAAAACAAGTCAACTTAATAACGATATATTTTGAACCAGACATATTTAATTTTTTTTAAATCTCAATAAATGAAACATATCAGACTCCAACACGCATTGGAGCAGCGTGGTGGGTGTAGACTCCAAAAGCAGCCGTTAATAGGCTGATAATGATAATGATGATGTCTCAGTAGAAACATTTTGAAACAGTCAACTTAATAACGATATACTTTGAACCAGACATATTTAATTTTTTGTTCTTTATCTCAGCATCTGCAATCAGGCGCTAGACGCAGATGAGTTGAGCCATGTCAGCTCGCTTTATGAGGTGCTACTACCAATGAACTAGTGAGGCGATTGGATTGTTCGGTTAGCTGTTTTTTGTGCTTTCTGATTTCCTCACAGATTTTCCAAAAGAGAAGAATGAATGCATTACAAATATTTCTAATTATATTATTTAGACCTTACTTCATAGGATATTATTATTATTATTCATTAGCCAATTGTACTTACTTGTGCATCAGTTTTAGTCAATTTCAGATTATTTACTAAATTCAAAGCATAGTTTGATTCTATTTGTCGGTTATCTGTTGTCATTATCTCTTCCAATATTTTTCTAAAGAATTCCAACTCTTGGGCTGTAAATATGTTTTGTGATTTGGATGCATCATCGGATGCAAGGGAAAGGAAAACAAGATTTTCTTCGGAAGTGTCTTCGTTGAATACAGTTTTGATTTTCTGGTCAAAGGGCTTTATTTTTTTGTTGACCTCTTGTGTGAGATCTCCTATTGTTATATTATTGTATTGATCTGAAAATATTGAACACTTATTTCAGTTTTAGTATAAACGTAGGCAGAGCCGTGACCAGCAATTTGTGCGCTCTTTGCCAATGTGTGTAACTGCGCCCTACAGACTTGTAACTGACTCTAAATAAGGTATAGTCCAGAGTCTGCGCCCTGGGCACCGCTGGCACACACTGAACATAGGAGTAAGTAGTAGATATTAACTGACATGAGTAAAAACATCCACCTTCCAACCAGCATTAATATGGTAGGTACTAAGTTCCTATAAAGCTAGTAGCTCAGGGGCGGAGGAGGTTGTAACCTCGTGGGTTTCTAAATTGGTCCAGGTCTGGCTGGTGGGAGGTCTGGCTGTGGCTAGTTACAACCCTATCAACAAATATGTACCGCCAAGATATTTAGCTTTTTGGTATGATGTTGTGTAGAAACTGAAGGGGTATGGATATCCTACTCCTAACAATTTATTTATTTATTTATTTATTTATTTATTTATTTAGGAACACCAACAACTGATACACTAATTACATGTTAATATACATTTATACAATGGTAACTTCCGCAAATGCTCAGCTTATTACAGGAGTCCACAACGTTCACAATATAAAATAAAATAAAATACAGCTGTCTATATACACCAAGTCTACAACAAGTTAGCTTGCTTCCATCTTAGATTGCATCATCACTTACCACCAGCTGTGATTACAGGCAAGTTGCTAACTTGTTTATTAAATTAATAAAAAAAATCATAATATTACCACGGGAATTCAAACTATGTAGATTAAATCGTAGGCGAGCACATATCTATGGTTGTTGGCAAATACAAATACAAATGCCTTTATTTACTGATCAATTCATATTTTATAGATTTTTTCACATCGGATCTGGTTAAATCAGCGTATCATTTGATACATAGGCCTCCTCTACCTTGTTCGCAAATATGCTAATTAAATAAATGAAATAAAAATAAGCCTTTTTCATAAAGGAGAGCTGCTTCGCCCTATAGTGAGCTGTTAAAACTGATTATTTTAAATGCAAAAGACCTTTTGTCTACCTGTAGTTATTTATCAACACTTAAACTACTATGACAATGATAATTTTGGATCTAAGAGAACATTTTGTACCAAAAATAGATATTGTCACCATTTAGGGACCAATGTTTCTACAAAATTAGCTCTAAATCAATACCTAAGTCTCGAGTAGGGCTAGAAAATTGAAGTGGATTTCTTGTCTAGAAATGTACAAAAGCAACTTATATTTACCGGGAAATGACTTGGTTAAAACATCGTTCGCTTTCGGTACACTTACTACTCCCTGACTTGCAACTGTGCGTAATAGAAACCTATGCATAACACCATAACTCATTTTTAATTCGATTTATCTTATTTAAATCTATAAAATTAATTAAAACAAATATCAGTTGATAACGAACAGTGTTTATATACTCCTTGGCATATAAAAATTAACAGTCATTAACAGAACAGAAATTTTATTAATATAATTTGACACAATATGATCAGTGTTGTCAACACTCAACAGACAAGCTAGCGTCTCCAACATAAAAAGGATAATAATTATCTTCATCAGAGACGCACAATTATGTTATTTGTCCTGATATTCTATGTATTTTTCATTCGACAGAAAAGATATTTATCGGTGTTATATCGCATTTTTCGAAAATGAATTACCGTTAGAAATTCCACTAGTCCTTTAACAAATATTTAGCCACAGGAGGTAAAAACCACCAGTTTTAGTGGTAAATTTACTAAATTGGCAACACGAAATGTCAATACTGACAGTAATAATTGGTCATAAACAAAATAGACAAATAAATGTCAGAGAAGCATTCTTTTGGCGGTCGTATTTAAGCTGATACACGCCATCTATATTACTTTCATAGAAACTC
Source organism: Mycalesis mineus (assembly GCA_034621355.1). Lineage (NCBI taxonomy): Eukaryota > Metazoa > Arthropoda > Insecta > Lepidoptera > Nymphalidae > Mycalesis > Mycalesis mineus. The sequence goes on along the minus strand of CM067890.1, from coordinate 11,012,153 downwards.
TTAATCTTACGGCATGAAGGAATTAACGATCTTGTTTACAGTAATTTCAATAGATGGCGCTAAACATAGTTGTAGTTCATTGGACTATTGTGACGTAGAAAGAGTAGATGGCGCTAAGCGTCATTATAATGAAATAGTTTGCCTCTGTTTCACGTTTAGTTTCACTAAAAATTGACGAGTGATGTGTTTTACGAGCATATAATTACTTGTCCAGTGGTTAGTTAGTTTCAGAGAGTAGCTGGAACAAAGACATTTTTTTAATGTTGCTTAAATGCTGTTAATTTTGAAATTACTAACAGACATTTTTTTATTTATTTGTATAGATAGATAAAGTAGATAGGTATGGTATATATAGGTGATAGAGCAGCGGTTTAATTGCAATCCTGTTTGTAATGGCGTCTTTCCTTTTTTAATGCTCCCTATTTTTCTCTTCCGCTTGAACAAATACCTACATAGGAACTCACCGTTATTTCATTTAATGAGTCACTTTACTTACAGTAATAGATGTAGTATAGATGTTAAGTTAGTCGAAAGATCGTACGTACTTACGTTAAAGTAAGACGAATTTCCTAATTTCAGAATTAGTAGGTAAAAATAGAAGTTTAAAGACAGCTTAACCCATTTCTGTCGTTTGTAGTTTTTCATTCTACCACCATTTATCAATGGAGGGAGTGTGACTTAAATATTTGCGTTTGGGGTGTTCACCGCGAGTTAAAGGTCCGTCAAGATCGGTCAAGCCGTTCCAGATATTAGCGGGAACAAACAGACAAAAAAATTAAATGGTTTATTTTTTTATTAAAGTATCTTTATATGACATCGTAACCCACATACAAAAAATACTAAGCAATCATCTATACTAATATTATAAAGAGGAAAACTTTGTTTGTTTGTAATGAATAGGCTCAAAAACTACTGGACCGTTTTTAAAAATTCTTTCACCATTCGAAAGCTACATTATCCACGAGTAACATAGGCTAAATTTTATTTTGGAAAAAAATAGGGTTCCGTAAAATATTTGGGTTTTTCGACACAAGGTGTAAAAAATCAACCAGAAAAGTTACTTATTTTGCGTACGCTACCTAAACTATAAAAGATAGAACCATAAAATGTTATAATTAATTGGAGATCTTATAAATAAGTCCGCGACACACTATACCTATCTATGTCGAGTGAGGCACAACAACCATTTTTTTATTTAAAAATCTTAAATTTTTTTTGGACTACATTTAAACGCATTTATTTTACTCACGCTCTTAATCCTTATCAAAATAAATTATTTCATCACTAAGTACAGTTTATGTAGATAATATTTGGTATTTAAAAGATTAAAATTGGACTTTTGGTTTTGAAGTTATGGCGAAATTAAAATATTACTATTTCTGCGTTGCGAAGTGAGCGTCACCAAGGCGGGGGCGCGCGTGCGGGAGGGGAGTTTAGATCTATGTTATATATACGATGATGAATTAAGAATTCGATCTTTGTTCAAATATCTATTTAGTACACGGAAGAGTTTGTTCGTTTGTTTAAACGGGCCAATCTCTATCAGCGTGTCGGATTGTAAAATTATTTTTGTTTATTCTGAAGGCTAGACTCAAGAGTGAAATATACTATTTAATATCAATTTATACCCATCAGCTTGCCATAAATATATATTTTTAATGTTAATGTACTGAAATGTCATACAATGTTTAAAAAATGTAGACCTTTAGTACACGGGACGGGACGGAAATATTTTACGGGAACCTATTTAAAAAATTAAATTTGGCGTATAGTACTCTATATGTGCCTTTACAATTTTGTATGAATTTTTAAAATTAGAAGGGTTGAGCCTATTATTCACGCAGACGAACAGGCAAAGTTTTCCTCTTTATAATATTAGTGTAGATAAATAACTTTTAAACCTGTTATTGTATGCTTGCCTGTACTTATAAACTTTACTGCAACCAACTTGTCTACTTATAGTTGAAATTCTGTACATGTCTTTAGACGGCCTCCGTGGCCGCAGTACCTCGCGCGGTGGACTACCTAAGAAGACTTGGCTTTGATTCCCAGCTGAGTCTAGTTTTCACTAGGGCCAGTTACCATCCTACCGGCAAAGACGTATCGCCAAGCGATTTAGCGTTTCGGTACGATGTCGTGAAAAAACCGAAAGGGGTGTGGATTTTATCCTACTCCAAACAAAATAGTTAGATTATTACCTGACTAACTTCTCATTCAAAGTTTTGAAACGTACCTACACTTAAATTCAAAAAGGCGAAGCTCGTACGATAAATTTTCTAAACTTCGAACTCGCAAAATTTTTAATGGGCCCAATTTACTTCCGAATCATTAAATACTTACGTAGACTTTTATTATTATACTTATTGACATAATAATTATTATGCCAATGACTATAATAAAATAGGAACTTTTACTTTTATCCTATTGAACATTATAACCATGTTAATATTATAAATGCAAGCTTAGCAAGTTTGTATGTTGGCAACATTTTCACGTTCTAATTGTTAAACCTTTGAAGCTCCTCTCCTAGACACTAATCACGCAAAACACGTCTAAACAGACCATAACATATTTTGGTTAATCTCGATTAGACCGATTTCGACAAGACTTCCACGTGCAGATAGCGGATATTATAAAGAGTAACTTAGGCTAGATAATCTTATGTTGGAATATAACAAAAACCAAGTATGTGGTATGGTCTGTGACGACGTTTAGTTGTTTGTGGACATATTAGTTAAAATACTCGTAGTTCAGTTATTAATCATTGATTTTCTATTCTCTTGTCATTTAGTATATTTTGTACTGTGCAGACATCTTTTCTTTTACCTGCGACCCATTTAAGCTGGCATCTTTTCAAACCAATCCAACAATGTGTATTTCTGAGGATCCTATCTGCAGGGCTTGGCAACGAAGACACGAGTCCATGAAACACATTTTGTGTAAATGTGACGGACTGGCTACAAAGCGAAGGGATATCCTGGGGGTGGCATATCCACTACCAGAGAATTACTTTGCCTCCAACTTGAAAGCAATTGTCCAACTCTTAGAGTGGGTCGAAGTACATCCGCTATCGCAGGCCTCACCATAATAACCAACATCTTATTTTAGAAATTGTATTTATTCCATCCATGCGGACGAAGTCGCAGGCGTTCGCTAGTAGTCAATAAAAGGGATGTCTAATAGAGCCATTTGTATGTGCTTCTGGAAACTTACACAAGTGGGGCATTTTACACAAAACGATTAGAAGAGCGTTGTTATACTTTGTCCTTTCTCCAAATAGTAGCGCGTTTGGGTTTTCTTATTATTTTGTGCAGTTTACCAATTGAAAATAGTCTAGAAAATTTAAAAAAATATTATAATTATAAAAATATCTAAAAATAATTAAAATAACAAGAATTTTATCATAACCTAACTAATAAAAATGAAAACGGATAATTCTAGTTTTTGAGGAGATGGCGACTTTCCACATTAGCCTGTAGGTGTAAAGATGCGGTGACATGATACCAAAATATCATTTTGAAAGTCTTTCCTTCCGTGTACCGGGCTTTGTTTTAGCTATAATACATTTTAGACACTCATCTTAGCTATAATAAGAATAAAACTCAATATTTTAATCTGTTTATTCAGTAATCCGTTAAAAACAAAACCAATCCGCCACCTGGAGAATGTCTACCATAGATAATATAACTTATCTAAGATCCACCATGATTATACGAAAAGTGATGCATTGTTTTGGAGAGATTAAATAATATTTCGCCCAAATAAAAGTGAATTCAGAGATTTGGCTAATCATAACTAGATTATTAATACATGTAATTTTTTTCAACTTATGTACAGAAAGTGAGTCTGTGCTCCATACAATTTTGGACCATCTCCTTTTGCCACTTTGGTAGGGTGCCCATTACGCAGGCAGCATTTTCGCGCTAATTTGAGATAGGTATTCGTTGCGCGAGAAAGCTGCCTGCCCGAGGCGCTTGCTCAACCCCTTGTGGAGCAACAGAGCGCTTCTGCCCTACGGACCCAGTGTCTCGTGACCCTAAAAGGAATGAATTCATATTTAGTGCCGAAACAGCTGTATTTCCTTTTTCAGGCTCTAAACTATCTCTGTACCAAATTTCATTTAAATCGGTTCAGTAGTTTAGGCGTGGTTAATAAACTGACTGTTATTTTCGCTGTTGCCATTTATAAAGTAAAGGGTTAGAGCATTATTTTTCAGCTTTCTCTTTATATTTATACAGTTTGTAGATATGGTTTTTGAAATTCCTTTTCATATAACATTATATAAGTTTTTGGCTCTGTTTCGTTGTCAGCTATACGTTTACTTTTTACTTAAAGTAGAAAAGCAGTTTGTGGGTTCTACTTAGGTAATGTCCTTAAAGTAGAATCGGTGCCAACCAAGGTGGCACCGACTCCAAGATATGCTTAAGTAAATTAAAGCAACTAAATGACACAGTTATTTTTTACTTTTTAGTGCGTTTTGAGTCTGTTCTATTTTTTGTTAAAAAATTTTATTTCTTACTTTTTAGTGATTTATCGCCACGTTACGTACTCGTACTATACTGTCATAGTATATTATACGGCACTTGTAAACTAAAACCGAAAACGCTGCAAGTGTGTGTGTGTGAGTTTTTAATTTCCCCAGGATATCATCATCAGATCCTAAGATGATGACAATGGGACCACTTTGGAAGTGTGCCCTTTCTAATAAAAAAAAGAATTATCAAAATCGGACAACTCTGTAAAAAGTTATGCGTCATACATAAAAAAAAAATATATACGTGTCAAATTAAGAACCTCCTCCGTTTTTTTTCGTCGGTTAAAAATAAAGATGGGTAGATAGTTACAAATCATACAAAGATATTCGTAGGACGATTGATTAGTTAAGTTTTCGTTCTTGTAGAACGCCTTAGCCTTCAGTTAATTATAAAAAACCACATTCAACAGATTTAACTTTCGTTATATTTTATGCAATAAAACTTCTATCATATGGGATACGTTATTCAGTTTTATTTTATTCGAATAATCAAAAAGAGCAACTTCTGTAATAATCTTTTCAAACCTTTACCGGTATGCAAAAGATACAAACTTTTACGTTAACGATCCCATCCTAAAAGTTCTGTGCACTTGCCTTCTAGCTAAAACGGCGGTGAGGCAAATAAGTTTGAGCACTTTCCGTAAAATAATATGCCATACATGTACAGTACAGCTGTAGAAATAACAAACAAAATATGATCATTTATTTTTTATTTCATATTACATTATAAATCGATGCTTTTACGTGAAGAATTTAAGCGAACATTTAATTATCACTGCTGTTCATAGGCCTTTATAAGGGACTTCCATACCAACGACTTCTTAAGACACGTTTGTCGTGATGTCGCCAGTCCACATAAAGGGTGGTCGACCAACACTGCGCCTTCCGATACAGGCTCGCTATTCTATCACCATGGGCCTCAACTTCCATCAGCTTTTTGGACCACGCTCATTGCCACTTCATTTCTGCGATTTGCTGAGCTACGTCGGTTACTTTGGTTCTGATACAGCCGGCAATCGCTATCCACGTCTGGCAAATGATGTTACGCGCTAACACTCTTTCAATCTGCCTTAAATATTTATCATTAACAGCATGTAACCCTTATTTGCGGCCAGATTTAATTAGGCAACCATACATGACAATTAATAAAAAAAAATAGCAATCTAAAATCAACTATTTCTGTATTTTAAATTATTATAATTTAATTTAAAATACTAGCGCCCATAACTTTGGCGCTAGTATATATAATTAAATTATTTAATTGACAACTTGGTAGTTATCATCAATATCAGCCTATTAACAGCCCACTACAGGGGAGGGCTTCCTCCTTATAGGAGAGGGGATATGGAGCGTACACCCACCACGCTGCTCCAATGCGGGTTGGCGGGCTTAAGGTGATAATGTTTCATTTATTAACTATCACTATCAGATGATGATGATAGTGACTGGGACCGACGGGTTAACGTGCTCTCCGGGGCACGGGGGTGTAACACCGCCAACTTCCAAACTCCGGGCTCGGAATGTACTACACATTTCATAGAAAAATGAAAAATATCAGAATTATTCCATGATCAAACCCAGGACCTCGTGATCGAAACCACATAGGCTCACCACTAGATCAACGATATATTCTCCTAATTATTATAAATAAATAAAATAATATGTAGTTTTTAGCAAATAACCGTTTTAGCAAAGTGCGTTGATGCACTAATCCTGCAGCAGGTACACTATTATCATTACCAGCCTATTTGCAGCCCACTATAGAGCCAAGGCCTACTTATAGAAGGGAAGATATTATGGATCTCAGATCCACCACAGTGCTCCAATGCAGGTTGGCGGATTTATAATGACAATGATTCATCCAGTAACGATCACTATTATGATAATTGTTGGGGAGGGATTTAATAATAACCCTCCGTCGATCAAGTGGACTGTATATTGTTCAATAATCACAATTCACAAAAATTGTGATGAAGTTCAGGGGTTCGGGGTTGGTTCTTGAGGGTTTTTCTTAGTACTTGTCGCTAGAGTTCTTGAGATCTTGAGTTCTTGAGGTTCGTAGCGCAAGTAAAGTGCGGTATTTTTTTTTTTCTGATTGAGTAAGTGCCGTAGGCTCCATACGGGACCACAGCGGCGTCACCGGGGGGGTTGGGCGAGCGCAGAAGCATCGCTGGAGAGTGCCCGAAGGCGAAGAAAAAGTAAGAGGGCGTAACGTCTCTCTAAGGGCGTCTCCTGTGAGACTCGGGCCTCGGCTTAGAGGGACGTTTGGAATGGGCATGTGGTTTTGGCGTGACTGTTAAGTCAGGCAAGCGTCCTAATGGACGTGGGTGAGTTCCAGTGGGGGAAGAAACGGGGACCTCGTCTTCGCCGGCGAAGACGCTGTGTTTGTTGTGTGTGTGTATCTTGGGAGGCGTTGTCCGTTGTTATGTCGTCGTCAGGGTCGTAAAGGACGTTTTTGGGGCGTCTGCGTGTGCAGTCGGCGTCTGTTTCGGGAGTGTAAGAACAAGTTTCAACCACGAGTGGATTGGGATGTGTGGCGGCTTTCGAAAAGTAGTTTTTCGATAGCTGCTTCATGTGTTGTGTAATGGTGAGGTTATTACGAACGAACCACGGGGAGCCCGTGGCAAGGCGCATAAACTTATTTTGAACCGATTGTAAGCGCTTGATTGCGCTCTTGGGACGGTGGGCGAACACTACGCTAGCGTAGGTCATAATGGGGCGGATGCACACCTTGTAAAGGGTGACTTTCAGTCTAAGTGACAGTTTGCTTGAAGAGCAAAGGAGTGGGTAGAAACGACCTAACACCCATCTGGCTCTTTTTGAGACCTTCCGGATGTGTGACGAGAAGCTCATGCGGGAGTCAAAGGTTACTCCGAGATATTTGGTCTCGGATTGCCAGGGAATGGGTTTTCCATAGAGGGAAACCTCTTGATAGATTCTGTTTCTGCGCTTAGGTTTACCCGTGAATAGTACGGCAGCACTTTTCTCGGGGTTCACCTCGATGCGCCAGAGACGGAACCATTGTCCTAGGAGCTTGACCGCTTTTTGAAGCCTCGGTATTACTACTCGGTAGCTTCTATGTGTGGAGAACAGTGCGGTGTCATCCGCGAACTGAGCGACGTGTACATCAGGGGGAATATCAACTGGAATGTCACTCGTGTAGAGTGCGTAGAGGAGCGGTGCTAGGACTGAGCCTTGGGGGACTCCCGCTCGGATAGGCCTGCGGGGGAGAGAGTGCCATCTAGGCGGTACCTGAAGGTACGGCCTGTGAGATAGCTGTGTAGCAAACGGATCAGTTTGTTTGGCACGTCGAAGGTGTGGAGCTTGAATAGCAACCCTTCGTGCCAGACCCTGTCAAACGCTTTGGCTACGTCGAAGAAGAGGGCCCCAGTGGGAATTGGATTTCTAAATCTGGTGAAGCCAGCTAGAATGTGTTCCGTTAAGCGGTGAGCTTGTTGGACACAAGAGTGTTTGGCTCGGAAGCCGAATTGTGGGTCATTGAGAAGTTTCTTCTCGGAGACTACAGCCTTGAGTAAAGTGCGGTAGCTCGGGAGCCGGTATTTATGAAATTCCCCCGCCCGGCATCAAGTTTGCCAAGCGGGAGAGGAGATATCGCAGGGGCTGAGGGGCATGCGGGGACCGGGGGCGTCAGTGGGCGACCAATCAGCGTTAGTCACCGCTGACGCCGCGTGGGGTTTGTAGCTCCTGTCCGTAACAATAATGATCGAGACCGAGGGTTTAACGTGCTCTCCAATCACCACCAACTTCCAAACACTGACCTTAAAAATTCAAAAATTTCATTAGACCCAAGACTCGAATCCAGGCCAACCACTAGACCTGCAAGGCAGTCAACTAAATTATCTGTTGCTAACCACTGTGTCCCATACTTAATTCATGAATGGATGAAGTCAAATTGACGTATAAACTGTGTGTATATTTGGCAAGCTTTCAAACTTTGTACGAAACTAGTTCGTGACGCAGTTGATTATTTGATTTACAGTTTGATTAAAACGTGCTGGCTGGAGAGCTGGTGGACATTTTTGAGTAAGTGTTTGAGCTAGCTGAAAACGTGTCCCATAATTCTGCGAGAATACCCTTAGGTATTTATATGATTGGAGGCCATTGGATAAGCTTTTACCTTCATACAGGAACTAAAAGAAATTGTAATTTAAAATAATCATTGTAAACTTTTTAATAACTCATTGTTATTGTTATAACAATGTGTTATCACACCTGATGTTAAGTGATGATGTAATCTAAGACGTAAGCGGGCTAACTTGTTAGGAGTAGGATGAAATCCACACCCCTTTCGGTTTCTATACGACATCGTACCAGAACGTTCTAACGCTAAATCGCTTGGCGGTACGTCTTTGTCGGTATGGTAGTAACGAGCCACGGCGAAAGTCTCCCACCAGCCACACCAAGACAAATTAAGAAAATCTCAATTTGTCTCGCCGGGAATCGAACCCAGGACCTCCGTCTTTTAAACCACTGCGCATACCACTGTGCCACGGAGGCCGTCGGGTTTCTTTTCGGTTCTTCTCAGCAAATTTCTCCTAAGTAGTAGAGTCAATAAAAACAGATGAATATGACAATTCAAAAGTGCTTGTAAAGTAGGCTTACTCGAAATAAACGAATTTCGATTTATGATTTTCAAACTGTGACGATGAGATACCCTTATATAAGGGCCATAACCTCACAAAAACTACATACCCAGCTTGAGAGAAGTCGGGCTAGATTTTTTGTGCAATATACACCCTTGATGCAACGTTGTACACCTTTTAATTAAACATTTAATGAATAACAATTAATAATCCAGATACTTAAATCCAATTTTCCAAATCGCCCGAAACCCTTTTTAATTAAATTGATATTTCAACGTGCCTCATATATATTTTGTTTTCTAGGTATATTTTGTTAGGGGTTGATTAAGTCCTACTTCACCCCAGCCAGATCAACAGTTCAGTATTGCAAAGTTAATTAAACAAGTTTTCAGCTTGCTTCATATATCTACCTAAAATGTCTACCGGCTCTTGGACTATACTGGATCTACATACTTTATAATCTATCTATTTATGTATGCAAGCCACAAGATTGAAGCCTCAATAGGTCCACCGTTGGGGCTGGACTCAAATCGAGAGGTCAAGGATTCGATTCCCGCATGGACAATTGTCGTACCCACTCCTGACATAGGTTTTAGTAACTACTAGTATGACTAATTGGAGTAAATGTTCGTTATATTTCAGAATATATACAACGTGTCAGCCGTCAAGTAACAGTTAGGAACAGAGAATACATGCCTAGAGAAATTTTTGACAAACGACTCAAAACGCGCTAAAAAGTAAAAAATAACTGTGTCACTTAGTTGCGTTAATTTATTTAAACATATCTATGAAGTCGGTGCCAGCAATTTTAAGGAACATTTATTTAACGTAGTAAAGCAGTTTGTGGGTTCTAGGTAATGTTCTTAAAGTAGAAACCTTGGCTGGCACCGACTTCTAGATATGCTTAAGTAAATTAAAGCAACTAAATGACACAGTTATTTTTTACTTTTTAGTGCGTTTTGAGTCGGTTCTATTTTTTGTTAAAAATGTTTATTTCTTACTTTTTAGTGATTTATCGCCACGTAACGTACTCGTACTATACTGTCATAGTATATTATACGGTACTTGTAGCCAAAAAGCTACCGATACTTACACTAAAACCGAAATCGCTGTAAGTGTGCCTATTAAATTTGTAGAGTTCCTTCAATTTTCCCAGGGTATCATCATCAGATCCTAAAATGGTGTGGACCACCTTGGAAGTGTGCCCTTTCTAATAAAAAAAGAATTATCAAAATCGGACAACTCTGTAAGAAGTTATGCGTGGTCATACATAAAAAAAATATACGTGTCGAATTGAGAACCTCCTCCGTTTTTTCTCGTCGGTTAAAAAACAAAGAGCTTCCTTTTGACGCAGATAATACTTATACTGGCTGAAAATAGTGCATTTCAAAATCGTTCGACGACTTTATCTCAATATCAGTGAGTGGGCGGATTAACAACTTAGAAACCACCTTTTGACGACCTCCGTGGCGCAGTGTTATGCGCGGTGGATTTATAAGACGGAGGTCCGGGGTTCAGTTATCAGCGGGGCAGATTGAGTTTTTCTTAATTTGTCTTGGTCTGGCTGGTGGAAGGCTTTCGCCGTGGCTAGTTTCTACCCTACCAACAAAGACGTACCGCCAAGTGATTTAGCGTTCCGGTACGATGTCGTGTAGAAACCGAAAGGGGTGTGGATTTCATCCTACTCCAGACAAGTTAGCCCGCTTCCATCTTAGATTGCATCATCACTTAACATCAGGTGTGATAGCAGTCAAGGGCCAACTTGTAGTCATTAAAAAAACCGTCTTCAAAACCATATTTTCATCAGCCGCATTCGATTATTCCCAAAAAATCTTCTCGGGCTCCCCTTTCAAAGTAAAAATTAAACAATGTAATTGATTATTACTTTAGTTAGGTACAACTAGTGCCAGTACTTAAACAAATAATAAATATACTCAGTATTGTAACAGCAAACATAAATCGTTAGCTAAAAGCAGTCTCTTTACACTGAATTACGAGTGTTCCCTAAACTTTTAACTGCATTCAGCTAGCTTAATATGAAACGACCTGCTCGCATTAGTGGCATTACTTTACAAATTTATGACTGAAATTTTGCTAAACCTTAGTAAGTACCTAGTCACGTAATTATTGTGGAATAAACGTTTGATTAAAACAAAGTATTATATGGGTCAATGTTGCCCTTTGAACCAAGCCCGACTACTACATATTATTATGGGGGCATAGCTATTGGGCTTTTATAGATTTTAGCTGCCCAATAGAGTGAGAAATTCCTAGTGAAAAAATCCATTAACGAATCCTATATTTGAATTTATAAGGGTACGTCTTTGCTGGTAGATCCTAGCCACGGCTAAAGCTGCGCACCAGTCAGAGCAGGACCAATTATGAAAATCTCTATCCGCTCCGCCGGGAATCGAATCCAGAACCTCCGACTTATAAATTCACTGCAAATACCACTGCGCCACGGAGGTCGTCCAATAGTACCTACATAGTACATACGTACCCAACACATATATATCCCTGTTAAGGGATCTTTATAACCGACGAAAAAAAACGGAGGAGGTTCTCAATTCGACACGTATATTTCTTTTTTATGTATTATGATAATTTTTTTTTATCATAATTTTTTTTAACATCACAGTGAGTGTCCCAGGATGTTAATAAGGATCAATATCTCTATTGTTTAACGATGTTCCTAACTCAAGTCATTATCATCACATCGTCACATCAGCTGATGGACTTCCAAACGACCCGAAGTCGCCTATTGCGAGCAACTTGACACTCGAACTCGCCAGTATGAGTTCCGAATTTATCTCTCTGTCCAACACGCTATAATTTTATAAAGTGAGACAGAGACAAATTCTATTCTCACACTATGTTTATTTTACTATACAAATATGGTACAAAGTTTTCACTAAATGCATAAATGAAAGTATAGCAATACTTACAATATTTATTTTATTTTTGTCTCCGTGCCTCTGTTCCAGCTTGCCTCTGAAACTGTCTGCCAGTAGATTGTGATAAATTATTTTCTGTATATGATAGCCTTTTCTGTGAATGAGAGGTGGCACAGACTAATTTAAAATATTTCTTAATCAATGTGTGCAAAGCTTTATAATAAAATCCCACAATGAATAAAAAAATTTATAACGATGAAGCATTTATTAAAACTGCCAAAGACTACTTGCTAAATAAACCATATTACTCAGTTGACGAATTCCTAAATGATACCATGGCGCCGTCTCCCTTCTAAGCCATTTGCTGTGCCTCTGACGGGGTTGCTATGTGACATACTATTTATAATACTAATTTGACGTATGTGACGGCGGCTGCGTCATCGTAGGCTACTGGAAAGAAGTCTGTGAACTGCACGTGGACCAGCTACGCCCTCTTGCGGCTGCGCATTCGATACCCCCACTTACCCGTTCTAAGTTGTATAAAGGAGCGGGTCTACAACTGGTGGGCAGTCTAGGCTCTGGCATGGCGCGGTGCAGACGTTGTACTTTGCTTATCGCTTAGCCTAGACAATTCGGATAATTAATTTGTGCAAACGAATTAATTATTACTCTCAGCTTGAGTCGCGGTGTCTTGGGGTTACATTAATTAACACGAGACGTTACGTATCGTTGCAATACCATAATTTGCCTGTAGTAATTGACTGTTATTTAAATTACTGTTAATTATTCTTTCAGTTATCTATTTGTGGGTTAGTTATAAACTGTAAATACAAAGGCTTACCGTATTATTTTATTCACTATGTCTGACTCTTTTTCGACATATGTATAAATTGGAATGCAAATAAATGAATAAATAAACTCTTCCTAAACAAATCTTTTACTTGATGTTGATAGTGTGGACGCCTACTTATAAACTATGTAGATCATACCTTTGAATCTGTCATCGTATTACTCTGTTATATATTATCTATGTCCGTCTGACTGTGCACTGTTCTGTTGTAAATGTAATCTTTCAAATAAACTTTAAAGCTATATTAATCAAGTTTAATTGCTTTTCTATCAGGTTATGGGCCCAGTCTGAATCACTATAGCCAGAAATATAATCATCAGTAAAATTCTTTTTGAAAATTAGTTTCATATTTATTGTAGCCTTCAGATATCTTATTACTCGTTTCAGATTGCTGCCCAATGTTCTTTAGTAGGTTGACTGTTGTATCTACTCAAAGAATTCACTATATAGGTTATATCTGGACGAGTGCCTTGAGACAGGTATAATAAACAGCCAACCACTTCTTGATATGGAGTATCAATTAAAATTTCTTCTTGGCTTTCAGCTTTCTTTAATTTACAATTGGCATCAGCAGGTGTCCACATTGGCTTACATCTTGACATTCCAAATCGTTCAAGTATCCTTTTTATGTAGATAGATTGATCAACTGTAATTTCATTATCATTTTGTGAAATTTTGAAACCAATGCAATGCTTTGCCATTCCCAAGTCCTTCATATAAAATATTTCACTTAATTTCCCTTTTATTCTATGTGAACTATCCTCATTGTTATAAAAGAATAGTATGTCATCTACATATACTGCTATGAAAAGCATATCATGTTCACTCAAAATACGGTAGTAAACACATGGATCTATGTTTGAGCGAGTCATTCCAATTGTTAATAAAATACTATTTAATTTTATATTCCATTGTCTGCTGGCTTGTTTAAGCCCATATATTGATTTGTTTAACTTACATACTTTATTTTGAATTTCATAGCCAGGTGGTAAGGACATACAAATTTCCTCATCAATTTCACCCTGTAAGAAAGCAGTAACTGCATCCATTTGATGTATTTTAAGTCCATATTTAGCGGCAAGACCAATTAAGTATCTTAAAGATGTATAGCGCACTACTGGAGCATATACCTCATTGTAATCTATGCCCTTGACTTGTTTATATCCTTTAATAAACAACCTTGCTATATTTTATCAGGTTATGGGCGATCCTATGCCTGTAATTTGTATTTATTTTGCTATTACAAAAAGTATTTTCGATATATTTCATAGTAAAAAGTATACCTACGTGCATGCATATTTAGTCACCGCGCCGCGAGTGATTTTTTTTTCAGCCTTTTCAGCTAATACAAAATAATTATGGCTGGAACTAACGCAATGATGTCAATAGAAAAGTTAACGGGTCGTGATAACTGGTCAACATGGAGCTTCGCCGTGAAAGCATACCTACAGCATGAGGACTTGTATGCATGTATTTTAAAGGAACCTGTCTCCTCTGACCCTAATTCTATGAAGCTAGACATAAAAACAAAGTCAAAGTTGATATTATTAATTGATCCGATTCTATATGTTCATGTTCAAGAAGCCCAAAATGCAAAACAGGTATGGGAAATGTTGGCAAAGGCATTTGAAGATAGTGGACTAACTCGCAAAGTTGGCCTGCTAAAAGAATTGATTAATACAAATTTGGAGAATAGTTTATCGGTGGAAGATTATGTGAACAAAATAATGACAGCCGCGCACAAGTTGAGAAACATCAAATTTCATGTTGATGATGAGTGGTTGGGCACTTTAATGTTGGCAGGGCTGCCAGAAGTATACAGGCCCATGATTATGGGCTTAGAAAGTTCAGGTATGAAGATTAGTGCCGATTTAGTAAAAAATAAATTACTACAGGAAGTGAAAACTTCAGACACTACCGCACTTTATACAAACACTAAGAAGGAGCCCAAGAATGTCAAAAAAGGCGATGCTTTGGATGCAATAGATACGGGCACATCAGCCGTTTTTGCAAGCTAAAGAAAAAAGAACAGAAAGAATCTGGTTATGTAGCTGTATTATCTGCAACAATAAAAAATGATGGTGCTTGGTATATTGATTCTGGTGCGTCCATGCACTTGACAATGAGGAATGATTGGCTTTATGATGAATCTCCGCCTCCGATCTCAAGCATCAGGATTGCAGATGATAAAATGCTTCCTGTGAAAAGCTGTGGTAAAATAGATTTAAATGTTATCGCCAAAAATGGAAAAGTTCAAACAATTCAAGTCAAGAATGTTCTCTATGTACCAGAACTGACGACTAACCTGCTATCTGTTAGTCAGATGATAAAAAATGGATGCTCTGTAAAATTTAATAACAATGGCTGTAAAATATTCAATAAAGAGAATACCGAAGTTGCAGCAGCTCAACTCATTCAGAATATGTACCGGCTAAATACACATAGTGTTTCAGCATACACCTGTAAGATAAATGAGTCTGACTTTTATTTATGGCATCAGAGAATGGCACATTTAAACTTTGCAGTTTTAAATAAACTAACAGATTGTACTACAGGAGTGAAGTTATTTCAAAACAAGCACAGTATGATATGTGAATGCTGTCAGAAAGGAAAACAGTCTCGGCTGTCCTTTCCAAGTGAGGGTTCCAGAGCAAAGCAACCTCTGGAAGTGATACACTCTGATATCTGTGGACCGCTGGAAATTAAGTCTATGGGAGGTGCCCGCTACTTCCTCACCTTCACAGATGATTATACAAGGAAAGTATTTGTATATTTTTTAAATAATAAGTCAGATGTATTCATCAAATTTAAAGAATTTAAAGCAATGGCAGAGAATCAACTTAGTTTAAAAATAAAATGCTTTCGCACTGATAATGGTAGAGAATATTTAAGTAAAGAATTCTCAGAATTTTTAAAAAGTGCAGGAATTATGCATCAAACTTCTAATCCATACACTCCTCAGCAGAATGGTTTGGCCGAGCGTATGAATCGCACCTTAATGGAAAGAGCTCGCTGTATGTTAATTAATGCTGACTTACAGAAGCAGTATTGGGCAGAAGCAATATCTACAGCAGCCTATGTAACAAATAGATGCCCAACACGTGCACTATCATATGCAACACCAGAGGAGCTGTGGTCCGGGAAGAAGCCTGATTTGGGACATATGAAAATTTTTGGATGTTCTGCAATGGTGCATATTCCTAAAGAAAACAGAACTAAGCTTGATGTGAAGTCACGGAAGTTAATCTTTGTTGGATACAGTGACTGCTCAAAAGGTTATCGTTTCATAGATCCTGTAACAAAAAAGGCAATATTAAGTCGGGATGCTGTATTCCTAGAACATTCAATCCAAAGACATAAAATAGATAATTTTCATGAAAATGAACAGGAAATTGAAAATAAAAAGCAAAATTATAATGAGGTAACAAAAGAAAATAATATTTACTTACCTTTATGTGATGAACCCAAGGAGTCTGTGGAAAGAAACATTAACCATGAAACTCAAGCAACAAGGGAATCACATGATGCCTCACAGTTTATTTCTTTATCAGATGATTCTGATCATTTTGAAGATATTAATGATGAGACATACTTACCCGATGAGTCAGTTGAATCTCCACTGGCATCTCATGTGACGCTAAGACCATTGCAACAGCGAAGGAGAGGCTATGAGGATGTTCAAGACAGTCCCTCATCACTAATGTGTCAGAACGTTGAGTCAACAATGAATTTACTAAGTAATGATCCACGAAGTCTTCAAGAAGCTCTTAACAGTGATAAAGCTGATGAATGGAAGAGAGCCATGCATGAAGAGTATCAGTCATTAATAAAGAATAATACGTGGACACTGGTTGACTTAATTGAAGGAAAATTAATAATTCCCAGCAGATGGGTTTTTAAAACTAAGATGGATGGCAATGGATCTGTCACTCGCTATAAAGCAAGGGAGCCGCAATAAGTTGGAACTCCAAGAAACAGCAGACCATAGCACTATCAACGAGTGAGGCAGAATATATGGCTTTAGCATCGGCCATCCAAGAAGCTCTCTGGATAAAACAACTGGCAGACGAGTTTCAGCCTGAACTCAAAGGTACGCCAATAACTCTTTATTGTGATAATCAAAGTGCGATTAGTCTTTCAGAAAATGCTGTCTACCATGCCCGGAGTAAACACATAGACATCCGTTATCACTTTGTACGTGAGAAGATTGCTGCCAAACTGGTTGTGGTCAAATACAAATGCACTGGAGACATGGTCGCTGATATTTTGACAAAAGGACTTCATCGACCCAAGCATGAACTCTTTACATCATCAATGGGCTTACTTCTAGAAAGTATGCGTCCAGGAGAGGCTGTTGATAGTGTGGACGCCTACTTATAAACTATGTAGATCATACCTTTGAATCTGTCATCGTATTACTCTGTTATATATTATCTATGTCCGTCTGACTGTGCACTGTTCTGTTGTAAATGTAATCTTTCAAATAAACTTTAAAGCTATATTAATCAAGTTTAATTGCTTTTCTATCACTTGAAATAATATACGATTATACATTTGCCAATTCAAACAAAAGATACGTTATCTGAAATGCAGCATTGCATTTAAACCACTCCTGTGATTAAGCGTCGCCGTATATCTATGCGACATGTAGAAAAATATGGTTTAAAAGAATATCAATCCTCTCTTTAACAAATTGGAAAATCCTGGTAGGTATATCATATTTCTCAGTAAAAATGCTTACCTAGAAGTTCTCAAACATACTTATTACGTTAGTAATAATATTTAATAGAAATCGAACTACAAACGTACTTTTTTTCATTCATTACAAGTTAGCCCTTGACTACAATCGCACCTGATCGTAAGTGATGGTCACTTACCATCTGGTGCGTCAATCTAAAATATTTAGAAGCAGGCTAGCTAAGATGATAAGCACACACCTTTCGGTTTCCACACGATATCGTACCGAAATGCTTAAGTGCTTGGCGGTACGTCGTTGTCGATATGGTGGTAATTAGCGGCGGCCGAAGCCTCCCACCAGCCAGATCTAGCCCAATTTAAAATCTTAATCTGTCCAGCAGAGAATCGAAGCCAGGACCTCCGACTTATAAATCCATTGCACATACCATTGCGCCACCGAGTCAAAATACTTTTGTTAGTCTAGTGCTAACAAATTCAACTACGTACAGGTTTATGATTCGAGTCCTTTTTATGAGTATTAAAAACCGTGGAACTCACCCACGTCCATTAAGGGGACGCTTTGGCCTGATTTAACAGTCACGCCAAAACCACATGCCCATTCCAAACGTCCCTCTAAGCCGAGGCCCGAGTCTCACAGGAGACGCCCTTAGAGAGTCGTTACGCCCTCTTATATTTCTTCGCCTTCGGGCACTCTCCGGCGATGCTTCTGCGCTCGCCCAACCCCCTCGGTGACGCCGCTATGGTCCCGCATGGAGCCTACGGCATTTACTCAATCAGAAAAAAAAAAAAATTGCGGACATTATCAATTCCAGTTCTAGCATAGGCAGTTATGCTGCCAGTTAATTTTGTTAAAAATTGAAGTGCAATAAAATATAAATGCTCATTAAGTAAATTCTGTGATTACCGTTATATTGTTTCATTTTGATTTTAATTTTAGAAAGTTTGTAATTAAAATGTTTTGATATTTTGATTAATGTTGTTTTTCTGTTCGTGTTTCACCCCTTCTGATGATGTTTCTAATAATATATATATATATCGGCGCAACAACACTAGTTACTTAAACTATTATTATTAATTAGTTATTGTTTAGCGTTAAAATCAATCTGAATAACGTTTTCAAATAATATTTTCATAAATGATTGTTATTTAATTACTTTGCCAAACATTTGTAACTACCCCACTCTTCGACTGAGTATAAATACGAGTGAATATCGCCGCGCCGGGCATTCAACCGTAGACAGTCGAAGTGTGAGGAGCTCTCGTTTGTCATTATACGAACTTAAGCTCAATAAAGTGATTATTGGAAGAATAAGTGTTTAAATTACTATAACATGGAGAATCATAATAACAATGACGTCAGCATTGCTGACGTCATCATTTTTAAAAACAATACGGTACTACAAGCGCCGTTATCAGAAGTGGGATTACCAGTCACTTCCTTAAATTCAGCGAGCCATATGAAATAATAAGGATTCTGGACAACGATCGATATTTGGTAAAAAAGGTGGTTGGTTCAGGGCGTCCAAGAAAAGTCGCTCATGACCAACTCCGTAAAGCACCTCAACCTGGCGAACAGATAACCGTATCGGCGCAAGAAGAGGACCCAATAACAGTACCCAATGAGCCTATACCATCAACTTCCCAAGCCAGCATGGCCGAGCAGTAAGACCAAGGCTCAAAGGATCAATAACAAATGCTAAGTTTTTTTATTTTTTTTTATTATTAAACTCACTAAAACAATCACACAATTAACCACGCATCATTGACAAAGTACCACAGAGTACGCATCGACAAAGTACCACAGAGTACGCATCGACAAAATACCACAAAGTAAGCAACATTAAAGTACCACAGAGTACGCTATGACAAAGTACCACAGTGTACGCATCAACAAAAGTACCACAGAGTACGCAATAACAAAGTACCACAGTGTACGCAACGACAAAGTACCACAGTGTATGCAACGACAAAGTACCACAGTGTACGCAACAACAAAAGTACCACAGTGTACGCAATAACAAAGTACCACAGTGTACGCAACGACAAAGTACCACAGTGTACGCGACGACAAAGTACCACAGTATACGCGACGACAAAGTACCACAGTGTACGCGACGACAAAGTACCACAGTGTACGCGACGACAAAGTACCACAGTGTACGCAACAACATAAGTACCACAGTGTACGTAACAACATAAGTACCACAGTGTACGTAACAACATAAGTACCACAGTGTACGTAACAACATAAGTACCACAGTGTATGCAACGACATAAATACCACAATTTACGTAACAATAAAAATACCACACTGTATGCATTAACAATACAAAGTACCACAGTGCACGTTATCACAACATAATGAAAATCATTATGGTACACAGATACCAATCTCAAAAGACAACCATTTAGTTCCAGATAAACTTCAGAGATATGGCGGCGAGACATCGGCATACAAGCGGCTGGTGCAGAGCGCGCACCGCCGGTCAGAACGGCCGTATCGGCGCAACAACACTAGTTACTTAAACTATTATTATTAATTAGTTATTGTTTAGCGTTAAAATCAATCTGAATAACGTTTTCAAATAATATTTTCATAAATGATTGTTATTTAATTACTTTGCCAAACATTTGTAACTACCCCACTCTTCGACTGAGTATAAATACGAGTGAATATCGCCGCGCCGGGCATTCAACCGTAGACAGTCGAAGTGTGAGGAGCTCTCGTTTGTCATTATACGAACTTAAGCTCAATAAAGTGATTATTGGAAGAATAAGTGTTTAAATTACTATAACATGGAGAATCATAATAACAATGACGTCAGCATTGCTGACGTCATCATTTTTAAAAACAATACGGTACCGCAAGCGCCGTTATATATATTAAGTTACTCCTATACCCGACAAAAAGTTCCATTAATTCTGAATGTTACTGAACTTTTTACCGTTCATGCAAACCTGCAAAGATACAGAGAATTGAGTTATATTTGATCTGGATCGAGTGGCCAGGTATTCGATCGCATACCGTATCCGAATGTTCCAAACACGGTTGCACAGTGGCAAATAACGTCAAGAGCTTTCACAGTGTGATAGGCGAATTCCGCTTGAACCAGTTTTATTTTTGAGTTTTTTACCACTCCATTTAATCGTAGAGCTGTATTACTACGAATATTTACTCGTAGTACACCATCATCGACTCAAATAACAACGTGCTTCACTGATTTCAGCAGTCCTTTATAATTATTAACACTTTGTTGTGTAGTATACCAGCACACATTAGACGCCCGCGTCTTCGTCAAAAAAATGTATGGCAAACGTCCAAGAGTACTAAAGAAGCAAAAAAAAAATAAGTGACCCTTTATTTAAGAAAAGGAGGATAAGGATAGGAAGCTTGCAATACTAATAAATAAAAATAGAACCGACTCAAAACGCACAAAAAAGTAAAAAATAACTGTGTCATTAAATTGCTTTAATTTACTTAAGCATATCTATGAAGTCGCTGCCAGCTAAGTTTAAGGAACATTTATTTTACGTACTAAAGCAGTTTGTGGATTCTAGGTAACGTCCTTAAAGTAGAAATCTTGGCTGGCACCGACTCCTAGATATGCTTAAGTAAATTAAAGCAACTTAATGACACAGTTATTTTTTACTTTTTGGTACGTTTTGCGTCGGTTCTATTTTTTTTTTATTTACTACAAGTTGGCCCTTGACTGCTATCACACCTTATGTTGAGTGATGACACGACACGACACACAGTGACTACACGACATCGTACCGGAACGCTAAATCGCTTGGCGGTACGTCAGTAGGGTGGTAACTAGCCACGGCGAAAGCATCCCACAAGTTTTTTTTTCTTATTTTTGAGTGATTTATCGCCACGTATCGTACTCGTACTATACTGTCATAGTATATTATACGGCACTGGTAGCCAAAAAGCTACCGATACCGAGACAAAAACCGAAATCGCTGTAAGCGTGCCTCCAAAATTTGAAGAGTTCCTTCAATTTCCCCAGCATATCATCATCAGATCGGAACATGATGACAATGAGACCACCTTGGAAGTATGACCTTTCTAATAAAAAAAGAATTATCAAAATCGGACAACTCTGTAAAAAGTTATGCGTGGTCATACATATAAAAAAAATATATACGTGTCGAATTGAGAACCTCCTCGGTGTTTTTTCGTCGGTTAATAAAAAACTATCCTTAAAATATAGATATGTGCCGTTGCTGACTTTTTGTAGTCCCTATAAAGGAGAACTATCCTTCCGTACAATTTAATAACTATTTGAAATACTTACGTACCATCGCGCCTCATTTCCGTAGGGGTAGGTATGTACCACATCCTTCCACTTGCTACGATCCTTGCGACACATATGCAAGGATCGAGCTTCTGCCAATTTCATTAAACCTTTCATAGAAATACATCGATTAAGGGTAATTTTGACCTGGCCTTTAGTCATAATGACCTAGATTTGATTTAGGAACGTTAGCCTTGGTCTTCTCCTTCCAACATTGTCACTTATGTAGTTAAAAATAGACTTACTTAAAACAAATATATTTTTCTTTAATTAGGAAGTCAGCCATATGGAATTCAGAGAGCTTCTTCTTACGAGTTGTAAATAATACGAGTAGAATAACTGTTTTAAAAGTCTGTTGCATTAACATGGTGAAAAATAGAAGCATGTAAAAAAGAAAACATTAGTAATTGTGCACTCAGGTAGATACTTGTACAGGAAATAACTCGTTTCATACATTATCTAAGCAAAGTGCGAGTGCTTTTAAAACTTTTAATGGAGTCGATTACGCTTCTCATTCGAGAGAACCAGCTCAGCGATCCGTGAGAGAAAACATCCTAGTTACCAAGCGCAAAATAATTTAGTTTTGGATTCATTGTTTTATTTAACTCTTATTAGTTTATCTGGCTAGTTAACTACTGGTAGACTCATTGGTCTCGTGGTTAGCTATGTGGCTACGATCACGAGGGCCTGCGTTCGCATTCTGGGTCAGTGTGTTGAATCATTTTGAGATTGAGATTTTAATTATTCAATAACTCTAGGTACACGCATAATGCGGTACCGAGAGTTAGTTAGTTAATAAAGTGATATATTGAAAGATTGTAAATGTATGTAATTATAAATGTTATTGGGGGACAGAAAAAAAGTATCTAGAAAAATTATTATTTCCGGTGATTAGAAAGTTTAACTTTTATATATTAAAACATACGACGATAGGTAAACAGTCATTTTTAGACAATAATGTTGTCTGTGTTAGTTAGTGGTGGAATTCCAAAAATTGTATTTTTTTTCAATTTTTCATTGATTCAATTATATTTTTCCGAAGGTTAGTGTACGTAGCCACAATATTTGATGAAGGGCAACTAGATAAAGGAAGCAAGAACAGGATTTTTTTTATCGACTACAAGTTGGCCCTTGACTGCTATCACACCTGATGTTAAGTGATAATGCAGTCTTAAATGGAAGCGGGCTAACTTGTTAGGTGTGGGACGAAAATCCACACCCCTTTCGATTTCTACACGACATCGTACCGGAACAATAAATCGCTTGGTGATACGTCTATGTCGGTTAAATAAAACATGATCCACATGGAACTAAACAGTCGCACTTATTTTAAGCTAACTGCAATAGTGTCAATGAACTGTAAATAGTCAATATAGTTTCGGGGGCGTTCAAACTTGCATCCCAACTGCCTCATACTGTTTTTGTTATTCGATTCGATTAAAACTTGCAGCCGCTTTGTGTGGATAGGTGTTATTTATATTGGCAACATTGTAGTTTCTGCTTTTTACAGCTGATTTTATATCATACTAACTAGGCTCCCGTTTTCTATCGCATACGTCATGTCGATATCGTGAATACACGATAATAAAAGCTGTTTGTGTGAAACCTATTTTGATAAACTTTATCCTTTTGACGACCTCCGTGGTGCAGTGGTATGCGCGGTGGATTTATAAGACGGAGGTTCGATTCCCTTCGGGGCAGATTGAAATTTTTCTTAATTTGTCTTGGTCTGGCTGGTGGGGGCTTTCGCCGTGGCTAGTTACCACCGCACCGACAAAGACGTATCGCCAAGCGATCCGGTACGATGTCGTGTAGAAATCGAAAGGGATGTGGATTTTCGTCCCACACCTTACAAGTTAGCCCGCTACCATCTTAGACTGCATTATCACTTAACATCAGGTGTGATAGCAGTCAAGGGCCAACTTGTAGTCGATAAAAAAAATGATCGTACAGAGTCAAACATCACTAACCAGCATTGGAGCAGCGCCATGGGTCCAAGCTACAAACCCCCTGTCTTACAATAACAAAAGCCAGCTTTGTGGGTCATTCGAATAGGCTGATGTTGATCGCTTAACTCTACCGAACATTGATGCATAACTTCAATATTTCGGTAATAGAAATTCTTATTGTTCGACTTTCGGAAATCGGGTAGAATGAAAAGTTTTGCCCAGAGTGCAGTTAAACTTTTAATAGGCTATTAGAGGTGCAACGAATCGGCCGGATTTCACTGAATCAATACGTGTAACGAGGTTACTACAAACTACAAGAATTTTATAACTGTAGCGCTATTCTCTAACGATGTTTTTATAACTTTACAGAAGGTCTTTCGAATTTTTCTTTTCTTGTCCAAAGCATTAGTGTAATTTGAAACTCGTGCTATTATTACATATTATACAATAAAGTCCCCGTTGTGTCTGTCAGTCTGTCAGTTTGCAATAAACTCAAAGACTCCTAAACGGATTGTCATGTGGTTTTCATCAATAGATAGAGCGGTTCCTAAAGAAAATTTTAGTATATAATTTGTCAAAATTTTATGGAAATTGGATGAAATGTGACAATAATTACTGGAAAACTTAAGCCGCCCGAGAGCTTTAATCGAAAACGCTGCTTTATCTATTTGATATATAACGAAATAATGTTAAGAAGAATTGTTTCTGTATATTAGTACTACAAAAATGTCCACAATTGCATCGATTTATCTTTTGAAAATAATTTACTATAACCATATACAGGGTTTCGTACATTTCTTTTATTGTGGGTGTTTCTGAAAGGTTGCAACAAACTTTTTACCTTACACGGGCGAAGTCGCGGGCGTTTGCTAGTACAGTTACAAAAAAATTATAATACAGTTATAATATATGTTTTGTTTTTGTATTAGTTATATATATATTGTTGGAAGCATTGCGAACCATAGACTATAGAGGTGCCGGTTTTGTGTCGTTGTGGTAGACTGTAGCAAAAAGTAATGGTTACGGGTAGTTATATAAGCAAAGCCCTAATGGTGAAGTAATTATTATTTTGTGTGTTCTCTTTGTGTGCAGTTATGCTGCCAGTTAATTTTGTTAAAAGTTAAAGTGTAATAAAATGTAAATGGTAGTTAAGTAAATTATGTGATTACCGTCATATTGTTTCATTTTGATTTGATTTAAGGAAGTTTTGTAATAAAAACGTGTTGATGTTATGATATTGCCTTCTGATGATGTTTCTAATAATATGTATATATATTATTATACATATATTATTTTTTCTTGCAATTGTAGGTATTATATTTTTATACCAAAATTTTCCATGGCATACTCGTTAGGAACTCGTCCTACCTACTGCATATTAGTTAAGTCTCATGTAAAACACCTTTTACGTCCTTAACGTTTATATGAATGCACTCTGTGGCGATGCGAATATATTCAGAGAAAATTTAAAACCGGCCAAGTACGAGGCGGATTTGCGCACGAAGTGTTCTGCACCATTACTTTTGCCTGTTCCGGTGTTTGGTTGAGCAATAAGTTCATAAATATCAAGTTTGTTATATGGGAGCCCCCTTAAAATTATTTTAATATATTTATTTTAAAGTAAGTATACAATGAACTGTTCTGTGAATATTACAAGTTCCCTTTATTAGGTAACTGCTGAAACAAGGAGTACCTTTTTTTTTATCGACTACAAGTTGGCCCTTGACTGCTATCACTCCTGATGTTAAGTGATAATGCAGTCTAAGATGAAAGCGGGCTAACTTGTTGGGAGTGGGACGAAAATCCACACCCCTTTCGGTTTCTACACGACATCGTACCGGAACGCTAAATCGCTTGGCGATACGCCTTTGTCGGTAGGGTGGTAACTAGCCACGGCGATAGCCTCCCACCAGCCAGGCCAAGACAAATTTAGAAAAATCTCAATCTGCCCCGCCGGGAATCGAACCCAGGACCTCCGTCATATAAATCCACCGCGCATACCACTGCGCCACGAAGGTCGTCGTACCTGGCTAAATGGTAAATCTAATCTACATATTTGAAACATCAAGCTGATGAGACCCTACATATAGTCGAAGGATGCAGGCATAATACACTACGAGAGTTTTGTGAAGCCGGGGTTTTGTGAACGAATCGAACAAAAAATGGCATAAAAAATTACGTTTATTGTACGGGAGCCCCATTTAAATATTTATTTTCTTTTGTTTATAGTTTTTTGTTGTTATGGACACTATGTGAAATTTTTATACTATTATCTAGCTATCACGGTTCATGAGATACACATCTGGCGACTTGGGATACAGACAGACGGATAGCGGAGGTAGAGTAACATTGTAGGGTTTTTACCCTATAAGTACGGAATCCTAAAATGGATATAACATAGATCTCCTATATGGAACTCGATACAAATATTCACAAAGCCTTTTTCAGGCACCGACAGCAACGAGAATGTAGTTAGTATTTAGATTGCATTTAGTAGTTGGGTTCGGGAGCTTGCATTAGCCATTCCGTTTCAAGCTTGATCGCATCAGAGATGTAAAAGGAAAAATTGCGTAGTTTTGGTAACGACTGGATCTAAAAGAAAACTAGTTGATAAATAAATAAACATTGTGTGCTTTTATGAAAGCTGGATGCAAGTGAAAACACAGAAATACCGCGGAGCACTTGCACGAGTGACGACCTCCGTGGCGCAGTGGTATGCGGTCGATTAGTAAGACGGAGGTCCTGGGTTCGATTCCCGGCGGTGCAGATTGAGATTTGGAAGACTTTCGCCGTGGCTAGTTACCATCCTACCGACAAAGACGTATTGCCAAGCGATTCAGCGTTCCGGTACGATGTCGTGTAGAAACCAAAAGGGGTGTGGATTTTCGTGCCACTCCTAACAAGTTAGCCCGCTTCCATCTTAGACTGCATCATCATTTAACATCTGGTGTGATAGCAGCCAAGGGCCAACTTGTAGTCGATAAAAAAAAAGTGAAAGAAAAATCTTTACTAATATAATAAAGGCGAATATTGGTATGTATGGATAATTGTTAATGTTTTAGGCAAAAACTACTGAATAGATGTTGATGAAATTTCACAATAAAATAGTTTACATATCTGAATAACACGTAGGCCACATTTTATCCCAAAATTTTCACGGAAACGCAAACTAAGCGGTTGAAACTCTGGGCGTCTTCTAATAAATAATAAATGCTACAGGGTCAGCTGATTGTTGCGTCGCGTCGCTTCGTCTCTGTGCCAATATGATTTATTTTTATTTATTACTTAAAATTTTACATGATTATTTTTTTTAACCTATTAGCCTAAGAAACCACTCGGGTTTGTAGAGTATGCCAACAAGGATGAAGAAGTTAATTATGTAGGTAACATAACAATTGGCAGTTGAACATACGTTAATAGAGGTGACTTAAAACTATTTTTAACAAATAGAACCGACTCAAAACGCACTAAAAAGTAAAAAATAACTGTGTCATTTAGTTGCTTTAATTTACTTAAGCATATCAATGAAGTCGGTCATCGGACGAAAAAAACGGAGGAGGTTCTCAATTCGACACGTATATTTTTTTTTATGTATGACCACGCATAACTTTTTAAAGAGTGGTCTGATTTTGGTAATTCTTTTTTTAGGTAGGTTTGGTTGTTATTTTTTACCACATTTCTATACAAAATGATAGCGCTAACTATTTGATTTCATATCATTATTTAGCGATAGCGAATATAATAATCCCTGTTATTCTTCAGTATTTGATAGTTACGAACCGTTAACAATTTGCGCCGAAGCTGTTGGAAACTTCTAATGGAGCAATTTGCAGGTGTATTGGAAACCGCCGAGCCGCGGCAGGCGTCGAATTGAGCCGTGCCCCGAATGTTCACATTATTAAGATAATCTATTGTAATTAAATAATGATAACTATGAGTTTGTAAACTTTATACTTAAGTGTATGTCACTAAAGGACTCAGATTTATTATTATCAAACTAGCGCACGCCCGCGGTTTTATCTGCGAAGTCATAGGAATTTTGCCCATGTGTTAATCCAGGGTGTCTGCTAACTCCATACCAATTTTTTTTTTAAAATCGCTTCTGACGTTTGTTCCTGAAGAATTAACTAACATACACATTGGTAATTTCAAAAACTTTTGCTTTTATTGTAGTAGTATGATTAATCATCATCATCATCATCATTATCAGCCTATTAACGGCCCACTACAGGGGAGGGCTTCCTCCTTATAGGAGAGGGGATATGGAGCGTACACCCACCACGCTGCTCCAATGCGGGTTGGCGGGCTTAGAGTGATAATGTGTCATTTATTAACGATCACTATCAGATGTTGAAGATAGTGACCGCGACCATCGGCCTAACATGCTCTCCGAGGCACGGGGGTGTAACACCACCAACTTCCCGACTCCGGGCTTGGAATGTACTGAGAATTTCATAGAAGAATGAAAAACTCAGAATAATTCCGTGACCCAACCGAGGATTCGAACCCAGGACCTCGTGATCGAAGCCAGATAGACTAACCACTAGACCAACGAGGCAGAGCAATGTAAGTATATACCTAGGTTTAATTCCGAGGCTGGAGCAGCATCTTTTTTTTTTATTTCATTCGAACATTTTTACAATGCAAAATTTTGACGCCCTCCGTGGCACAATGGTATGTGCAGTGGATTTGTTAGATAGAGATCTTGGGTTCGATTTTTGGCTGGGCCCATTTTCTAAATTGATCTAGGTCTGGCGGGTGGGAGGCTTCGGCCGTGGCTAGTTTCCACCCTACCGAAAATACGTACCGCCGTGCAGCGATCTAGCGTTTCGGTACGATGTCGTGATTGTATCATCATTTACCATCAAGTGTGATTGCAGTCAATGGCTAACTTGTAGTGAATAAAAAAAATAACTATCTAGGTATACCAGTGATTCTCAACCACTGTGCCGCGGCACTTTTGTGTGCCGCCAAATTTCACAAGTGTGCCGCCAAATTTTGCAAATATATAATAAATTTAATATTATAAAATTATATCATTTAAAAAGGAAAACTATTTTTAACATTTAAATCCACAAAAAAATAAATTATTTTATTATTTGCTTTCAAAATTTGTGATTCACTTTGCGTCGCATTTTTCAGGAACACATTAGCGACGCAAAACGGGGTCTTGGTGTATTTAACATTTTTGTCATAAACTATTTACGCAGTGTGTTGTAGTAAGTAAATAATTTTTATCTTTTTCTTTGTGTGCCGCCAAGTTTTGAAATCATTAAATGTGTGCCGCAACAAAAAAAAGGTTGAGAATCACTGATCTATACAATACCGATCTTTAACATGAGTTCTATATGAATCGAAGAAATCAAAAACATCTGCTTGTTATAAAATAACCCAAAAATATGATACTTCAGGTCCCAATTTCCTGATCTGCAACAATAACGCGACGGCTGGCGTTTTGCCATTTAACGTTTTAAAATCTGTAGAAAACGTCTTTTTCATTATTTAATTCAACAAGCTACGTATTTGCACCGATGCCAAAACTTATAAAGCAGGTGAAATCATTTCTCTGAACATACGTTGTTCTAAGATAACGGTAGACTTGATAGAGATAAAAGCCTGTTGCAAACAGACTGGTTTACTGTATTATTTTAAAATTTTTCGCTTACCTGTATTCTTTTTTTTTTACAAGTAACAGGTTTAGAAGCTATGATAAACTAATGTTATAGATACGGACTTACTAATGATTTATTGAATTGATTATTTGTCATCGATAATCTTGTGTTTGGCTATATCGATTCTGATGTAGTTTTCACAAAAGTTACATTTAGTATTTTGGTATTTTTATCGACTATAAAAAAGTGGCACTCAGTTTAATTTATATGTTTGTATGAATGATATACTTTGAAGGCGGTTGCGTTTCTTTCGAAACAATTATTGACTGCTTTAACTGGAATACTGAGAGAATATAATATAGCGTTAGGTATAAGGACGTATATACCGACAAATACGTACCGCCAAGCGATTTAGCGTTCCGGCACGATGTCGTGTAGAAACCGATAGGGGTGTGGATTTCATCCTACTCCTAACAAGTTAGTCCGCTTCCATCTTAGATTGCATCATCACTTGGCAGATACTTGTGTGGTAGCAGTCAAGGGCCAATTTGTAGTAGATAAAAAAAAAAGCTTTCTTCTTTTATTTCTTGTGCCTATTCGTTTTTCTATAATCTTCTCCCACTGCTAAGGGTCACTGGTAGAGATCTCTTAAAGAGATAAATGTTTCCTTGTCCAATTTAATTTTGTTTCTTTCTCGTAATTTGTAACATTAAATTTTTTGGTACAAAATAAATAAAAAAAAAACAGAATATTGAATATTTTTTGAATAATCAAAAGTTGCTTAATGGGCACGGCTTATTCAAATGTTATGATATTTGCCAGTCTTGTTGTTTAATATGGTAGTAAAGATGAAATTGAGCACTGTAAAATATATTATGTACACAGAGGTTGGACAAACTAAATCAATTTGAGGCCGGCCAGCGGCTATTAATTGGTTTACTTTGCAACAATATCTACCTCAATTAAAAATTGTTGGCGTTAGTTGGCAACCCGGTGAAACACAACAAATATTTGATCAACAAACATTACCTTATTAGAGTAATTTTTTATTTATATTTAACCATATTAAAATTGAAGCTTTTACTGAGCTCATCTGGGGAAGTACTACCACTACCATTTTCATTATTAGCCAATTAACGGCCTAGTGCAGGCTCACAGGTCTCCTTCCTTATAGCAGAGGGGATATGGGGATATGGACCACACTGCTCCAATGCGGGTTGGCGGGCTTATGTTTAATTAATTAACGATCAAATGTTGATGATAGTGACCGAGACCGATTGCTTAATGTGTTTTTGAGGCACGGGGGTGTGAAACCACCAACTTTGCGTCTCTGGGCTTTAGAATTTACCTATACTGAAAATTTCTTAGAAGAAAAAAATCACAGAGTTATTTCACCCAGAGCTCGTGACGTAAGACACGACCGCTAGACCTACGAGGCAGTATACTACTACCATCATGCTTTTAAGCTATTTCCGCCGACAAGCAGCATTGCTTTAAAGAGCATGGATGCTGTTTTAATGACAGGCACATGCAGCTTACAACTACGCCTCAGGTTGACGGATAAATTGTAAGTCATGATGTTTGAATGCCCAGTCCAAGCATTTAGCTCTTTTTGTACTTGATGGATTTATACTTATTTATTTTTTTTACTTAAAGATACTTGTGTAACTTGAATAAAGTATAAAGACGACTTTCGTGGCGCAGTGGTATGCGCGGTGGATTTATAAGACGGAGGTCCTGGGTTCGATTCCCGGCGGGGCAGATTGAGATTTTTCTTAATTTGTCTTGGTCTGGCTGGTGGGAGGCTTTCGCCGTAGCTGTTACCGCCCTACCGACAAAGACGTACCGCCAAGCGATTTAGCGTTCCGGTACGATGTCGTGTAGAAACCGATAGGGGTGTGGATTTTCGTCCCACTCCTAACAAGTTAGCCCGCTTCCATCTTAGACTGCATCATCACTTAACATCAGGTGTGATAGCAGTCAAGGGCCAACTTGTGGTCGATTAAAAAAAAAATATATTTTGACTGAGCGAGTGTGAGAGATTATCTCCTAGGCGTCAGGATCCAAGACCTCTGACACAACTTGTCAAGTAGCTGTCAATTAGTGATTGACGAATGACCATAGCGTCAATTCTTTCCTATGTTTTTTTAGGCATGGTCGTAATGATACCTTTGAATTCATAGCATTCGTTAAATTCCTTCACTTTTTACAAGACTGTTTATGAATTTCCACGGAATCCTTGTATCCGAGTATTTCCTTGAAAATAAAGAAAGCCACACCATACTGTTTGTAATTAGATCCAATGTTCTATAAAAAGTTAATAAGTCATAGATAGATTAAATTTAAAGATACTCGTTAAGCATAT
The DNA here is from genome assembly GCA_034621355.1 of Mycalesis mineus. Taxonomy (NCBI): domain Eukaryota; kingdom Metazoa; phylum Arthropoda; class Insecta; order Lepidoptera; family Nymphalidae; genus Mycalesis; species Mycalesis mineus. The sequence continues at coordinate 10,980,346 of CM067890.1, read as the reverse complement.
TATTTGAATGAAGCACATTTTGACTAAGCGAGTGTGAGGGATTATCTCCCAGGCGTCAGGGTCCTCGACCGCTGACACAACTTGTCAAGACGCTGTCAAAGTGATTGACGAACGACCCCAGCGTCAATCCTTCTGCATGTTACATTGTTTCAGGCGTGCTGGTTATATTAAATTTGAAATTCATAACATTCTTTAGCTAGTAAAACGAGCGAGGCAACATCTTTGAAAAATGACTAAACTATGAGTACATTCCAATGCTTTCTTTAGTCAGCCAGTCAGTGTTTTAGTGTTAGTTATTTGTTCATTTTAGTATTTCAGGCCATCTCAACTCTATAAAGAAGATATATAGTATGCAGGAAATATATTTTATATCAGAAATAGCTATCGTTTCATTTCTGTATATTTTATGGAATGACTGAACGTAACTTTGACATAGGGGTTTATGTATTCTGACATTTAGCTGAATTTAGAAGATTATTTTCATTCTAAAAATATTTAATTGAATATTAAATAAACATTGTGTTGTTCAATAATTCCCCTATAATTTCTTGCATTCGTAAGTTTCATATGAAAAGTTTGGGAACACTGATACCTATAAAGTATAGTATAGTTTAAAGTACTTCTTAAGAAGACTTTATCTACTACTGGTTCTACATGAACTCTTCAAACTCAAGTAAGTTTATAATTTTCTACTATTTAATCTGCGGTGGTATCATGTATCGTGGTTGTTAATAGTTATGAACAGAGGCTCAGCAAACTAAATCAATTTGCGTGTGATCGGCGCTGGGCCGCACTAATTAATTTACTTTCAACAAGATACCTATCTCAATTGCCTTTGGTTGACGGTATTGTTGTAGTTGACTATAATATGCAGTAGAAATCAGAAGCATAATCAACCAGTATGTCGTTTCTTAAAAAAAATACGTATATAGTGCGAACTTTTCGCCGATCATTCCTTCCTTCAGCTCGACTCACTCAGTCCTTGGCATTAGAGAATTCCGATTTATGTTACATCCGCTTGACAACCATTGTACATCAGCTTCAGTAACGACGTTTTTTCGAAAATCCACATGCTAATTGTGCTCAGTTTGTCTGTGAAAATTAAAATAAATTTTAAAGCTAGTTTGATTAATTTGTTGAATAACACAATCGTTACTTTGTAGAAATTATAATAGTCCATCTTTCATTTGTTTTTGCTATTTTCTTTGAAAAAATGATGAATCGAAGGGAATCTGGATAACTTCTATCCAGATTCGTCAAATCGAAATATCTAAGAACGAATTACTCCGAGACCATAACATCTTCAGGAAATGTTACCTCTACAGTATTATATTGTGTTTTCGATTTCAACTAGGAGAAATTGCAACAGGATTTGGAAAAATATTAAAATGAATAAATTATTCTTAATTTATGTTGAAGTTTTTTTTAAGGTATTTGGGTTTGTGATGGCTTACTTTGATTTTTTTCAAGTCAAGGTTATATCCTAAGTATTTGACTAAGTCAATGTTAATTAGTTGGACTTTACGAGCGGTATTTTTTTACGCAGTGTATCGGTAAAAAAATCTCACTGGGCACCCTATTTAAATTAACGATTTAAAGAATATCGTGTTTTTAAATGGTTTTATTTAGCTAGCCCTGTTTGTTTATTTATCACCGATAAAATTCCATTATAATCTGACTGGGTTATACAACCGCGCAAGAACGACTCAAACGAATAATGAAAATAATGACAACATAAATTTGAGCATTATAAATTGTTATAAAATCTTTTTGAATCGCGCCGAACTGCTCAAGCAAAAGTAATTCAAACAAAGTAGATAAAAGTTGCGGCGATAAAAAGCAATTAGGAGAAAAATTTGCATTCTTTCAAATTAATTACTCCCGTAACAAAGTTTTATGAAAAGGCTTTAAGGGAATAATTCGCAGTTTTCGAAAAATTTAATGAGAAATATTTTTAACGAAATTTTTTAAATGTTTCGCATCCTTCTACGTATGAATAGGTACGTACACAAGTTTTTATTTAACTTTTATCGTTTATACTTTTGCCTCTGCATTTAATTTTTCAGCTCAATTCGTTGAATTTCATTTTGCATACAAAAAATGTTGTACTATGTGCTTATATATTTCTGAAATTTAAAAATCTTGATCTTGATATTTAATCGCTTAGGTTTAAATTTTTATTCAATATAATAATAGTTTAATTTTGATTTGAAACTAAGCAACGGATTTTAATACGGTGTTCATCAATAGATAGTGATTCAAGGGGAAGGAGTAGAAACTTTATAATATAAAATAATTAAAATTGAAAGATATTAACTCCATTTAGGTTGGCTTAATTTTCCAATTAAAAAATCGTAATTAGTAGCCGACTAAATCATTTTGTATATATAAACGTGTCTTAACATTTTTAAACGTATAGATTGGGAGGTCCATAATTTATTTTTAATTTTTTAATGGAAAAGGAAGAATGAATCATTTTTAAAAACTGAAACTTTTCTATACCATGAGTAATCGAGTCCGCGTCCGCTCGCTACAGAGGCGTGTTCCGTTAATTGAAACTCAGTAAACCGCTGGAGCAATTTATGACAGCTAATAAATGGCTCAGTTTAAAGAGACTGGGTTGTTTGCCAACCCGCTTATATTCCTCCCAGTCTCCCATATCACATGCTACAAGGTCGTGATTATATCTTGACATACAAAATATTCCGTAAACGTTCACGAGTTATGTAAGATCAAATGAATTTAGTGAAATTTAACTTCATTTATGGAACGTTTGAAAACGGAACTTAAAGTTAATTTAGTGCAAATTCCCTAGGCCAATACAGTTTCGTACACAGATCTTAAGTTTGGATTAAGTTCTTTTTGAATGGCGAAAAAGCATTGAACTTGTATATAACCATCACACTCTAGGTACATAATTTTGAGCGCAAATGTTTTTTGCTAGTTGGAGGCTTTCTTCATGGTTAGTTACCACCCTACCGATAAAGACGTACCGCCAAGAGATTTAGCGCAAATTAAGAAAAATCTCAATCTGCCCCACCAGGAATCGAACCCAGGACTTCCGTCTTATAAATCAACCGCACATACCACTGCGCCACGGAGGTCGTCAAACTCGTAACAAGTTAGCCCGTTTCCATCTTAGATTGCATCATTATTTAAAATTATGTGTGATAGCAGTCAAGGGCCAACTTGTAGTAGATAAAAGAAAAATTCTTACATCTTCTTCCAACGTCTGACCAGTATGTCAATTCTTGAAATAAATACATCGTACAAACATCTCGCTTACATCTCGTCGATCGTCCCACCTTCAGTTCGACTGTCAGTCCAAAATATCATTCTAGAATACCGATTTATGTAACATCCGCTTTGCAACCATTGTACATCGGCTTCCAAACTAACGTTTTTTCCAAGAATCGACACACTGTAGACTTTTTGTCTCGCTTAAATCAAGGTCTATATTTTAAGACAGAATATAATCTGTTCATTGTATTTACTATAATATGTTAGATAGTTACTGCTATAGATTTACTATAGTGTCTTTATATAAAAGAAAAGTAAAAATTATCAAAACGCCGTATAACGAATAAATATAATGAAAATGCCGAAGAAAAACAAAGTACAATCTGGGAAGATAAACAAGCAAAGCTCTCTAGTAAATAGACTCTTGACAAATTGTTTCTTTTATCAACTCGATTGGTCTTTGGAGAAAAAAATATTGGTCGGAAAATCACCCGGAAATTGTCGTAGGGAGGTAATATCTTAACTGTCAAAGTGGGCTGGTGGGCATTGTGCTTGCCGCAGCTCGCCAGGCGTTTAACACATCATTAGATTAATGATAAATGTTTTGTTTCAGTAGCGGAATTCAGTAACGATGTTCTTAAAACTCGAAAGTGTTTCGAATTCGATTTTTTTTTATTTTTTTATCGACGACTAAATCGCTTGGCGGTACGTCTTTGTCGGTAGGGTGGGTTCAAGGTTGCTGCTTATCCCCAATAGCTTTTAATGTAGTCATCAATATTCTAATAGATAAATTAATTGTTCAAGAAAAGAAATGGGGCTATCGGTTTAAAATTAACAATAAATATACAGAGTCCATCTTAGCTTTTGCAGATGACCTTGCTTTACTGACACGAAACCCAAAACATTGTCAGGAGCTATTGAATGCAGTGGATGAGTTCTGCTCATGGACTGGTGGGCTGAGGGTAAAGCCAAGCAAATGTCACTGTCTATGTCTGGGGAGACGAAATACTAAATTTACATCTTATGATCCGGGTCTCTCTATTAGTGGCCAAAGTGTAACCACCATTGCTGAAGCATTGCCTTTTAAGTGCCTCGGTAGAAAGATTGATTACAAAGGACGCACACCATCCCTTGAGGTAGTCGTTGATAACTTCATAAATGACCTCAGTAAGGTAGACCAACAGCCCATTAACAATATAAAAAAAGCGTGGGTCTATGACAACTATCTCACTTCACGTCTGACTTGGCCATTCCTCGTTTATGATATTGGCAGAACCCATCTGGCAAAACTAGATGCAAATGTCATAAAAACATTGAAGTCTTGGTTTGGTCTAGCACTCTCGGCTGACCCTTCAACTCTATTCAGAGATTACAAAAATTTTGGGTTAAAACTAAAAAGGCCATCGGAACTCTATAAACACCTCAGGGTTACCAGAACGCACATTCTAGTTAAGTCCCAGGACGAACTAGTTGCATCACTTCCTAAAGACGAGGGTGCCGGAAAACTTGACTCTAGGCTTCAATTTTACAAACAATTTATGGCAGGGGCTCAGGTAAATAGAACCGGGTTGGGTGCAAGACGTAAAAAGAAGACCAAGACATAGTAAAATCTTTTCTTAAACAAGATGAGGACGACAACTACAAAGTGCATGCCATGAACCTAGAAATGCAAAACGAGTGGTTAAACTTAGGCGAGTTCTGCATCCCTCTGGCTCTGAAGTGGCGCGCCTTGCTGTACGATTGGTCTCCTGCCTTATTGAAATTTTATCTTAATGCCTTTCAACTGACTCTCCCAGATCAGAGTAACCTAGTAAGATGGGGAAAAGCCTCGGAAAAATCTTGCTATACCTGTGGTGAGGCAGTGGGCACTGCAAGGCACTTATTGGTAGGATGCAAGGTGCTCCTGGACAGGGGTCTCTACTCACGCCGCCACGACGGAGTACTAGAAATCATACGTGAAGCTATAAGCCTTTCAGTAGCTAGGGCTCAAAAAGGATTGACGACGAATAAAAGACAAACTAACTTCGTTAAAGCAGGCTCAAGTACAAATTCCACCAGCAAGCCTTATTCAATTCTGGGCTCTGCTCCTGATTGGACTATATTAATGGACACGTATGAAAAGCACTATAAAATCCCGGAAGACTTAGCTATTACGACATCTAGACCGGACATATTTCTTTTTTCCAAACAAATCAAACGCATAGTACTTGTTGAGCTTACAGTGCCGTGGGAAACAAACATCCCTAAAGACCATGTATTCAAAGTGAATAAATATTATGACCTTACTAATGAACTAACCAAAAATGGCTATGTGGTTAGTTTATACGCGGTAGAAGTGGGTGCGAGGGGTATACCAGCGAAGTCTCTCTACAACCTGCTAAAAGACCTTGGCCTTACTAGAAGTGCAGTAAGCTCCATATTGGAACGAGTGTCCAAAGCTGCTCTAGTAGGGTCCTTCCGAATATGGTTGGGCAGGGAGAATAACTTGAACAGAGGAGGTGAGTGTTGACGCGCGTCACTAAGGGTACCCTTAAACCTACACCCGTGTCACAAGTCTCGGGCTCAGTTCGGAGTTTTTCTCTCAGCCACGCGATGGACCCGGCACCCGCACGGTGAATCCATGGAATGCTAAGATATTCGTCTCTCTAGCCACGGCGAAAGCCTCCCACCAGCCAGACCAAGACAAATTAAGAAAAATCTCAATCTGCCCCGCCGGGAATCGAACCCAGGACCTCCGTCTTATAAATCCACCGCGCATACCACTGCGCCACGGAGGTCGTCAAATTCGGATTTTTTCTATAGAGTATTAGACAGTGAGCGATAAAGACGAATTCGAGATTCACACAAACGTGGTTTAAAAATATTGTTACAGATTCTTATCTTGCTATTTATGTATACCGTTCTAGAGTTCAAAGTGTTGGTTTTCAGAATCAAATGTCTCAGATGAACTCACGGCAACTTTACGACCTCATTGGTTCAGTGATAGCATATGTGGAGTGGGATCACGAGATCCTGGATTAAAGTCGCGAGTCAAGCTAAATTTTTAAAAATTTCTCAGTAAAAATTCTGAGCCCGGGGTTAAGCTGTGTCAGTGTCAGCTTGCTTTAGAGAGTACCTACCTATTTTAAACCATCGGTTATTAGGTATCATTAAAAACTAATAACGATGATTGCAAGAGTAAAAAAATTATTGTCTTAAGCCTGCCAATCTGTATTGAAGCAGCGTAGTGGGTCTGAGCTACATATTTGTCGGCGGAGTAGTATCATGACAGCCACTCGGCGAAGTTCGGTGGTAGCAGGGATGACCGATCGATGCCGATATAAGGCAGCGGTCTGGAGAGACTAGGCTGATTCTCTTCGTGGCGTTCACTGCGACCACATCCCTCAGTCATGACTCAGATCACGCCAGATTTATTAATCATTATTATTGATAGCTCAATTAGTTAATATTTTATTTAATTGGTTATTATTGGTCATCATTGTGATTATTCCTTAGTTAATTTGTCGGATCAGGCTGGTCAGGGAGAATAACTTGAACAGAGGAGGTGAGTGTTGACGGCCGTCACTAAGAGATCTCTTTTAAACCTACACCCGTGTCACAGGTCCCGGGCTCTGTTCGGAGTTTTTCTCTCAACCACGCGATGGGCCCGGCACCCGCACGGTAAATCCTTTGAATGCTAAGATATTCGTGTCTCTCAAGTTGGATATGTTTCCAGTCTTTGTACCTGCGTCGAAAAGATGTCGCCGCCATCCGACATATCATTTTCGTAAAAAAGAAGAATGGCTTTATAACAGTCATAATGGGGTGATAAACATGATGAAAAAACAGAGTATACGTATTTAAAGCAGGTATATTTATTAAAGCAATCAATTAAAGCCCCCACAACACATTATAATTGTTCATTGATTACAGCCCTAATCAGATCCCTAATTATTTATTCAATAAACAGCTTAATTATAATTAACGGCTCTAATACTAACTGATACTAATACAACAATTATATTGGTAGCATCTACCGCAGAACTATACATGTGCAATTTATGTGGGTGTTTACTTGTGTAATTTATTGAGGTTTACAATTAATTTATTAAACAATTTAAACTAATACTCAAAATTAGTAATACCTAAATACTATTGATCTTAAATTAGATATGATTCGTACCAATCATTAAAAGCCTTCTTCAAAGCTGCAACACGCGGAACTGCGCAACATAGCCGCGCTGGTAGTGGCTATACTACTACTACTACTATACTATAGTAATAATATTTCATCTTTATTAGCCGACGGATTTGACGAGACATTGGCTTGCTTAAATACCTACTGCTTTCATTGAAAATGGTGCGTAAATTATATGAGATATAATAATTACAATGTAGACGAGTATATATACCTAGGACATATGGTCCAGTTAGGTAGGTCCAATTTCGAGAAAGAGGTGAACCGCCGAATCCAACTCGGTTGGGCAGCGTTCGGGAAACTGCGTGACATCTTTTCGTCCAAAATTCCTCAGTGCCTGAAGACCAAGGTTTTTGAACAGTGCGTGTTGCCAGTGATGACATACGGATCCGAGACTTGGTCGCTAACTGCGGGCTTCATAAGAAGGCTCAGAGTCATTCAGCGGACGATGGAAAGAGCAATGCTCGGAGTATCTCTGCGTGATCAAATCAGAAATGAGGAGATCCGCAGAAGAACCAAAATAACCGACATAGCTCAGCGAGTCGCAGAACTGAAGTGGCAATGGGCGGGGCACGTGGTTCGAACAGCTGATGGACATTGGGGGCCGAAGGTGCTAGAATGGCGACCCCGCACCGGAAAGCGCAGTGTTGGTCGACCCCCCACCAGGTGGACTGATGACATCAAACGGGTCGCAGGGAGCCGCTGGGCACATGCGGCTCGGGATCGTTGTGTTTGGAAGTCCCTAAAAAAGGCCTATGTCCAGCAGTGGACGTTCATTGGCTGATAAAGATGATGATGATGATGATGATGATGATGATGATGATGATGATGATGATGATGATGATGATGATGATGATGATGATGATGATGATGATGATGATGATGATGATGATGATGATGATGATGATGATGATAATGATGATGGTGGATGGAATGTTTCATCCTCTTAGTCTTCATCTTTATTAGGAGAACAAAAAGTCCGCGATGGTATCCTAACTAATATTATAAATGCGAAAGTAACTCTGTCTGTCTGTCTTGCTTTCACTCTATAACTACTGAACCGATTTAAATGAAATTTGATACACAGTAAGTTAGTAGGCAGTTGATTAGATATTAATAAATATGACATAGAAAAATTAGGCTGCCGTGCCAAAAGCTAGTATATCTATATTTTAAGTATCGGCTATACCGACTTATTCTTAAACAAAGTTACACGAAATTTATTTTTTTTTGTTCACGTGCAATAAGTACGTAATTAATATTATGTTCCTCGTGGTCGAAGTCGCGGGCGTCTGTTAGTTGTAAAATAAATTCCCCTTCCGTGACGTCTGTCTTTTGCGATAAACTCAAAGAATACTGAATGGATTTACATGCGGCTTTCACCAATAGATAGGGTAATTCCTGAGGAAGGTTCTAGTATAAAACACAGGTAATATAGCTAAGTCGGTATCGAAAAATAGAATAATAACTAAGTTTCTGTTTAATAACAAAGCTTGTTGGCAAAATAATTATTGAGCGGTGTATATTGCAGTGCAAAATCCACCATTGTCATTCCGTATTACAAACAAATATAAATCGAACAATATTATTCTGCAAACAGTTTAATGAAAGCATTGAACATGATGTACGCATCGCGTTATAATAGAAATAGCCTTTATAAGCACATAAATTGGCGATCGGCCATGCTGTGGTTCAAAAACGGCTGTAATTGGAGTCGCCATCATTTGATTTTGCCAACGTAGTGTTTGTCGATGCCAGCGCGCTCAAATTGAATAAAAGTGTAGGTCGGTTTACAATCGCATCCGGTAGGGTAGGATATTATACATTGCTTTTCGTGCTTAAATATATAATTTGACTATGTATTGTGTTGCTTTCGTTTTCACTAGCAAAAGCTTTTTTTTTTTTTATCGACTAAGTTGCTTCACTTCACTAGCAAAAGCTCAAATGATAACTGAGTTTTGTCTTAGTTTCCACTTGCGTACATTTTTTTCTACAACACACAACTTCCTGGCCAGGCCGCAGGTGTGGGTTCAATGTATTTGACGACCTACGTGACTCAGTGGCTTTATAAGACGAAGGTCCTGGGTTTGATTCCCAACTGGGCCAACTTCTTCTTTAGTGGATTTTCTAAATTGGTGTCTGTTTGGTCGTGGCTTAGTAGGTGCTGCAGAACAATTTAAAGCACATATTGGCTCCGCAGCGACAATCGGTGATCAGGGCGGCGTGCTAAGCTTCTGGAAAAAGCTTGGCTGCCTGGAGCCAACACCAGGAGACCCACGCACAATGGCCAATTTACTGGCTAAGTGCGGAATAACCCAGGAAGAAATAAGAATCACACGTCAATTCTCCTCAACATGTTCTGGAATAAAAAGCTCTACTACTCTTAGTATTTCCTAACTTTCGTTTCTCCAATATAAGTGCAAATGTTAAAGTTTGTATTGAGTCGGTCCCCGGTTCGGCCATTGTCATCAGTGGAGCAACAGTTTTTAATTGCGGTAGGTATCTTGTTGCAAAGTAAATCAATTAGTACCCGGTATCGCCAGAAGCTCACAAATTGATTTAGTTAGCCGTGCCTTTATGGGCAAACATTTTGTACTAACTTGCCCGCAGTTAATTCTGTTTTTAGATCTGCGTTTGGTTATTTATAAGTATTTACACGCCATACAATTGTAATAAAAAATTGTTTGTTTTTAATTGAATATTATTTATTTTAAAACAAGTTAGTAATATAATATTTTTTTAAATAAATTCAACCACTTCTTAATTCCTAAATCCCATAAATCCTTTTTTTTGTTTTAAAATATTTTTTTTATGCAAATACAAGCTTTCGAGTTCATAACGTGAATGCAGATATTAAAGTTTATATTTGGTCTCAGACCTAATAATATTTACACAAACAATTTCATAAAAATTGGACAAGCTCTGATGCAAGGTTTTATAAATTACTAGCTGACCCGGCAAACGTTGTTTTGTATTAAAAATTAAAAAAAATTTAGATGAAAATTAGATAGTAGCCGATTCTCAGACCTGCTGAATACGGATACAAAATTTGGTAAAAATCGGTCCAGCCGTTTCGGAGGAGTATGGCAACGAACACTGTGACACGAGAATTTTATATATTAGATAAACGTGCGGACCGAACATAATCTTTTACACTCTGGTATGTTACTTAAAGTTTGTATCGTGGGCGGGTTAAAAGTTTTCTAGGCGCTCGATAGATGGCGCTAACGACAAATAAGCTCGCACTAATGTTTTACGTTTCACGAATGATAAAACCAAGGGTATGCGCTTCTACTGCTGTGAAAGTCAGATTTCTAGGGCCAACGCTCTAATTTCTGTATTTCTAAAACTTGCAATTAGCGTCTAGTGCCTCTATTATAAACAAATAAGCTCGAGTTTTATTAAGAGTTCAACTTCAGAAGTATTTCATAATGTACTGTTTCCATTGATGAAAGATTATTTGTTGTTTATTTTGTATATGAAAGGGGTCGGACTCCACACGGAAAGGTTCTATCTATTGATGTACTCACTCCTAACAGGATCTGTGTGACTAATTGGAGAGAAGGGATAATTTTTATCATATTCAAGAAATGTGGAATATGTTCTTTATAAAAATAATAATAACGATTAAACTCCTAAATTATTTTTTTTCAGTACTACTAGTACAGTTTTTGGCTGGTGGGAGGCTTCGTCCGTGGCAAGTTACCACCCTACCGGCAACCCCCTAACAAGTTATCCCGCTTCCATCTTCGGTTTTATCATCACTTACCGTCAGGTGTGATTGCGGTCAAGGGCTGACTTGAAATGAATATAAAATTATTATTATAAAAACAAAAAACCCGACTGCATAGAAGCTATGAACTGAAAAGAGAAAAACAAGGATCACTATATCTGTATAATGATCCTTGTTTTTTGTTTTATATCTATATAATGATGCAAGCGGGGACAAAATACTTTATTTTCTGCGGGGAAAGAAAGATCTACCAAAACTACGTTTGTCCCCGCCTGCAGCACCATAATGTATTTAAAATTTTATATAGATATAGTGATCCTTGTTTTTCTCTTTTCAGTTCATAACTTCTATGCAGTCGGGTTTTTTGTTTTTATAATAATAATTTTATTTGAGACTTTTTGTTTTAGTTTATGGCATAGAAATGATACGGTACACTTTTTGCCATTTTTAGTTAAAATGGCAATATAAACATATAGTCAGAATTTTAATTCGATTCCAGATTTGACATTAGCTATTGTCGTTTTGTGAAATAATGATACCACATATAATAGTGTAGTGATGAACACAAAAATCGATAAACAATCAGTGTGTGTGCTATCAGTGTGCCAATTAAAGACTAAATTATTGATTTTTATTTAAATAAATACATCATTGTTCAAAATAATTATTTATTAATTAGTAATCGCTGCTTTATTTTATAAAAAGTTAATATTTGAATGGTCTAAATGCGTATCCCATGTTGTCAAAGAAGAGGAAAAAATGAGTAGCCTAGATATGTTAATTGACAATATCACAGACACATTTATAATAAATTTATAATAAATTTCTGTAACATTTATAATAAATGTTACAGAAAGTGACAGCGATAGCAATAGCGATGACGACGACAATTTATAAAATAAATTATTACCATAATACATCTATCTGTTTTATTTGTCATGTTTTTCATGATCAATTTTTTTATTTATTTCTCACACAATTATAAAAGAAATGTTTCAGATGGTTAATTAATGGTCAAAACTAAATTATCGGTTCAGAAATATTCAATTTTCTGATATACTTAGTTTACGAGAGTAAAATTATAAACGAGAAGAATCGATCCGGAAATATTCCATTTCCATATCGAATAATTTCGCAACGTCACTATTTTTTACTAGTCGTAACGTTGCAACACTGAAATTGTCAAATGTGGAATCGAATTAAAATTCCGAGTATAGTCTTTTTACGACCTTTCATTTGATACCCATATTGCTAAGATAAGAGAAAGAAATACACACATCCCGCCTTTTTTCCCCCATTTACAGCCACCATTTTGAAAATTTATATAGCCTATGTCACTACCACAATTTTAACGAATTCAACGACACCTCACCTGTCAAAATCCGTTCAGTCGTTTAGGCTGTAGTGCGTGCCGAAGAAATGGAAATACATACATACATACGCTCGAAAAACATAACCCTCCTTCTGACTGGCAGTCGGGTAATAAAAAAAAGTACGGACAACATGTTGATAATAATATTTAATAATGAATATTTCGCAAGTTGCTACATCGTATAACGATTAAAAATTATGCAATTTATAGCACCCGTGCCTCAATGCATTCCCTGATTAATTTATTAGGGTCCGCGGTGTTGCAAAATTGATGACTGTAACGAGATGAGCGTTATTTTATTTAACGGCCATATTTTATTACGGCACGTGGACATCATTGTTGTTTTTTCAACTCTCAACAAAAAAATAACGGGTGTTATAAGTTTTGTGTCGATGTGTGTGTGTGTCTGTCTGTGGCATCGTAGTGCTCAAATAGATGGACCGATATCGATGGGGATTTTTAATTTGAAAGCTTGTTTCCTGGCAGTGGTTCTTGATAGCTGTTTGGTTAATATTAGTTCCAGCAGTGAAAGAGCTCTTTTCCAAAATGATTGTAATAATAATAATAATAATTCCATTTTTGTCATACGATTACTCGATTAAGTTTTTCATACGAGCCAAACGTGTAAACTGACAATTAATTGATAAATTCGATCTGATGCTGCTACTAGAATGGTCTTGAGACTCAACACTTCAAAAATTTACAGCAGACATCTTTTTTTCACTCCCGACGCATGTGTGCATGTACGTGTGGGTGTGTGTGTGTGTATCGGTGTTTGTTTTTAATTTTTAATTGAATCTTGTTACAATTCAACATAATTTAAGACATACAAACCTCTGAATCGACTTCGTTGCCAGTGGCTTTTGAAGCTTTGTCGGACTCCTGGGTCTATGAAAACAGTCGATTTCCATTTTCTTAGAGAAATTTTCAGTGTATCTATACGTATTCGAAGAGGTATCGAATAGACCTCTTTGTTTTTAAGCTATTGTATAGCTTCTATCGCGGGCCTTGAGCGTGGAGACCGAATCCAGAAATTCCGTAACGAAAAACCTAACACCCTCTCAATATCGAAAATATAATATCAAAAGCACAATTTTGGCACCGACTTCATGGAATGCTTATGTAAATTAAAGCAACTAAATGACACGGTTATTTTTTTTTTTTTAAGCGTGATTTTCAAAGTCAGTTTTATTTTTATTTTAAAATTTTTTAAATATTTAATTGAACGGTTACTTCTTGTTTTTAATTATAATCAGAATTTAAGACTTTACAAACCTCTGAATCAACTGCCTCGTTGTCAGTGGCTTTTGAAGCTTTGTCCGACTCTTGGGTTTATGAAAACAGTCGATTTCCATTTTCTAGTAAAGAAAGTTATTACAGTGTATGCAATAGTTTCGCGGAGGTATCGAGTGCCAGCTCTTTGTTTTTATTTATATTTATTTTTTAAACTAGTACATTACTTACATGCACGTGCTGATGCCTCCCTTCAAGTAAAATGATGCATATGTATTGAGAGTACAATCTATAGGTACTTATAATAAAACTGTAACAGATCAAATTTTGTACATTAAAGATATTTTAAAAAGTTTTATTTGACACCTATATTTTTTTTTGTTGTCCGATTTTGATACTTCTTTTTTTATTAGAAAGGTCATACTTTCAAGGTGATCCCATTGTCATCATGTTTGGATCTGATGCTGATCTTCTGGGGAAATTGAAGGAACTCTTCAAATTTTGGAGGCACGCTTATAGCGATTTCAGTTTTTGTCTCGGTATCGGTAGCTTTTTGGCTACTAGTGCCGTATAATATACTATGACAGTATAGTACGAGTGGGATACGTGGCGATAAATCACTAAAAAGTAAGAAATAAAAATTTTTAAATAAAAATAGAACCGACTCAAAACGCACTAAAAAGTAAAAAATAACTGTGTCTTTAGTTGCTTTAATTTACTTAAGCATATCTAGGAGTCGGTGCCAGCCAAGGTTTCTACTTTAAGAACGTTACCTAGAACTCACAAACTGCTTTACTACGTAAAATAAAGGTTCCTTAAACTTGGCTGGCACCGACTTCATAGATATGCTTAAGTAAATTAAAGCAACTAAATGACACAGTTATTTTTTACTTTTTAGTGCGTTTTGAGTCGGTTCTATTTTTATTTAAAAATTTTGTTTTCTTGTTTTAAATAAGCTGGATAATGAATATAATTTATGACAACCTATTGACACATTCGCGCTATGGACTGTTCGGGGAATACTGTTGATACAGGTTTTTATCAATGCATTACTGATTCAGATATCATTTAAATAAAGTAGGTCTTGTACCTATATGATGTATCATGTTTTGCGTGATTGCCGCGAAATTTTGTCTGATTTATATTTTATATCCTTTTATAAATAGCCCAGGGATAAAACACATTTAATAATGTTGAATATTTTATTTACGTTCGTAGATGTGAATGTTTTCTGTATTTTGTGTCGCAGTGATTAAACTTGCTTGTTCAGGTCCTGGGTTGAAATTCTGGATTGGGTTACGAAATATTGAGATTTTAAATAAAAAAATTATAAGAAAAGACTGGAAAATCAGTGGTGTTAAAACTCAAGTGTCAGAAAGCACTTTAAGTATTCGGTGGTCATTCAAAAGCATTCAAGTAAAGCATTACCACCCTTAGCTCGCTTTCATCCGTGGCGCAGCGGTATGCGCGGTGGATTTATACGACGGAGGTCCTGGGTTCGATTCCAGGCGGGGCAGTAAAGCATATGCCGTGGCTAGTTACCATTCTACCGACAAAGACGTACCGCCAAGCGATTTGGCGTTCCGGTACGATGTCGTGTAGAAACCGAAAGGGGTGTGGATTTCATCCTACTTCTACCAAGTTAGCCCGCTTCCATCTTAGATTGCATCATCACTTAACATCAGGTGTGATAGCAGTAAAAAAAGTAGAATGGTGGGTTTTAGCTTCGCATCGTCCTGTGGTATAGGTATAATATAGTTATACACAATACACATATTAACCATCATGACACTAGAAAACATCAATGTTCATCACCCCTATTTTCATTTACGGGAATTGAACCCGCTGCACCAATCGGCCATCATTATGTATTTATTATAGCCATACACATAAGTTGAAAAAATATCAATATCTACTGCACAATATTACAGCCCCACCTAACGTTTACCAAGGGAATAAAAAGGCAAAATTACGTCCTTCAGACAATAACAATACAAAAGAAATGGCGTCATTACGATAATATTAAGGGCAGTGTGAACTTTGTATTGTGACGGCAGGTTATCTCAACAGTATCCTACATAAAGTTATTCCAACAATATGTTGTAATAACACTTAATGTTACAATCAGTTCTTTTCCGCATTGTGTTGGCCCTTTGTTGTAAATCCAAAACAAAATTGTTGTAACAAAAGATAATATCGTCGAGTGTAATGTTTACCTTTATGTTATCCTGCGCAGTAATTGTTTGTACCCTTGTCGGTTCGTGGATACGTCTGGAACGTATTGCTGGAAGATTTGATTCCAGAAGGAATCATATGTTACGTTGTATATAATGTGACATTTCAACTGTCGCGTCGGTCCAGTGGTAACGCTATATGGCTTTGGGTAACGAGGATAGGCTATGAAATATTTTTGTAAAAATTTATAATACGTGACAATTTAACGACATAGGATAAGGAGGTCAAAGGAATTCCACATAAAAAATACACACGCAACTGTTACGTTAATCGTGCAATGAAACTTTACATAATGATGAATTTTTTGATATTGACTTATGCTCCACCTCAATAAGTAATATTAAAAAGAAATGTTTGAAGAAATACCTTTAGTTGTTTCTTAACACATATTGGTACGAGAACATTGTATAAATATACTCGTTATCATTGTTTTCTTTTCTTTTTTTTTCTTTCTTGCTAATATTATATTATTTCTTACTAATACTATCTTATTAATGCTGTTATCACATAAATAACATATCTTTTCCTTTTTTTCATGTACAAATCTTTAATGTAAACCTTTTTATTTGTAATGACTGTTTTTGCCAAAATAAAATAAAATAAAATTTAAAAAAATACAATCCTATCGAGTTTGGGCTCCTTTTGTTTATCTTGTTGTTTAGGTAGTCTCTTTCTGAGTATTATTGTGATTGTGATTTTTTAAAATTTAAACTTATTTTGATAGTGATCGTTACAGAATCCAGCATTTCAATTATGTCTTTCAAAAATTCTTACAAAAATCAAAAGGTTTGGCGGTTAAAATGTTAACCGAGCCCAAAACAAATTTCCTTTGAAATCTGTCAAAGGATACTTAAAGATACAAAGTTGTACAAGTTAAAATGCTACCATCTTGGTTCCGCGTTACCTCGGCTCAAGATCCTTGTTTTGTGAATTTTGTATTTGTGGTTACCAAAAAGTTTGGACTGACGTCTTGTTACAACTTTTAGCATTATTTATCGAATGCCTGTTACGTTATTCCAGAATAAATAGATTTTAAGATATCCGAAATAGAGAAAATCGCACGAAATCACAGTGCTTGAAAGTAAATTGCTTTTGAGAAGTTTATTGAAATGTATTACAGGAATCCTTTGATTCATCAAAAGCGTACTAGAAATACAAGTAATAAATTCACAAAAATAGCTCAAAATAACAATAAGTATTTTAAAATACTAGCACTTTTTATTTTACCTAATCATTTAGTTTTAATAAATTAATGGTTATTGGGTTGAATGGTTGGGTTCTGTCTCGGTTTCCAGCTATGTGTTAGGTACTAAGACTTGTGTGCACCAACATTTCGGTTATCATAACCAACGGTTAACATAACTAAACGTAAAATTTACTGTTCACGACAACCCGTACACCGGTTAAGGTCGTAAGCTCGGTTAAGATAACCGCCTGTTTTATGTCTTTAACCGGCGTACAGGTTTATTATAAATAGTAAAGTTATGTTAATCGTTGGTTATGATAACTGAAATATTGGTGCACACAAGCCTTAGTTAACTTATATGTGACTGATTTTCACTTACAATCTGCTTGAAGAATTATAACGTAAGTACATTACTTCGTAAAAAAGAGATTCAAATCATGTCTAAAATAAAGCCAATAATATTTTAAACAACCTATTGCTTACAACAATAGGTAGTTATTACTAATAATAATAATATGTCTTTTATTACGAATAGTATATAACTATTACTTAAAAAACTTATTTACTCGTAAGTAAAGCTAAGCTAGAACGGTCGCTGACACTAAGTGCCCTAAGTCAGATATTTTTCAGATGGGATTCGCTCTTTCCCGCAAGAAATGATAAGGAATCTTAAAGTCGTTTATCCACCTATACGAGAGAAATTACATTTCTGGCGGGAGTATCCACTGACCACAATTTACAGCTGGAGATACGGCTGGGCTCACGATCGATTGTGAGATCAGCTTCTTACAAGAGACAAATTGCGGTTAGCGTTGATTAGTTAGTTTGAAATTGGGAGAAACTTACTTAATTGTTGTTGTTAGAGACGAAGATTACGCTAACTTATTTTAGCATGAGTATTCAATTGGTAGCCAGCGAATAGATTTCTATTCTGTTGTTGTTTATTACCAGGCGAAAGTTTGTATGTATGGATGCATGTTTGTGTTATTAATTTACGAAAAAAGTATTAAATAGATTTTGATAAAACTTTACAATAATATAGCTTACATATCAGAATAGCACATAGGCTACATTTTATTCCAAAATTTTTATAGGAACGAGAACTGCGCGGGTAAAATTGCAGGCGTCCTCTAGTGTAAATATATGTTAAGTTATAACTTAAGTTTGTATTACCTTGTGTTTAGATTAGCCAAACAGACGAATAAATAAATGTGTTTTTAACTGACGAAAAAAAACCGAGGACGTTCTCAATTCGACACGTATATATTTTTTTTTATGTATGACCACGCATAACTTTTTACAGAGTTGTCCGATTTTGGTAATTCTTTTTTTGTTAGAAGGGGCATACATCCAAGAATTAGGATCTGATGATGATTGAAGGAAGTCTTCAAATTTTATAGGCACACTTGCAGCGATTTCGGTTTTGTGTAAGTATCGGTAGCTTTTTGGCTACAAGTTATACTATGCCAGTATAGTACGAGTACGTAACGTGGCGATAAATCACTAAAAACTAAGAAATAAATTTTTTTAGCAAAAAATAGAACCGACTCAAAACGCACTAAAAAGTAAAAAATAACTGTGTCATTTAGTTGCTTTAATTTACTTAAGCATATCTAGGAGTCGGTGCCAGCCAAGATTTTTAAGGACATTACCTAGAACCCACAAATTGCTTTACTACGTTAAATAAATGTTTTTTAAACTTGCTGGCACCGACTTCATAGATATGCTTAAGTAAGTTAAAGCAACTAAAGGACACAGTTATTTTTTACTTTTTAGTGCGTTTTGAGTCGGTTCTATTTTTTTTATAAAATTTTTATTATGTATAACGCTGAAAGTGCTTGATTATAATAATTTTAGTGAAAAACCGATATTTTCTCGTAAAGTACGGGACCCTAAAAAGTATCAAAAGGTAGACAGATTTTCTAAGGAAAAATAAGAAGAAATATTATACTAGGAAGACGAAATGTGGATTCTTATTCCGGACACCGTCGTCTGAGATTGCCGGAAAAGTAAATGTACTTTATAACTCTTCAAGTGCTCGTCTTTTGGAAAACGTGAAAGAATCCTATCCTGAACCAGCTTATCTCCGAAGAAACGGATATCCGCCATGGAGCAGAACTTTTTCCCTATGAGGAAACCCTTGCGTGACAATCTAATAGACAATTATATTATTCTAATGTATATAAAAATAAATACTGCGTTTGTCGGTGTGTAATTGTATGTAATGTAAAACAAGAGTGAATAGGCATCTTCGAAGCAAGCGCGTTCCACCTTAGACCACATCTACACTTATCATTAGGTGAGATAGTGGTCAAGCGCGAGCTTCGGCCGTGGCTATTTCAAAAAGTAATTTTTTTTTAATTAATTAGAGCGCCTTACCGCTAGGCCACCCTACCGACAAAGACGTATCGCCAAGCACATAGCGTTCCGGTACAGTGTCGTGTGGAAACCGAAAGGGGTGTGGATTTCATCCTACTCATACCATGTTAACCCGTTTCCGTCTTAGATTGCGTCATCACTTACCATTAGGTGTGATCGCAGTCAAGGACTGACTTGTAATTAAAAAAAAAATTGATATTCTCACGGCAACAGAAATACGCGGGTGTAACAGCGGGCGTGCACTAGTTTGAAATAAGTAAAATCTTTTCCTGCAGAAAGTCCGCAGAAAGTGCAAACTTAATAAGAATTTATTAACAGAGAAAAATAAGTTTTTCCGTAAAATGCAAGAGAAAATAATCATGCAATTTATCGCGCCCATGCCTTAATGTATTCCTTGATTAATTTATTAGTGCCCACTGTATTGTGAAATTGACGACTGAAACTAGGTTTTATTTAACGAGCTCATTCTTAACTTGCTAGAAATAATTATAACACGCAGCTGTTTAATCAAATCAGAAGTTTATTTGTCTCTTCTTTGCAATACCTGACTTCCGAACCATGAAGCCATGAAGCTTTTTTTGAATGCGCCATTGAAGTGTCAGGTCTTCCTTATAACACGAAATACAATTTAAACCTTAGATCAAATTTATTAATGATAAAACCTTAGGTTGACCATGTTTTACTCAATTATAATCACTACCAGATGGAAATAAATAAGCTTTCCCAGGATGCTACAAATAATTTCTCGGAAAAAGCTTAGAGTTTCGAAAAGCTTAATGTTCATATTTAACCCCTAGACTTCTAGTATAAATAGAGGGTTGTTTGTTACACTTTTAGGCAAAAATTACTAAATGGATTTTGATGCAACTTTACAGTAATACAGCTTATAAATCAGAATAACACATACGTTACTCTTTATCCCGTAATTTTAATGGGAATGGGAACTACGCGAGTGAAACAGCGAGCAACTTCTTGTCATGAGTAATTAAAAGAATAACTTAACATCCTCGCGTGATCTGCCATATTTGCAACCATGTTTTTATAATTTGGACACATAAAATTTTATAAATCGAACATAATTTATAAAAACCAGTTCACGCTCCGACAGTTGTTGTGTTGTGAGAATATTTATTGGCTCGATTGGTGCGGCTTTTTATCAGTGATTTCCCGGATGGATGCATCGTTTGCGTTGCATTGAAATGCGCGGCACGTCGTGCACGATTTCTGCTTCAATCAGTGTATCCACTTATACTAGTTGATAGCTGTTTTGAGTTGAGTAAGATGACAAAAGCAAGTAGCTATCGTTTTTGTTAATTACATACTAGGAATTTTCTGCCTCGCACCTGTAAGATTTGGAATGAGCTTCCATCCTCGGTGTTCCCACTATCTTATAATTTGGGGATTTTCAAGGGGAGAGTAAATAAACACCTCAAAGGCCGGCAACGCATCAGTGGCGCCTCTGGTGTCGCAGTTGTTCATGGGCGGCGGTAATCACTTAACATCAGGTGATCCGCCTGCTCGTTTGCTCGCTATTTTTATAAAAAAAAAAAAAAAAATAATTGCTTTGTTTGTTTTCGATTCTTTAGGGACGGCCGGCAAGTGACGCAGACGCGACTCAAGCGCGAGTTGTTCCTTTTTGCCGTATTATCAATCAATCAATCAATATTGATCAATCTTGAACATCTATCTATAATATGAACAGTAACAGAACGTTAAACCAGTCGGGTCCCAGCAAGTCCTGTAGCGAATGCTGCGTGACGGAGCCTATATTTTTCATAGAGCTTTTTAAATGTTCCTAGTTATCCCGTTTTTTTATAGCTACTATTTTTTCCTCTATAGATCACTTTGTCATTACTATTTTTGGATAATATTAGTTCTATACCAATTTCTCGATTCCGGACTGGTGTTATATACACCAGTCCGTAGTGTACACCCACGAGCCTCGGAGAGCACGTTAAGCCGTTGGTCCCGGTCACATCATCAATACCTGATAGTGATCGTTAATAAACGAAACATCGCATTGGAGCAACGCTCCATATCCTCTCTCCTATAAGAAGGGAGGCCTGATAATGATGATGATCTACACCATCAGGTTATCAAATGTATAATCTTCTTTAGCCTCGGTTAATAAATGAAATTATGTGTTGATAAGTCTGTCACAAATAGCTCTTCTAATACTAAACACAGTCATTAAACATGACATCTGTTACAAAAACATAAACGTTTTATACATTGTTGTTAAACTAAATGGATTTTTTTATGAATATTACGAACGAGATTTTCGCTCGCGTTATTGACAGCCGGTTATGTCCTAGGAATATTTATTGCCTCGTTTTATGCGTTACTTTTTGTGGACAGTTTCCCTGGAGCTTTCAGCTATGTCGTATTACATGCACGGCACGCAGTATGCAGCTTTAAAGGTATAATGACTATTAGTCGAATTGCTTTTACGGTTTTATAAATGTTGTATTTTTTGCGTATTTTTTTTAAATAAAAACATAAAATTTTAACAGCCTTTTTTATATCAAGATCGGTAAAGATTATTTTTAAACTGTTTTAAGGCCAAAAGTAGCAACACGAAAATCAGAAAAGAAATGCAAATTAGACAACTGTACCACGGGCGGCTTACATAATTGAATGATAATGATAAACTCAAGAACCTACTCATAGCTAGAACAAAAGCTATACCATAACAGGGTAATATTTAATTGCAGGTCTACTTAGTTCATACACACAATCAATGTCAAAAACAATACCAAAAACGGTACATCATGAAGCCATATTTTGTTTCTGATATATATATCTCTCTCTCTCTCTCTATATATATATATATATATGTATGTATGTATGTATATGTCGAAAGAGGATTAGACATAGTGAATAAAATAATAGGGTAAGCTTTTGTATTTAGAGTTTATAACTAACCCACAAATAGATAAGTGAAAGAATAATTAACAGCAACTTAATTAACAGTGAATTACTACTGGCAAATTATGGTATTGCAATGATACGTAACGTCTCGTGTTAATTAATGTAACCCCAAGACACCGCGACTCAAGCTGAGAGTAATAATTAATTCGCACAAATTAATTATGCGAGTTGTGTAGGTAAAGCGATAAGCAAAGTACAACGTCTGCACCGCGCCACGCCAGAGCCTAGACTGCCCACCAGTTGTAGACCCACTCCTTTTATACAAGTTAGAATAACTCAAGTAGTGGGGTGAGTGGGGGTATCGAACGATGCGTCGCCGCAAGAGGGCATAGCTGGTGCACGTGCAGTTCACAGACTTCTTTCTAGTCGCGTACGATGACGCACGCAGGCGCCGTCATATACTTACGCCCGTAAAGGCCTAAATACCTAGGCCTAGAACTGTAGTTGCACGGTATAATATGACCTGACCTTTATCACCCAATATGGCTCTAGATAGCATAAAGACACCCGTTTTGAGTTGATAATGGACATGATAGAGAATTCTGGAAAGAAATGAAGTCGATTGAAGTAATGCGTAAAAAAGTTTCAAAAATAATTGAATTTCTCGTTGACGAAAACTTCAGTAGGGTCCTCTTTTAGGGCGATACAATAAAATTTAAAGAATATTATAATAATAATTTTCTATTGAGAAATAATTCAATAAGAAACTTAAACTTATTTATCCTAATAACTATACAAATCATGCCCACATGGAATGGTGGCAAAAATACTGGCTGCATTTTAGCGTTGGACAGCCAGGCCTTTTGTTTATGTTCGTAATATTTTAATTTAACAGCTTTCACTATATGCGTTTAAAAGAATATTATATGATATTTACATCAAAAAATATGTTTTTAGAATTTTTGTTAGTCTGTTTGTCTTTCTAATAAAAAAGTAAGTTGGCTGTAAAGCCAACTGGGTTAGAGTGTAGAAGACCAGACCAATTTTAAGGAATTTTTCACTAGCAGAAAGCTTAAGTTATAAAGAGTAACTATATTTCGATTAGTCCAGTCACTTCACTGCATCTTTTGGTATTCCAAACAAGTTTATTATTTAAAACTTACTAGGAATCAATATATTTTCGCAATTCCATTCGAAAACAACATTTTGCAATAGCGTTTCTTAAGCTGACAAGGAAAGAAACATGAACAAAGTTTTCTCAAGTAAGAACAGTATCGTCATTGTTCCGCGGTTTCTCGGGTTGAGACCCTTGTAAGCTTAATACGTATTTGTGGTTATCGAAATGTTGGGGTTGGTTAAACAGTTTTCTTGAAACTATGTTAACTGAACCTTACGAAATACCATAATACTATTGATTTACTCCAAGGTTTTAATAGTATTGGTAGAAACTCGCAATTAATGAAAATTACGGGCACCTTATACTTACCATATATTTCTCAGGTTGACGGGTACGGGGTAGCGCATTAAGGAATGTTTTTCTTGCATTTCCTGCGAAGTATTGTTACTTTTCCACTGTGCCTAATATAGTGGGCCTTTGCTGATTTTTTATTGGTCAGCTTATGTATATAATGTAACTGTTAGCCTCAACTCAGATTGGAAGCAAAGCTATGTGTTAAATTAGTCAATTACAAATTAAAAATCTTTATTTTCAAATCTTTACCTACAAAGTTGTGTCATTTAAATAATTATGGAGAGCTTAAAAATGGTGCGACGCGTATTGGTACTAATTGATTCAATTATTGTACGACACAACATTATACTTTAGTGATAAAAATAGAGGTGAATTTCCTATAAGCAAAAACCAAGATGCGACGCTTCGTTTCGCCTCTGCCGCAGTAGGACTTATGCATCAGAGTGAAATTAGGCAGATTAAATCATACGATTGAATAAAACATATAATACACACTGTAAACTACTTCAATATACTCGAAAAATTCTTTCTTTGATTATTTTGTACATTTTTTTGTTTGAAATAAAGACATAAAATGTGTAGGCCGCACATTATTTCTTTTTATTTATATTATTTCCATTTCTATTAATTTTACCAATGAGCATTCCTTTTTGCACAATAGTTTTTTCCTGCAACGCAAGGTAGGATCTAGTATGCCAAAGACAGAAATGAGCTTTATCCCTCTTCTTTTCTCTAAGTGTTGTAGTTTTAAAATGATATTGCCTTCAGAATATTTACTCTACTAAAGTTAAACTTTGAAAACAGTACGAAGCGCAACTCTACTCAGGACTATTTAAACTCAGTCAAGATTAGAAAACTTTTTTGTAACAAAAGTTTTTAGTTTCTTCTGTTAAATTAATTTTAAATTGTCTAAAACTTTGGGCTGTTACATAACTTTATTTAAATCAACGGCGATTGTTATTTTCGAAAAAAGTAGATACAGGCTCGAGTACCTAGCTAATTTATTTTATACTATCACTAGGAGAGATATAATTATAATGAAATGCTTTATCTGTGTGATATTGATATATAGTATATCAAAATTTGAATTGCACTCGTTTTTTGAATGTCGATTCTTGAAAGCAATGTCTGCATTGAAGTCGATGTACAACGGTAACACAAATCTTAATTCTACAATGACACATTGTCATAATCGACTGACAATCAAACTGAAGGTGCGATGTTCGACGAGATGTGAGCTTCGTACGAAGTATTTTTTTTAGAAATCTGGATATACTGATTCTTTTTCCTACGGGTATTTGAAACCAGTAGAAATTCTATTATTATTTACATAACAAAATATTCACGCCGAATTTAGAACGTGGGTTTTTGAGTCAAATGAATGGGACCTTCTGTAAAAAATATTTTTGGACTCTTGCAATTAATTTTAAATAATAAAAAGGATCTCTTTAAAGAATTTTTATACATTTTTCGTAACATTTGATATTTTATAAAGAGTTTGGCGAAATCTTTTTACAAATATAATAAACATTATAAATGATAAGGTATTGAAAGTCGAGGAAGTCGGAAATTGTGTATTTTTTAATTTTCCGGTTGTCTTCACGAGGTCTGAACAGACGGGTTCCGCAGCGTTGCGAATGTGTTGGGAGTTTGTATTAAAAATATTTCTGATAGACGATGCCCGCACAAAGGGATGTCTTTACACTGTAAGTTATATTTGTAACAGAAAATTTAACTCTCTGCTTTTTAATTTAATTATTTGAAGGAAAGAATAAGCAAGATTTTCTGGTTCTATTATTTATTGAGCGATTAGTGAAAAAATATAATAGGAGAATATTACACTGTATTTGCAAATATTTAGAAATTTTACTTGCCTTAATCACATAAGAGATACTGTTGTCTATTAAATATAATTGCCCTCTAATTGGCAGAAAAAACTTTTTTACGAGTGGATACAACAATTATCTTTTGTTATTTATAGGAGACCTACCTAGTAACTACCGAATCTTCATAGAGTTGTGACTACAAATTAAATTGGTAAATTGCTTGAAACATCTTATCTTTTCTGAAAAGTATATATATTTCTTAATTTTCGTATATATATTTATTTCGGAATCATCGTAGGTACATATTCAGGCCGTTCAAATCGTCTCTTGTAAACTCTCGTCTCTTGCAAACTCGTTTCCTAAAAATAACCTTCTACGAATATCCATCAAATTTACTACGAAAAACAATTTAAGTTAATTGGGAGAACTTGAAATTTTCGAATTTTTATTAAGTACAAATTTGTATAGCCCGGGGAGGCAATCACGCGGAGGCTTTCAACTTTGCTCAACTTTTTTATTTACTCCCCGTAACGTCCGTCGCTTCGATCTTTATAAAAAAATATTAATTAAAAAATAAAAAAAATATTCAAGTTTATTTGTTTCTGTAGGTACTTTTTTACAAGTTAAAAAATATATCAGTATGAAGAAATTTTTAAGAAAATGATTTCAAAATATTTATCACAAAAATAACTAACGCTAAGCAGTAGTTAAATACGTAGAGCATGAACAGCTTTTCGTCGCTGTTGCTTAAACTCAAGGACAGCTTGGCCAATGTAAATAATTTTTTCTTTGTTGGCTTTAATGCGTGGGTTTTATAAACCAAAACCTCCCATAGAAACATTTGAATTATTGCAATTGATAATCATCATTATCAATTTACTAATGGCCCTCTACAGGGCCAGGCCTCCCTCCTTGTAGGAGAGATATGGAGCACACACCCACCACACTGTTCCATTGTCAGTATTGTATACTAAATGTCGAATAAATAAATGAATAAATATTATAGGACAATTACACACATCGCTATATAGCCCCAAAGTAAGCGTAGGTAGCTTGTGTTATGGATAACTGATGAATATTTTTATATATATTATACATAAATACTTATAATATATAGATAAACACCCAGACACTGAAAAACATCCATGCTCATCACACAAATGTTTTCCAGATGTGGGAATCGAACCCACGACCTAGGACGCAGAAGCAGGGTCACTGCCCACTGCGCCACTCGGCCGTCATAATGAAACTATTTAATTACAAAGTCTACTGAGTGTTGTCTAGTTCAGAAACAACTGGTTGTAGTTGTTAATAACCCATATTACCTTTCAATTTACTATTATTATTCAGTTCATATAGACAGTAGAGAAAAACTGTGTTTCTTTGCAAAGAAACGGCTTTAAGAATTATTATTCTCATTTCGCAATAGAGAAGTTTTAACAAGAAAACTTCCCAATGTTCTTTGGCCAGAATGCTCGTAAAGTTATTGTACTAGTGAATAATTTTGATCTTTCGCTCCAATCGATTTGTGGTCACGAATTAAAACTTTTCCGCTCCCTCGGCTTAATTAATTTTATCGACGACTATGAAGCACATTTAAAAGTAATTTAACTTTCTTTGGGTTCAAATGGTAATAACATTTTGATATTTAAACTTGTATGTTAATAAAACAACTAAACAGAAGCGTTCGTCATAGCTGCACGAGGGGGTGTATTTGCTTGCAGTCAACATCATATTGTTTATGTGGAAATGCACTGCCTACCTTTAAAGGGTATAGTTTTAAACATATAATAAAATTCTAAAATGTTATTTAATGTAAAATGATTAAACGGGATCTTAGAAGCTCGGAGGCTCAATTATATTTGGCTTTTGTTTAACACAAAAACTTTTTGTTTACAAAATAAGAAAAAAGGATTTTATCGTTATTCCAATTATTACTACTTAATATCAATATTTTAATATTAATTAATTAATATTAATTAATTAATATTGAACCATGGACAGCTGTCAATCAGCTGACAAAGTTAAACTCCGTAATTATTAATGTTTTTAAATAAATACAATAATAAAATAAACACTAGTTAGTGACTATTATAATATTAAAAGGGCAAAGTTTCTGTAAAACTGTTTACAAGTCCTAATTATACCTATTCCTGCAAGAAAATTAGTGTTCAAAATATAACCGTAACAACTTACGAAAGCGAAGAAACATTCCATATAAAGAATTTTCAAAACCAGTATTTTGATCGAGTTAATAATAATACCATAGATCAGTAAAGGCAAACGTGAACGTCGTGTGATTTTGTATATACAACTAAATCTGTTTGTGAGTAATAACAGTAATATTGAACATGGGTGACAGTCACCCCATGTAAACATTGGAGCCCCGCTCGCTTTGACATGTCGCGATGCGTGGGCTCCATGGCAACGAGATGCGCTGTGTTGTGCAAGACAATTGAACTGTTTTGTGTTTTTGAAATTGTATATATGTCTTTTTCTTTTATATAGCGAATTATTTTTAAATTTATGAAAAAAATATGTTGTACTAATGGCGGTGACAATACGGAGGTGAGTGGAAGTCAACCTTCCGTATCATTGTTGCGTTGCTCCTTTTGTAGTGAACCTCGTTTTTTTAAAGGAGTGCGAGGCCTTAAGGTACATTTCGGTAAAGTACATGAAAACCAAAATGTACTTTCAAGCCCCGTACCTAACGTCGTTGACAATAGTTTAAACAAAATTCCCTTTTGGCAAACATTATCAAGATTTAAAAATTCCATTCCGGTTGTAAAAAGAATTCCACGAGGCGCGAGACCCTCCGTGGCACGAAGCTTGGCTCATAGTATAGGTCTCGTGACTCGCGAGAATTCCCAAGAAGCTTGGGAGCAACTTCTCACCTTCTCTTATAGGATTCTACATGTTTCTGTTAAAGATCATTCATCCCATAAAACTTTAACGGCCAAAATTAAGCAAAATTGCTATGCTCCTCCATTTTTGGATAATCACATTTCTGACCCCAAATTTATGCCACGCCGCAAGAATTCGTTTTCTAATTATGTAGAGTCCAAACTAAGAGAAGGTGACATAAGAGGTGCATCTAGACTCCTCTTCAGCAATGATGTGGTGGCGTCTTGCTCTTCAGATACACTTGCGGGTCTGAAGAGTAAGCATCCTGAGCCAAAGGATAACCTTACCTTCCCGGACCCACCCGATACTGACATGGAATATCTCAGTATCACAGCCAAGGACGTTTTCGCAGCCGTTTCTTCCTTCCAAAGTGGTTCAGCTGGCGGCCTTGATGGCCTTTCTCCGCAGCATTTAAAGGACCTATTAGGTCCAAGTGCCGGTGAGGCCGGTGAGACACTTTTGAAGGAATTAACGGCCTTAGCGAACCTTATGCTCGCCGGCAATGTGAACGAATCCATCATCGATATTTTGTATGGTGCTAATCTGTGCGCTCTGCAAAAGAAAGATGGTGGTATTCGTCCCATTGCCGTCGGCTGTACTTTTAGGCGTATGGTAGCGAAAATGTGTTGCAAAAAATACAGTGATATCTTAAAAGATAAATTTCAACCAACACAACTGGGTTTCGGCTCCAAAGGAGGCTGTGAAGCTGCCATACACGCCTTATCTACGTACCTTGGCTGTGGCGAAGGTGATGTGATCCTAAAGGTTGACCTCAGGAATGCTTTTAATTCAGTCAACAGGGACACCTTGCTAACGCAGGCTAAATTAGAAACACCCAAAATTTTTAAATTTATTTGGCAATGTTACAGGTACCCTACCAAATTACTTTACAAGGACAATCTTTTGGCTTCTGCAGTTGGATGTCAGCAAGGTGACCCCCTTGGACCAGTTATTTTCAGCCTGGCAATTCATCCTATTATTCGAAAATTAAATTCAAAATTAAATATGTGGTATTTAGACGACGGAACCTTAGGAGGCGATTTAGAGACGATTCTTCAAGATTTAAATTTCTTAAAAACTGAATTTAAATCAATTGGCCTAGAACTAAATTCTGATAAATGTGAAGTATTTTTTACTGACAAAATTGATCAACTTTCGGCTATATCAAAATTCAACATTCTGGCACCCAATATTAAAATATTAAACAAATCGTCTCTGCGCCTCCTTGGTTCACCAATTTTTGAAAACGGTTTTGTTTCCTTTATAGAAGAAAAGATTCAAAATTTCTGTGAAGTTTCAGACAGATTACTTGAAATTACCATACAATCAGCTTTCACTATTTTTCGGCACTGTCTTTTCGTACCCAAATTTACTCATTGTCTTAGATCATCACATTTTTGGAAAAACCTATCTGTTTTGGAACCAATGGACAAAATTATGCAAAATTCTCTTTGTAAAATCTTAAATGTGGCTTTGAATGATCGAGTGTGGCTACAGGCGACCCTACCAGTTCGCCTGGGTGGACTCGGCATTCGCAAAATTTCTAACATTAGTTTACCAGCGTTCTTGTCCTCGGTCCACGCCACGGAGGAATTAACCAGGAAAATTTTATCTGCTACACTGGTTAATTTTGAAGTGGCGTATAAGACCGAGGCCATAAATGCTTGGAAAATTGCTTGTCCAAGTGCTAACATACCAAAAGTTTCATTTTCCCAGAGACAGTGGGATGAGCCCCTCTGCGAACTGGTTAGAGAGAAACTTATTAGTTCCTCCGCCAATGCCGCAGAGCGTGCCCGTTTGCTGGCTGTGGGAGAGTGGGAATCAGGTCTTTGGTTACAAGCCATTCCTTCGCCCAGCATTGGTACCTTGCTGGACGACACCACCTTCCGTATTGCCACCTGTCTTCGCTTAGGTGCTCCTAGTGTTTCTCCGCATCAGTGTGTCTGTGGAGGGGCAGTCGATAAACTCGGACACCACGGTCTTTCTTGCAGTAGGAGCGCTGGTCGCATAGCCCGCCACGCTAGCCTCAATGACATCATACGTCGTGCCCTTGTCAACGCCGGCGTGCCAGCTGTTTTAGAACCAAACGGCTTGGCGCGCGACGATGGCAAGAGACCAGACGGCATGTCATTGATGCCATGGAAGATGGGAAGAAGGCCTTTGGTGTGGGACGCAACATGCGTGGACACCCTTGCGCCTTCACATCTTCCTAGCACGATGGGCTGTGCGGGCGCTGCTGCTGCATCAGCGGAGACTCTCAAACGGCGCAAGTACAGTAACCTCGTCGGTGATTATGTATTTGAGCCGTTTGGAGTTGAAACGCTGGGACCGTGGGGTCCGAGTACTCGCTTTTTTTATAGAGAAATCTCAAAGCGTTTAATCGACGCCTCCCGTGACCAGAAGGCTGGTCTCTTTTTAGGACAGAGGATCAGCATTGCCATTCAACGTGGCAATGCCGCCAGCCTTCTGGGCACTTTACCGCTCGACACCGATTCGGAGGAATATTATGACGCCTAAGTTTTTTTACTGTTTTTTTTTATTTTTATTGTTTAATATATTATTTATAGTTTAGGATATTGTAGTGTTTAAGCTTTTACTTTTTTATTTATTTAATTGTAAATATTTAATTTAATGTACATGTTTAACTGTAAATAAATTACATAATATATTTTAATATTATATAGATTTTATATAAATGAATATCTTACTTTACGTATATTTCTAAAAGAAAATACTAAGAAATATTAAATTGTTTGAACTTCTTAGAACTCTACTGAACACAGATTGTATTTTGACGACATATTACCAAAAATATTCTTTATTTTTCCCGTAAGCACCACAGGCTATTTGATAACCTTAAAGATTATACGTTTCATGAATATTCATTGAAACAAACTCAAAGCGTCAGAAACAATATACCAACTCATTTTATACGGAAAAGAACGTTTTATGTGTATTAAAGTAATAAATGTTTAGGGCGTTTTCTTGAAAAGCGGTGACATAATATTTTTGTCCTTTTATAGATAAATGTATTTACGAGATATGTTTGTACTGCTAGTTGTTTTATTTGCAAAGATAAGATGTAACGGCTGTTTGGAGTTTATTTAGAAATATGTCCTATAAGTTAGCGTTTACTCTACTGCCTACAATGTGGGTATCATCAAGCCAACAGTGAAAAGGTATTTTCTAAACAAGTGCGTTCCATTCCACCGTAGGCTGCATCTATCGCGGCCAAGAACTAGCTTATATACTACGTATATGGTATAAAAATGTTCATCAAGTTTGTTTCAAAATAATAAATAATATTAGTTGTGTATTTTAATATATAATATCTTTTAATGCCTGTTTCAAAATTGAAACCTACTTTCATACATATTAGCCAATCCATAATGGTCTTCCGCTAATACAATCAGTAGACCATCTGCTTAGTTCGTCGATTATTACTACGAAAAAGTTATTAATAATTGTTAAAGAACAACAACGGTTCTATACAGAAAAAAAGTGAAATAAATGAAACATGAAATCAAACATAATTTACGGGCATTACTTTAAAAGCGTAATGATATTAAATCGACGGAACGTGAAAACTGCAGCGATGGGAACGGCGCTTGCAATTTCCCTGACGTCATATTTTTACGGACAATAACTGTCTCATTAATATAATTGAACATTTTGCTTCCGGAATTCAACAAAACCACCGATTTTATGAAACATCAATTTAAATAATCGGCCGTAAATATAATATTTCATATTTTACGGTTACGGATAATCGAGCGACTATGTTTACAAAGGTAGGTTCACTCTGTCGGATTTAATTATCGCAGGTATTCAGTTACTATACTGTTCTTTTATTTATATACTAGTAGGGGCCCGCGACTTCATCCGCGTGAATTAAGGAGTTTTACGATCGTGGAAACTTTAGTTTTTCGGAATAGTCCATGTTATTCCAAATTATAGTTCTTTGCCAAAATATACCAAACTAGAGGTAGTGTTTGCATGATTCTAAATAGACAAACTTTCGAATTTATAATTAAATCAGGGTTATGATATTATTCTTTATCTATCTATATTATAAAACGGGAAGTTAGTTAAACCTTTTAATAGTTTAGAACGGCAGATTTAGATACAATTTGGCACAGATTTGATTTACTGTCTAGAATAACACATTACCTAAGTTTATTTCGATATTCGTGTTAATAGAGTCGACATAAATTGTGTGGTTTCACCACGGGCATTGACATATTTAGTACTAACTATTGATATGTCAATGACCACTGGGCATTATATTATTTAAAAATGAGGACGAGTTATATTGTACAAAGTCGTATCCTTTTATATTATGCATGAAAGTTATTCATGTTAAGTCATTTCATTTGTGGTTATTGGCAAGGTAATATTACCAGCGATCATTATTATATTTATACTTGGCGTTAAGCTTGAGCGTTTATTTTAGTATTAAAATTAATAAAACTTTATGCTTTTTAAAGTAACGTTGCACCTAAAAATTTATTTTGTTACGTACTATTGCATAATTTGGCAGTGATTTTATTATTTTAAGCTCATAATCACAGATTGTAACAGTTTGATAGATGGAAATAAAGTGGAAGAAGTAAAAAAGTTTGTATACATACGTGTATAGTAAATTTATGAAAGATAATATGAAATGATATTGAAAGGAGAATAAATGCTGGGAACATAGTGAATGGTGTTTTGCCAGAAAGTGTCCCAAAACGTAAAATTGGCTGTGCACAGAGGTGGTTGGCATTGCCTCCATCAAATAAAGATGTCCACACTTAAGTCGATTATCAAAAGATTTAGTCGATCATCAGCCTTCCTTTTACATGGACACCATGTACATATATTATCCCTACATACATTACCCATGATTATTATAATGAATTTCCCCATTCTTCGTTAAACACTGCCTCCATCAAATAGGGACACGTTGGTATAATCTTTATACCAAAATCACGGCGCCACCAACTTTTGAGAATTTTCTTATGAATTTATAATTTTACAGCACTAAGGTATAAACAAATACCGACGTGCAAGTCGATCATCAGCCTTCCTTTTACGTGACACCTACATTAGCCATAATTATAATTAATGAAATTCCTCACTCTTCGTTAAATACTGCCTGCGTCAAATAGAGACGTTGCTATAATACCGCAAGATATCTAAATCGCGGCGCCACCGGGAAATGACTGGGAAATTGCTCCATTATGGTTGTGGATCGTGAGATGCATTCCTAAAACTTCTTTCTTTGTAATTTGCAAGGCTTTAAGCTCAGAACAATATAACGTGAATATGACACTGCTTTGAAGATCAAATTAAAAAATAATTTACTTCAAGTTGGTGGTTATATAAACATTTTTTCTAAATCAAGTCTGTCAAGTAGTGACTCGACCATCCGCCCGGAAATTTTGAAATGATTTTGTCGAAAAGTTTTATTGATTTTTAGTCAAATACCTATTTTAAGGAAAGAAAATAAAAGAGCAAAACAGCTTTGTATTTATTAGATTTGATTCAGTTTTTTCATGCTTTTCATTCTTTTAACATTTTAACTAGCAAACCAGTTAAATTGTGTTATGTATTTATATAATGGATATTTCCTATTTATTCTTTCTGAGTTTAGCTTCAGTTACTATATTAAGATTTCTGGACAAATCTAAATTCAAAGTTTAAGCTCGATGCGCCTATTTTGGAAGCAGTTTTTAAAGGTCAAGTTTGTCAGTGCAGTAATTCTACTATCTGCTTATTACTTTATGATTGAATGATATTAATTTTAATATAATACGGTTAAAATAAAGTAAGAATGAGAGAAAGTCGATTATGAAAAAGAAACTTCACAATAAAACTAAAAACAAAATAAAAAATATTTCTTTAAACTGAAATAAGAAAAAATGTATTGATATTATTTTTAAATGTGTCTTGTAATTAAATTAAATTAAATGTAATTTCAGTGCCTTTTTCATGTGCGCTAGTCTTTAGCAACTGAAGCCAATCGCATTGCGATAATTCAAGCCATTATCCATTAATAGGCGCAGTGAAGAGCCACGCACGTGGTAAGAGGGACTGGCCTGATAGGGGTTAAGCGCACTTACGCTGAGAGCTCACGTTATGCTTGCGGTATGTCGCTCGACAAATTGTTACAATATTTTGATACCAAAACTGCGCACCTATTTTTAAGCATGAGAAAAAAGATCTTAAAGATTTTAGTGCGCGAGCTCGTAGCCGATAGCAAACGACAGCAGCAGGCGACGTGTCGCAGCGACATTACAGATTTCTATGTATTTGTATGTAGACGTGTTGCTGAAATGTGTTTCATAGAAATACATATAAATCAGGACTACCGCCTGTAGATGGCTGCAAACTTGCAATTTTGGAGTCCAATTTGGAGGAGGATTGGATAGTTTCTCATAATGTAGTTTATTTAGTGCAAATTTACTTAACTTAACAAAGTCTATTTTAAATGTATTATTTTCATGTATTTATGAGCATAATTCTATTTTAAATATAAGATGATGGAATTGAAGGAGATATCAAACTCCTATGAGTAATATTTATAGGGGGTTTATAGGGGTGGGGGGATACCCACCTGTTTGATCTAGTGATTAACCTATACAGCTTCGATCACGAGGTCCTTGGTTCAAATCCTGGGTCAGGTCACTGGATAATTCTGACTTTATCATTCTGCTATGAAATATTCAGTACATTCCAAGTCCAGAGTCGCGATATTGGTGGTCTTACACCCCTGTGCCTCGGAGAGCCCGGCCATTATCATCAACAGTGATCATTAATAAATGAAACATTATCAAACACAAGTATTATGTTACAAAAAGTCGCAAGTGTACACTTACACTAAACATACTTCAATCCTCTACAAGAGTCTCGTTAGGAGGTTACAAGGGCTATTTAGATATACCGAGAAACACGTCCGAGTCTCTGTTAATGAATCCCTCTACTGAATTAGATTTATAAGATCAGTGGACACGAAAACCATGGACCGCGAAATTATTTACTTGTATTTATTATATGGGCCCAAAAAATACCAGGATATTATAAAAAATATCTGCGTATTTTGAAAAAAATATCATCATCATCATTATCAGCCTATTAACGGCCCACTACAGGGCCAGGCCTCCTTCCTTAAAGGAGAGGGGATATGGAGCGTAGACCCACCACGCTGCTCCAATGCGGATTAGCGGGCTTAGGGTGATAATGTTTCATTTATTAACGATCACTATCAGATGTTGATGACAGTGACCGGGACCGACGGTTTAACGTGCTCTCCGAGGCACGGGGGTGTAACGCTACCAACTTCTCGACTCGGGCTTGGAATTTACTGAGAATTTCATAGAAGAATGAAAAACACAGAATAATTCCGTGACCCGACCCAGGAT
This sequence comes from Mycalesis mineus, assembly GCA_034621355.1. Lineage (NCBI taxonomy): Eukaryota > Metazoa > Arthropoda > Insecta > Lepidoptera > Nymphalidae > Mycalesis > Mycalesis mineus. The sequence continues at coordinate 10,944,316 of CM067890.1, read as the reverse complement.
TCGAACCCAGGACCTTATGATCGAAGCCTGATAGGCTAACCACTAGACCAACGAGACAGTTGGACGGTTATACAAACAGATTGTATTTTCTCAATTTTGACAGCCTTGTTACCCGACTGCATCAGAAGGAGGGTTATGTTTTTCGAGTGTATGTATGTATGTATGTCCATTTCTTCGGCACGCGCTACAGCCTAAACGGCTGAACGGATTTTGACATGTGAGGTGTCGTTGAATTTTAAAACATAGGCTATATAAATTTTCAAGATTGCGGCTGTGAATGGTGGAAAAAAGGGGGGATGTGTGTATTTTTATCTCTTATCTTAGCAATATGGATACCAATTGAAAGGTCGTAAAAAGACCATTTCAATAATATAAATATCATATTATGTTCGTATTACTTTTCCAACAAAAAATGGCAAAAAGTGTACTAAGTGTACCGTCTCATTTCTATGCCATAAACTAAAACTAAAAAGTCTCAAATAAAATTATTATTATAAAAACAAAAAACTCACTATATCTGTATAAAATTCTAAATACTTTATGGGCGGGGAACAGGTTAAAGTATTTTCTGTTTGCACACCATAAAGTATTTAGAATTTTATACAGTATAATGGTTACCTATGTGGCTTATTTTTTTTTTCAGCTGCGTTGGTGGTGGCGGTAGAAGTTAGCAGTGTTGCAGGCCCTTATCTCGGAGAGCACTTTAAGCCGTCAGTCTCAGCCACTGTCATCAATATCTGATAGTGATGGTTAATTAATTAAACATTATCACCCAAAGCCCGCCAACCCGCATACGAGTAGCATGGCGGGTCAACGCCTCCGTATCTGTTACTAGGAGGAAGGCCTGGCAGTATAGCCGGCAGTTAAGGGCTGATAATTACTATACTTTATTTCTTATCGGCATCATACCGGAACGATAAATCATTTAATGGTTCATCTTTACGGGTAAGCTGGTAATTAGCCCCGAGCGAAGTCACCAGACCAGATCTGAAACAATTTAGAAAATAAAATTCTATACTGAACCGCCCTTGGAATCGAACCCAGCACCTCTCTGTTTTAAGCCAAGGTATTATCAACCGCGCCAGGGAGGTCGTCAAATATAAAAACAAGCTTATGACCAAATATAAAAACTCGCACTATACCGATCTGAAATTGTCACGTGCAATGTTATTAAGATGTAGCAACTGCACAGAGCTTTTAAAACATAATTTTTACTTACATTAAGTGTCACTTGATTTCACCATCAGTGAAAATTAAAACTGAGAATATTTTACTGGCATTGCATTAAAATCGTAATAGTATTAAATCGTCTGGGAGTGAAAATTGCAACGCTTCGCTTACAATATTCGGTATCATATTCTATACGTACAAAAAGCAGTATAATTGTGTCATTAATATTATTGAAATATTCTGGTATTTAACATTAACAATTTGTATGAATACTCGAAATGCTTTCGTCGTGAATATTTATATTTGCAGTTCTTATATAAAATGTGGACTAAAATATTTGTTTCCGTATTTATGCAATTTTTAACCGACGAAAAAAAACGGAGGAGGTTCTCAATTCGACACGTATATTTGTTTTTATGTATGACCACGCATAACTTTTTACAGTGTTGTCCGATTTTGATAATTATTTTTTTTATTAGAAAGGGCATACATCCAAGGTGGTCCCATTGTCCTCATGTTAGGATCTGTTGATGATATCCTGGGGAAATTGAAGGAACTCTTCAAATTTTGGAGGCACGCTTACAGTGATTTCGGTTTTTGACTCGGTATCGGTAGCTTTTTAGCTACTAGTGCCATATAATATACTATGACAGTATAGTACGAGTACGGTACGTGGCGATAAATCACTAAAAAGTAAGAAATAAAATTTTTTAACAAAACATAGAACCGACTCAAAACGCACTAAAAAGTAAAAAATAACTGTGTCATTTAGTTGCTTTAATTTACTTAAGCTTATAAGAGTGGTGCCAGCCAAGGTTTCTACTTCAAGGACGTTACCAATGCTTAAGTAAATTAAAGCAACTAAATGACACAGTTATTTTTTACTTTTTAGTGCGTTTTGAGTCGGTTCTATGTTTTGTTAAAAAAATTTCGAAATTCATTTTGGTAGAGAATTATTGCAGGTACTAGAGGACTACTGTTAATTATTATTTATTGAATTACCCAAGAGACGCAAGGCCGCAAGTTCTACTTGCTCTCAAAAGCAAGTCTCTTCAATTATCCTTATTGATGAATTAGATGTATCTATATTGCAATGAACGGAAAATTTCTCGATTTGTACTTATTAAGAAATGTAATCAAATTGCGAGGCTACCGTCGTGCGGTTTTCATAACGAAGAATCAGTAGCTTATTATGTTGAGCAATTTTTCAATTGAAATCTCGGATTGCTCCAATAATTTTCTACTATTACGAATGCCAATGCTGTACATAGCAATGGAGAGTTTAAGAGGATTTCATTATTTCGAGTTGAGTTGACTTGCATTCCAATAACTCAAACAGCTGTGAGCAATTTATACCTGAAGTTTATCAAAGAGTAACTTGGGAATGGAACTAAGATTTTGACGAAGGAATCGCTCGTTTCGTGTTTAGGTATAACTTGCAAAGTAGATCACCCACGTATTTGGGATTTCTTAATTTTTTAACGATTTAATCATTCACTTTCGACCGTCAGACGATATAATTGACATGTCAGAATAGTCGCAATTAATGTACTTTACTGTTCTTTTCATTGTTATAAAGTATTCATATTTTTAGTGAAATGTTTATTGAATATTATAATAGTGCGGGGTTGTAATTAATAATTTAAAAGAACATGTGTCGAGATTTTCTGTCCGCAATTTTTCTTGTCATGGACTGCTTTTCCGATGCAGCGGTAGTGAACAAAAGAGTAAAGGATATTGAATCGGAATATTATTTCAAAACCCAAGTACGTAAGTGTCACTTACGTTCGAAATATTTTACACAAAAACGAAATTTTATACAAACTTCAAATTTTAATATCCCCAAAGGTCAAGTTGACCTCAAAATTCACAAGTAATATAACTTTTTATAAGCTTGCTTCAAACCAATAAAAATTTTACAACTTTAAGCTTCCGTAACTTTTCTATTTACTAGATACTTTTTTTGAGAGAATACAGTTAGATAAACTCTCCGAAAAATTATTTTGGAAGATAAATGCTATAGTACTTAAGAAGTTGCAACACATGATGCATAGGTATAAGGTTCTGTGTCCCATGCATCACTTATAATTTCATACTCCCTACTCATAATATCTAGTTGTATTTTGTGCTACCGCGTAGAATATCAGGCGATCATACTACTTGATATTTCCGTGATGTTACGAAGCTGCATTGTAGAGAACGCAGAACGATAAACACAGAATGTAGAAGTCTGTTTGTTTACGTGAGCTTCTGTCCGAAATAATAACACTGCGGCATATAGACATGTAGTTTTATTTTCTAGTACTCGATATTTATACAGGGTATCTCATAATTAACTAAAACTAATTGACTACTATAAAAAACCGTAGGATTACCAAGTTATATTAATTTTTCAGATTTTTAAATTTTTTATATCCTAAATCACATTTTTCAAAGCTGGAGCTGCAAATGTATTTTAATACTATTTTTCTAAATAATGTTTTGTTTGGCTTGTAAAAAAAACTTAACTCTGACTTAGAATAAGAGATGTTCCAGTTTGTTTGTTTCTCAATTACGGCTTAGCGGCTAAACGAATCTAGATGTGGGACAAAGATAGATTATTAGTCTACGGCATTTACGCGAGTGCGATTGCGAGACACAATTAGTATATAATATTTCAGAGTTATAAAATTTCAAAGTTAAGAGTCTAAACAAAAACATAGACCATCTGCCCAAGTTCGGTCTTCAACGCAATTTTTGTGAATGTCAAAGTCTGAAGGAATTACTTCGAGAGAACAATTTTTTCCCATTTGTTTGTTTCAGTTTTAGGGAAACACATTTAAAGTATACAATAACTGAAGACAAAGGAAATGAGATACATAAAAGTAACTTTGGGAAATAAATTTCTTTTGTATTATCCTTTCGATAGGAAAAGTTTTGATCATAATAATATAAACTGTTTTGCGGATAGAGTGCTTAACACTTTCAGTTTTTGGTTTAGACTTTAAGATGGAATACGGTACTTGGTAATAATAGTAGTGCTTTAAGTGACAGAGTTCGCCTAGATAAGTTCTACAGCCTTGCTGCATTGCTGTGTTGTGCTGTCAACAGGTTGTTTGACGACCTCCGTGGCGCAGTGGTATGCGCGGTGGATTTATAAGACGGAGGTCCTGGGTTCGTTCCTGGGAAGTGTGCCCTTTCTAATAAAAAAGAGTTATTAAAATCGGAAAACTCTGTAAAAAGTTATGCGTGGTCATACATAAAAAAAAAATATATACGTGTCGAATTGAGAACCACCTCCGTTTTTTTTCGTCGGTTAAAAAGAGCTTCCTTTTGACGCAGATAATACTTATACGTGCTGAAAATAGTGCATTCCCAAATCGTTAGACGACTTTATCTCAATATCAGTGAGTGGGAGGGTTATCAACTTACAAACCACCTTGTGACGACCTCCGTGGCGCAGTGTTATGCGCGGTGGATTTATAAGGGTCCAGGGTTCAGTTCCCGGTGGGGCAAATTGAGATTTTTCTTAATTTGTCTTGGTCTGGCTGGTGGGAGGCTTTCGCCGTGGCTAGTTACAACCCTACCGACAAAGACGTATCCCCAAGCGATTTAGCGTTCCGGTACGATAGAAACCGAATAGGGGTTTGGATTTTCGTTCCACTCCTAACAAGTTAGCCCGCTTCTATCTTAGACTGCATCATCACTTAACATCAGGTGTGATAGCAGTGAAGGGTCAACTTGTAGTCGATAAAAAAAAAAGTCAAGTCTAAAGGATATGGCAGCCGGTGTGTACAGGCACATAAGGTTTAACAACTAAGTACGCTTCAAGATGAGGACCAGAGATGGTATTTTGTTGGACGTATTTTTGTATAGCATGCGGAATATTAAGCGTCACTTATTGGAGAAAATAAAATAGTTTAATATACAAAATATGCTGATATAATGATAAAATTATTACTTGGTACATATTACGTTACACCAGTTAGTAGAAATAATAAAATCAATGAAAATTGAAAGCCTGCATATATCAGGCTTTAAATTTTCATTTATAACTTATTATAACACAAAAAGGTAATATTTAGTATAACACAGAATATAAGTTGTTAATAAATAAGACGGTAGGTTCTAAGTACACTTTATGCATACGGGAAGAATGTTTGAACCGCGCAAGTAAATTGTTTTTAAACTGTTTTAACTCGCTGTCGAACGGTAAACACTAAGGTAACTGCTTCATTGTAGCTGGAGAGCTAGTGAACCCTGGGAGTAACGGTCTTCCTGTAAGGTTAGAAATTTGTATACTTACGATTTATGACATGCTAAGAGCAATAGCCATGACCTGGCAGGCGTCAGCCCTGCACGTCATCAGCCCCTTTATTTTTTGGACTGTTCAGTAAATTGAGTTTCAAAACTTGTTTCTGTAAATTTGAAAATTTAATAGGATAAAGTTTATTTATTGTACATCTTAAAAAAAAATTGACAGGCGATTACAATAAGCAGAAGTATATGACAGATCAATTAGAAAACGTACTGTTGATGAGGTAAAATAAACTTTATCCTGTATACTTAAAATTTTTATATGTTTTCAAGTAAACGTCTCAGAGTAAATATGTACAATGCCAGGCGGTTTTGAACAGCATAAGACCTTGACAGGCGAGGGGACAGCTGCTAAGGGCGTGCGAGTGAGAGGTGTTTATCTAATACGAAGGGACGTATACCTGCTCTCGAGCAACAATGTACAGAGAAGAATTTCGTCAGTTGTGCCAATGATTTTTACTTGTGAATATGCTTTGAGCTATAACATTTCTTATGTTGAGTGATTTCGAATTTTTAAAAAATCAAACTTTATATTATTATCAATTGTGCAGTGATATTGTGTATTGTTGTACTTAATATTAACATTTCAGTAAATAGTGTGCAAGATAGAATTGGAGCACGTGGTTTGTGTGATTTGTAACGAAGACACTGATGAGAAAACTGTACGATTTACAGAGACTACGTTGAATAAAAGTAAATCAATATTAAAAATAAGAAAAGACAATAATTTAAAATTTAAAGATATTTCTTTGCCAGAGGAAATTAACGCAAATACTGGTTACCATGTAAAATGTTATAAAAACTTTCTTGCCGTGATGAAAAAATATCGCACAAGTGAATCATCAACTTCTTCAAATCTACCAGCATCATCATCAGGTATTTTTTATGAACTTCTATATTTTTTACTAGGCTTTATTCTTTAATTGTAACTATATTTTTGATTTAATTACGTAGTACAAATTTTATCATTATTAAATATATATTAAATGGAAATTATTCATAATAATGGTACTGTAACAATAATTATATTAATGTGCAAATCACGATTTATTAATTATTATTGACGGAAATAAAAATAATTACGTAAAAATAAAAATTATTATTACTTATTAAATATGAATATCTCAATGGCTTTTTTTTATAGAAACGTCATCGACAAACGTAGAAACAGTGACAGTAGCCCCTCCAATAGCTACTGAAGAAAGCGGAGCATCAACATCTGCTGAAGTGCCCGTTACTAAAACTAGCCATGCTGATAGGCTATGTGTGTTTTGTCAAAATAAATATAAACGAGTGAAAGGGCGGTACCAACCTCTTCACTCGTCAGAAAGAGCAAGTTTGATGCAAGTTTTGAAAGAATTTGGCGAAAATAATGAATTTTATGAAAAAGTTAGCGCAGATTCAAGCCCATTGATTTTTTATCATAATAGCTGTCGAACAATTGCCATATATACTTTACAAGAACAAGCGAAGACAAAATCACCACCGACTTGGAAATATTTTCACAAACTGGCTTTTGATGAAATGCAACTTTTTATCAGCGAGGAAATAATAAATAAAAAAAGGACATTTTCATTCACATACTTATGTAAATACTACTTTGAATTATTACAAGGAATACTCAAGGAAAATGATGAAGATGTTGATGTTAATTTTAGTATCCAGCGGTTTGAAGCTAAATTGTTACAGAATTACGATGAAATTACAATTATCAAGAGGGCAGAAAAAAATATGTAACATTAAAAGATTCTGTTGTTGATGCAAAATTATGTGAACTGTTGGAAGATGCGGAGATATTGCAAAGAGCAGCATCAATTTTAAATGTTAAAAATAATGTGGATTGCATAAAACCCAATAAAATACATTGCATTTACTGTATGCGTTCACGCAACACCTCTCACTCGCACGCCCTTAGCAGCTGTCCCCTCGCCTGTCAAGGTCTTATGCTGTTCAAAACCGCCTGGCATTGTACATATTTACTCTGAGACGTTTACTTGAAAACATATAAAAATTTTAAGTATACAGGATAAAGTTTATTTTACCTCATCAACAGTACGTTTTCTAATTGATCTGTCATATACTTCTGCTTATTGTAATCGCCTGTTAATTTTTTTTTAAGATGTACAATAAATAAACTTTATCCTATTAAATTTTCAAATTTACAGAAACAAGTTTTGAAACTCAATTTACTGAACAGTCCAAAAAATAAAGGGGCTGATGACGTGCAGGGCTGACGCCTGCCAGGTCATGGCTATTGCTCTTAGCATGTCATAAATCGTAAGTATACAAATTTCTAACCTTACAGGAAGACCGTTACTCCCAGGGTTCACTAGCTCTTGGACTATTGGACCTGTGTTTATATTATAAAAGGCTTTAGATTAGGAGAGTTCAGTTTTCCAACTAGGTACAATTAAGAAGTTTATATTTTCTAAATTTATTTTTAGCGTTCTGGTATCATTCTGCGTAGTACTCATCGGTTACAGGTAGCCTGGTAACTTCTTAGACGGCATTGTCAGTTGAGCTCAATTCAGATTGCAAGCGAAGCGACACTTTAAGTTTATTGACCAATATTCACTTATATTTTCAAATTGTTAAGGTACAAAGCTATATGAGCAAACGCGCGCACTTAAGTGAACGGAAAATAGTTAAATTTGACATATGCAATATCATGGTGCGACGCCTCGTTTCGCCTCTGCGCCGATCAGAGTTAAGTCTTAATATGAGTAAGATCACATTGACTGTGATCTTACTTATGTGGACATGTCGTTAAATAATTTTTTTTTTAACATAAATAGATCCGACTCAAAACGTAAAAAGTAAAAAATTACTGTGTCATTTAGTTGCTTTAATTTACTAAAGCATATCTAAGAGTCGGTGCCAGCCAAGGTTTCTACTTTAAGGACATAACTAGAACCCACAAACTGCTTTACTACGTTAAATAAATATTCCT